>CM035850.1:158233804-158668804 GCA_020510985.1 Pholidichthys leucotaenia | reverse complement strand
TGGCTGCCGAACACTCACTTGCCATTACCCAAACCTGCTCTGGTCTTGCAAGAGGGAAAGGGCACATAAGCCATTGCACAATCCTGATAAACTAATCACCTGTCTGAACTCCATCTGGCAACCTAGAACATAAAGAAATTCAGATATAAAGTATTCTGGAAGGAAAACACCATGGACGTCAAATTCACCTGGATTTCGTCAACAATTAATCAACCTCAGGTAAGCCCCTCTCTGATGACACAAGTATTACCTTAACATTCACTGCTCCAAGAGAAGGTCTTCAACTGTCATTGCAAACATGACTAACCCTACTCACAATCATGAGTCTAACCATAACCAAGTAGTTTTAGTGCCCAACCCTTAAGTGTTTAGTGAATATTTAAAGTGTTTATTTAAAGTTAAGTGAAACAAAACTGAACAAGATGATATGAACTCAAGTCTCCTGCATGGCAGACCTCCATTTTACCCACCTTACCTCCTAATAGCTGACTTATACTTCGATGCCAAAATGGCATTGCTGCTACAGTGCAGCCATGTGCCCTATGGTCGAATTTCAATCTCCTCCATAAACCTTCAAGCTCTGAGTGTTATGTATGAAATTACCTTTTGAAGGACGAGGCCAGGTTCACGGTAGAACTCATCTTTATTGATAACAAACAGTATGCACAATACGACTGTTAGACAGGGGCATCGGCAAAAAGGCCGTCAACAGGATGCCCCCTGGTATTTATAGGGTGGTGCAGTGGTGGAAAGAGGAAGTGGCCACCACTACATCACGTCACAATAACGGCATAACTACAACACCCCCCCCCCCCCAGTAGAAAAGTTCAAAACACATACACAATTAAGACCCTTCCAAATTTAGGACCCGAATCATGCACTAAGAAAACCGAAACTGAAATTACCAAATGGCCTAACACATTCACACAACAAACCTAACATAGGGAGGACTGTTGGACTACCGTCCTGCCCCACACAACAAGGTGGATTATTCTGCCACCTGTAAAACAAATAAGTCCATAAATAACTTAAAAGCATTGCCGTGTTCCTAAACTAAATGAAACCCCCAAGACCATAACATTTTTGTCTTCATTTTTAAAACATGCACAAACATACGAATATAGAACTATATATACTGTTGTGGCGGCATGAAATAATAAGCAGCGAACTGAGGTTTAAAAGTGGGTTTTATTCATCATTCATCCGCCATCACAAGAACTCACTCCAGCGCTGTGCAGGCACACCGGAGCGAGCTCTCAGGCTCTCGTCAGGAGACACGGAATGTGTGTAGTCAGAAGCAGTAGTCAGAGAGAGAGAGAGAGAGTTACAGAGCGATATGCAGTTTAAATACCCACTACAGACAATGCATGAATGGCACATTAACATCACAGTAACTGCAGGAAGGCATGGTACATTTGCATCACAGTACAGAGCAGGAAGTCATGAACACCTGCATTTGAGTCACACATATCAACAGCAGGATACTGGCAGAAAGGAGCTAGACAAAGAGAGGCTGCCTATTGATCTCAATACACACATCTCATTGTTCTGCTAATTGCTCCAGCTGAGCGCTCTGCTTGTCCCAGTATGTTGTGGGGGTTACCCACACTACTCCCCCCCAGAGGGCTCAGCAGGAAACTGAGGCCTCAATAGTCCGGCTTTGGGAGCGAGCTGCGTTGAAAGTTCCGTGCTGGAGGAGGGGGAGGGAGGAGGGTGGGGGTAGCAAGTGCCGGCCCGGGACGGCGAAATTGTCTGGGCCGCGCAAAAATTGCCTGTGGATTCATGATGTTGAGGGGCTGTCCCGTTGAACGTGCGGAGGTCCACAGCAGCTGTGAGAAGAAAAATTAGTCTCTGACTCGTCTCGCGGCTCAGTTGTGCGAGGCTGCGTAGCGGCTGTGAGAAAAAACAAAAGCTGAGGGACTTGGCGTGTTGACTTTAGGTGCGGGCGCAACCCTAAAGCCCTCAGGGACAGCTGACGGCTGAATTCCCATTGTGCGCCGTGGCTAAGACCCATACAAAATCCTGTGAGTGAGCTGCGTGTGTACTTCAGGTGTGTGAGCAGCCCTGAAGGTTCCAATGTGCAGTGGCGGAGGACGGTGGCGGTCTGTGGAGCCGTTATTGTCCCGTGCGTGATGCGCTGTCCTCGTAACCCCCTGGTGTGCGCGCGGGGGTTCGGTGCGTGGGTGGTCCGCTGTTGAGAGGCGAGTCAGGGTCAGGGAGCTTGATGGAGATCAGCGTCGTCGGCGCCGATGGTCCTCCCTGTCTTGGCTGTTGCTGTAGTTCGCTGGTGCCGGGTCATGGTGCGTTCTGGTCCAAGCGCTGCGTTCTCCGTCGTGCGCGCTCGTGTCGATGCAGAGGAGTGGTGAGAGGGAGTAGACGATCTTTGTCCCTCGGGCTCGTGTCGATGCGGAGGAGCGGTGAGAGGGAGTAGACGATCTTTGTCCCTCGGGCTCGTGTCGATGCGGAGGAGCGGTGAGAGGGAGTAGACGATCTTTGTCCCTCGGGCTCGTGTCAATGTGGAGGGGCAGTGAGAGGGAGGAGGAGCGGTGAGAGGGAGAAGACGTTCTGTGTCCCTCGGCCGGTCCAGCGTGGATGTCCTGATCTCAGGCGAGGGTCGCACCATGAAGCTTTCTGCGGCTTTCCCGGTCATGGGTGATCTCCGGAGAGTTCGCCTGGTGTTGGTTCTGCGTCGAGGTCTCCCTGTAGCCGAAAGGAGGGCAGTCCATTTGCGTCAGGCTGCTGCGTTCGCTTGTCGTCGGAGAGTCACCACCGGGGGCTGCCAGCGTGTTCTTTTCTCGGGGTCACCAGTGTAGCGATGGTAAAATAAGGCACGGCGAACTGAGAGTTTAAAAGGGTGTTTATTGATCATTCATCCCGCCATCACAGAACTCACTCCAGCGCTGTGCAGGCGCGCCGGAGCGAGCTCTCAGGCTCTCGTCAGGAGACACGGAATGCGTGTAGTCAGAAGCAGTAGTCAGAGAGAGAGAGAGAGTTACAGAGCGATATGCAGTTTAAATACCCCACTACAGACAATGCATGAATGTCACATTAACATCACAGTAACTGCAGGAAGGCATGGGACATTTGCATCACAGTACAGAGCAGGAAGTCATGAACACCTGCATTTGAGAATCAGAATCAGAATCAGAATCAGAATAAGCTTTATTGCCGAGCATGTTTACATTGTAAACATACGAGGAATTATCAATATCAACAGCAGGAATACTGGCAGGAAGGAGCTAGACAAAGGGAGGCTGCCTATTGATCTCAATACACACATCTCATTGTTCTGCTAATTGCTCCAGCTGAGCGCTCTGCTTGTCCCAGTATGTTGTGGGGGTTACCCACACTGTATATTTTTTAATTTTTTTGTATGTTTATTTTTTTCAAAGTGACATTACTGTCCTTCTGGTGGAAAAGGGGATAGAATTGGCTTGTGGGGGCTCAGGGCAGCCCCTCAGTAGACCCGCCCCTGGAAGCAGCATGCCACCAGGATCGTAGCTGACATCATAGACAAGAGTGCGTCTTCTCATCGCTGTCGGCCACTTCTTTCGTCTGGACCCATCATCTGAAGCCTCCTCCCGGGCACACCGCAGCTTGTTGGCGTGCCTCCACAAGCCGTCCGACAGCTGGAAGTAGGTTATGCCCCGCTTAGCCACAATGTGCAGCTGCTCCTGGTATTCCTCTTACTGTCATTTGGCCTACATCCACCATGGACGTCCCCTCCTCTCGAGCCCAGACCAGGTATGTAACTCTCAGAGGGGCTCTGCTTGGCCTGCAGTGTTGCTGATCGGCACACGGCCCCGACTCCTTGTAAAGCTGCTGCAGCAGTCGCAGTGGTAGCTCCAGATCCTCCTGCCCACTGTGGCCAAACTCCGGAGGAAACTGAGCCTAGTTCGTCGGCATCACCTGCCGATGCAGGTGCCTTGCCGTCGTGCTCGGTACCCTCTTCCATGGTACTCCAAGCGCAGACACTGAGACCTTCCTGCGTCGAACCTGAATGAGGCTGGTCCTGCTTGACAGCCGTGGTGCCCGGTAAATCTTCGGCCCACACAGCGTCGTCCTCCACCACCAGAACCAGATGGTTCTGCTGGCCACAACCAGTCCACTCTTTCCTAGCGTCGTCTTTAATGGCAAACCCCAGTCCATAAAAAAGGTCACAGCCCATGATTTTGTTACCTCCTCACATGGAACGTAGTCAGCCATCGCTGCCGACTTGTACTGAGCCATTAAATCTAGTATTCCAGCCGTGCGCAACCTTCCACCTTCATAACCGTAGAGTGGCACTGGGTTTCCTCTTATTCTGTAGTGGGGAAAAAAAATTTCCTCACCGTGGCCCAATCCAATAATGATCCCTCTGCTCCCATGTCAATCAGCAGCAGTACCTCCTCACCATCCAGCATGACTTTGCAAAACGTGTACCCGCTGGTATTCAGAGACACCGCATGGACAGTTGTGGGGCGGGTGAAGTTGTTTTTCTCCGTGGGCTGTCCAGCTTGGACATGTGACACATCCTGGCATAATGGTTCAAACGTCCACACTTGCTGCAGTGCTTCCCTCTCGCCAGGCAGTCCCTGGCCTCGAAACGGTGCTTCACGGACCCACAACCCATATACAAGGGTTTTCTCGGGGAAGACCTCCGGCTGATAGCATTGGTTTCGGCGCTGCTGTCGGTCGCACTATCCTCGCTGTCTGGGTCTGCTACTTGTGCTGTGGCGGGAAGTCCAGCTCTCGCTGTTACTGGTGCCCACTTAGCTCAGAGCCTAGCTTGTCTGCGGTCTCCAGTTGGAGAGCTAACTCGATAGCTCTGGCTAGCGTTAAGTCACCCGGCGCTGTGGGCAGCTTCGTCTGTATCGTGGCGCAAAACAACACTCACTCACTAGCAGTCTCATGTCGGCAATGAACTGGTGGATAGTTTTACCTGCTCGCTGGTGTTGCTGCCGAAACCTAATCCTCTCATGGTCATGCTGTCCGGGGAGTGAAAATGGTGTGCTAGTATGGAATAATGTTTGCACCAGCAGGAACTGAATTTGAATTTGAATTATTTGAATTTGAAAAACTGAATTTGAACCTGAATTAATTAGCTTGATTAAGTGCTTTTAAAATTTGAATCTGAATTGCCAAATTTGAAATTGAATCTATTGGTTTGAAAGTACATTGCAATAAAATTGAAACTGTATTTCATTTACTGGAAAAATTCGGCTCCCTAATTCATTATCAGAGTTCAGTTTCACTTCTTGTCATACAAATTCAGTTTTTTATTTCAGGTTTTTGTGCCACACATCGGGACCTAACCTCAGTCAAAACTAGTCGAGCACAGATAGAAAGAACTACGTCCTACTAAGAAGTACGTCCGCAACTCTTGTTTTACGTGCTGTTTACCTGTTAACGCCTGCACAGACTTGAGTGGTTAATTCAAAGTGATGTCCAGCAGCCACACGCCAGGTTTGTAAAAATAATAATAATGATGTCATGTATGAGAAGAGGCATCATGTATGCATACAAAACATTATTAGCCATGGCAACAGATTAGTAGAAATTAGCAGCAGAGCCTCCATTCAGGTGTTGGAGGTGTAGCAGCCCAGGAGGAGGTGATCCTGCTGTCAGGACACTGCTCTTTCACAAACCAGAGGCTTTCTGTGAGACATGTTTCTTCTACACAAAGTTCAGTGGAGTCAGAAAGTGGATAAAAGTTAGTAACTTGTGCTAATATTGGCTATTTAGCATCATAGAAGACATAGTTATGAAATGATAATAAGAATGAAGCATTCTGCCTTCTCTGAGTTACTAAGAGGATGGAGACTGTAGTTACAGTGGTTGTCTGTCCTTTAAAATTAGGTTTCAAACTAATAAAGCTGTTAGTAGGTTGGCAAGTAAATTAGTAGTGTTGTTAGCTTGATAACTAGCCACAGTCAACTGGTAAGATGCTAATATCAGAAATCAGCACTTCAAAATGACTTTAGATAGAATCTATAGATTATCCATCAAAACTGCCACACTTTAGATTTGTAACAGCCTAATATTACATTTAATGTATTGATAAAAAACATTGCCATAAAACGTATTGCCGTATTTTCCATTGACAGCAGATGATCAATAACTGTCCAGTTTTGTCTGTTTCATTATCAACTACACAGAGCTCATCCACAATATTAGTGCAGTATTGTCTGCATGATAATTTATAATCTGTAACATATCACATGGTGTAAAGAACCAGGATTGTATTAACATGATGAGCATATTTAGAGCATACTTAGAGCTTAATCAGAATAAATTATTCGATATTTTCATGTCAGGTTAGTAAATCTCACTAAACATAAGCAAAAATCTGTGACACGTATACTACATTTTATTTTTTCAACAAATGTGCAGTACATGTGTAGACTACTGTGGTAAAGTTACAGCCATAAATACATTGAAAATTATTTTTTTAATATTAATTTCTGAAAAGAGAAGAACCAGGTTTATGAGTCTTTAATTGAATTTATAATTGTATCTAATATAAATCAGTGTTCACATCATTGTCAACTCAGGCTCAGGAAATATGCATTTTTTTTTACCATTTCCTATATGACAGGGGTCACCAAATAAAACTGCTAAAGGTCCGATAAGTCAGTCCTCCTCCCCAGCTGAGGTCCGAACTAGGTGTGGGAATCTTTCGGTACCTCATGATTCGATTATGGTTCAGAACTCCGACTTGATTCTAAAACAATTCTCGGTGCATCTTGACACATTTTTTTTTTTCTATTCAAGATTTTTCCCTACCACTGTGTGGCAAGTTGGCACTTTTAAAGCAAAGTATTTACTTCCAGCATCTTTTATTAAAACAAATAGATGAGAACCCTGACACATGGTGGGTAGTGGTGGCCTAATGGTTAAGGATGTGGACTGGCGAGCAGAGGGTTTCAGTTTGATCCCTGGACTGGCATAATTAGATGTGGGTGGGACAGATAACATAGCAATATTTGCCCCACCCTCCTTAAGGTGCATTCACACCAAACAGGCAAATTTTCCACACAATACGATTACATTATACATCATTGTAAACACGCCAACAGACATGAATAGTGAGATGCAGACAGGCGAAGTTGTCTTTAAAACTTCTGCAGCAGTGTTCAACCTGCTGTGGAAATTCCCAAAATAACGTCATGCTTACATTATCTTACTGGGGGCTCACCTGAAAATGTCATGTCAAGCCTCCAAAACTTCACAGATGATGGGTGTTTACCTTGCTAGCTTGCTAGGACATCCGTGGCCGGAAACCCTGAGTAAATAACTTCAAAATCCTGATTCAGCTGAAGTTGTCCTGGTCCGTCTGTCTCCCGGTGAGTGAGTTTCATTTTCTAACTAGTTTACTTGGCAATGGTGATAATTTTACTCCGGTGACAGCAGAAGCTAGTGGATGCCAACGTGCAATTGCACAAATTTGCACATACTTGCGCATACTCGCATCTTCCCGTTCACTTTGTATGGAATTACGCCGCCCATTCGCTTTTGGTGTGAACTCACCTTTAACCTCACTGTGGTGCCCTTGAGCAAGGTCCTTAACCCACTCTGAAGCTGCTCAGTGTTCAAAGGTCAGTCTGTGGTTGTACTGGGCAGCTTCCTGGTGTGAGTGTGAACAGGGCATCCTTGAAAAAGAGAGGTCGTCTCTCAATGGAACTACCCTGTATTAATAAATTTTAAATAAAAAGAATAAAATAAACATGGACAAATTTGTCTCAAAATGTGCTTTTAAGAACTGTCATCCTTTCATGGACATTCTTTCAGAAGACCAAAGCTGTCTCAAGACAGGCCAGGATCATTTAAATTGATTTCACACATTATTTTATTAAGCTCATGTTATTGCTGGTTTTAGCTCTGTATTAGTTTTTAAACAAAAAGAAAATATCAAAATGAATTCTTTGTTCAATTTCAAACAAAACGTAATATAAAATTTTATAATACAGGAGAACACTAAATGTGTTTGACTCCAAATAAATAGGTGTAAAATTCTAAAATCTACAACTAAAATCCTAAAAATGTTTGACAGGAGAACACAAACTAAATTGTATTGCATTTTATAAAAAGATTAATATCTAAAAAAACTAAATTTCACAAAAAGTCCACCTCTATACAATATTTTCATTGCAGAAAAAACTGTTTCAAACTAAGACAAAAAAAACAAAAAACAAAACACAAAATATAATTCCACAGGACAGAATTGCTCGATCTTTTTTTTTTTTTTTTTTTTTTTAAATCTCAACACTAAACTCTGTTACAGCATGGATGGAGCTGTAACTCCATGGTTACAGGGAGAGGGGAAGTGGAACTTTTTATGTTCAGTAACACATGGAACTTTTACAGAGTTTTTCTGTGTTGGCCTTGTATATGTGTGTGTGTGTGTGTGTGTGTGTGTGGTGCCAGCAGCAAACCTGCCTGCCTTTTGCAACCTGCTGCATACTCTCTGGGGTGGTTGGAGCCGCAGAGTCTGTGTAGAGAGTGGCGTTCATGGGACAGCAAAGAGGGCAGTCTGCAGCAGGAGGAGAGCGCCCAAGGGCCCGTGCCATAATCTGTCGGGTGGTCGCTGATGCAACAATTCAGTTCCACTTTTTTCACACCAAAATAAAACGGTCTTCCTTTTCCCCAAATTGTATCAAAAAACTTCGGGGTCTGGACAGAGGACTCTCGGGGTCCGGATCTGGACTGGAGTCTGCCAGTTGGTGACCCCTGGTCCATGATTTTATTAGATGTCAGCAAGTCCTCCACCAGTAAGACAACAGAGGTTGTTTGTTCCAAAACGTTTTACTGCAAATCCATAAATCATCTAGATCAGACCCTGAAACATAGATATGAGTGTAATACCCCCTTTACACAGAGGTGCAAATCTGGCCAATTTTTTTTATCTATCAATGACATTTAATGATTTCCACACTCTCCATAGTGTCCTCAGACTTTTGACTCAGTCCAAAACATGCACACATCTCCTAAATGATCCCTAAGATCAAAAATTGGTCCAACATCTCAAAGATCTCCATGCTGTATTAAGGGGCCCCAAGAGCGTGTAGGTACAAGGCGTAGAAGACTGTAGACAGGTTCCTGTTTGATGCCGTCATGTGACTGAATTATTTCACTATAAAAACTCTTAACTTCACCTCTGTCTTCTCTGGTAGGGAGGAGATTACCATCAGGGCTCTGCTGCTCTTTTTCCTGACCACATGTGTCAGTTTCCACCTTCACTTTATCAACTCAAGCACACCTGAAAAGATCTGTTCCAGTTCTCAGTGTGTTTGTTGCGCCCTTTTCCAACATGACAGACCTCCTACCAGGCAGAGGAAAACATCAACATGAGTCTGGAATGAATGGACCTTCACCTCTAAACATGAGAGACTGAACAGGAGGAATAACTACAGCTCCAGTTTATAGCTGTTGGAGGGGTGGCTGATGAAAAAAGTACCCAACATTTGAAATGAGTGATATAAAATCATGTAGATTCTTGTTCAACTTGAGTTTAAAAATAAGGAACTTTTGGAAAATGCAATCATATTTATTTTATTTAATTCTGAGATGGTTTGATGTGTGCTGTAGGTCATATAGTGTCACTAAAACCCTTAAAATCCATCCATCCATCCATCCATCCATCCATCTTCTACCACTTTTCCGGAGGTCCGGGTTGGAGAGGCAGCAGTTCAAGCAGAGAAGCCCAGACTTCCCTCTCCCCAGCCACCTGCTCCAGCTCTTCAGAGAGGATACCAAGGCATTCCCAGACCAGCTGGGAGACATAGTCTCTCCAGTGAGTCCTGGATCCGCCTCGGGGTCTCCTCCCAGTGGGACATGCCCGAAACACCTCAAGTGGGAGGCGTCCAGGAGGCATCCTGATCAGATGCTCAAACCACCTCAACTGGCTCCTTTTGATGTGGAGGAGCAGTGGTTCTACTCTGAGCCTCTCCCAGATGACTGAGCTCCTTGCCCTATCTCGAAGGGTGAGTCAAGCAATCTTACAAAAAAAGCTCATTTCAGCCGCTTGTATCCGCGATCTCATTCTTTCAGTCATTACCCAAAGGTCATGACCATAGGTGACAGTAGGAACGTAGATTGACCGGTAAATCGATAGCTTTGCCTTAGAGCTTAGCTCCCTCTTCACCACAACAGACCGGTACAATGTCCGCATCACTGCAGATGCTGCTCCGATCCGTCTGTCAGTCTCTCGCTCCATTCTCCCCTCACTCGTGAATAAAACCCCAAGATACTTAAACTCCTCCACTTGGGGCAGGAGCTTGTCCCCAACCCAGAGAGGACAAGCCACCTTTTTCCGGCTGAGGACCATGGACTCGGACTTGGAGGTGCTGATTTTTATCCCAGCCGATTCACACTCAGCAGCAAACCATCCCAGTAAGACCTGTAGGTCATTGCTGGATGAAGCCAGCAAGACAACATCATCTGCAAACAACAGAGATGAGATCCTGTGGTCACCAAGCATGACACCCTCCGTTCCCTGGCTGCGCCTAGAAATCCTGTCCATAAAAATTATGAACAGGATCGGTGACAAAGGGCAGCCCTGGTGGAGTCTAACTCTCACTGGGAATGAGTTCAACCGAGTGTTGGCAATATGAACCAAACTCTCACAGTGGTCGTACAGAGACCAGATAGCTCGTAACAACAAGCCCGATACCCCATACTCCCGAAGCACCCCCCACAAAAAACCACAGGGAACGTTGTCGAATGCCTTCTCCAAGTCCACAAAACAAATGTAGACTGGTTGGGCAAACTCCCATGAACCCTTGAGGATTCTTGGGAGGGTAAAGAGCTGGTCTGATGTGCCACAGCCAGGACGAAAACCACATTACTCCTCCTGAATCTGAGGTTCGACCAATGGCTGGACCAACCCTTACAATGTGTGATTAAATTTTTCTTAAAATTAATGTAAACTTATTTTGGGATCATGTCTAACCATACTAACTATCAATATTCAGTAGATCCAACTCAAGAAGTTATTTAAAGAAAATGTAGCCAACAAGTGATCCCTCAAAATCACTTGATATACTAAATTTAATTAATTAAATAACAGTAATAAGTATTCACTGAGCCAAAAAAGAAAAACAATTAGAAAAAATCCTGATGCTTTAGCTCAAGTACACGTGACTGTACTCTTTCAGTATCTTGATGTCACTGATTTTAAATAAATGGGAGCCAAGTTTTTCTCATCATATGTAAAATTATTTTCTAATTGTTTTTATATTCTGGCTTAGTGAATACTTGCTGTTTCTACATATGATTTTATTATATTGGAGGGCAAATGTCAGTAGTTTATATTTTAGTCTTTAGAAACCAAAAAAAAAAAAAACACTTGCAAAATTGCAAAGTTGCAGAATTTAAAACATGAGTGTGCAAACTTATTAAAACAGTTGGAAATGTACTGTAGATGATAAAACCTAAGCAAGAGTGAAGGTGTTACACACTAATTCTTATTGAAGAAGTTTTTGAGGGGACTGCTCTTGTATGTATGCAAGCTGAACGTATAAGGTAATGCTACTTTTACCTGAGTACATTTTTTGGCTATTCTACCCACCTCTGTAAACAAGGAGATGTTTCTGGAGTCACATGGTTCATAGAAGTTCCAATGGAAGTTACGTTTTACCACCCTTAACACCATCACATCTCTTTAGAAGTTAAAAAAAGCTTACTGTCTTTCTTCTAATGAAAAGTAATAATTTCAACATGAACCTGTAACTTCTATGCAGATAAATGGATTAGATTGTTTTAAATATATTTTTTAGATAGATACTTTATTTCGAACAAAAAAGTATAACAAAAACAAAACAAATGACAAATGCAATAAAGTAACAGTATACAGTGTTCGAAAGGGAGAAGGAAGAAGTGAACACTTATTAATTCCATCTCCTCTTTTCCATAAATACACCCATGTGAATTATATACAAATTACCACATTTAAGACCCCAAGTAAACAATTAACTGTATTTTGTACATATCAACATTAACACCCATCCATCCTAACATACATTGATGTCCATACATCAAAACCAGCCTCAAACAACACAGATATACACAGTGCTGTCCCACCCACCATTCCATAGTGTCCCATAGTGTCCCAGAGTGAGCATAGTGAATTGTACATATAAATACTACCCTTCTAACATATATCCTTTCAGCAAATAATGTTTATACCTCTTTTTGAATTGAATTCTTTTTGTATATAGTTTCGGTTCCGGCTCCAGACTGTTTCACAAATCCACCCCACAGACAGATATGCACATACTTTTCTTGGTTGTTCGTATCTTGGGTTTTGTAAAGTTTAAGTCTCCTCTCAAATTATGATCATTGTCTGTTTTTTTTAAAAAAATATTTTTTGTATATTAGTTGGGAGTTGATTATTAATTGCCCTGTACATTACTTGTGCTGTCTTAAATTTAACTAAATCGATGAACTTTATGACATGTGACTTTAAAAACAACGAATTGGTGTGGTCTCTATATCCTACATTATTTATTATCCTTATAGCTCTTTTTTTGTAATGTGCATATTGACTGTAGGTTGGTCTTGTAGGTGTTTCCCCAGACTTCTACACAGTAGTTAAGATAAGGTAGAAACAGTGAATTGTACAGTAAGACCAATGATTTATAGTCCAAGATGTGTCTTGTCTTCCCCAGTATGCCTATACATTTTGCTAACTTGGCCCGGATGTGACTGATGCGAGGTTTCCAGCAGATTTTATTGTCTAGCGTCACCCCCAGAAACTTATTTTCCTGTACAGTTTCTATTCTGGTATCATCTATCGTTACCATTATTTCATGATTTACTTTATAATTTCCAAACAACATAATCTTTGTTTTTTTTAGATTTAGAGATAATTTATTTTTGTTGAACCACTGCGTTAACTTTTTCATTTCAGTTGTGACCACCTCTAAAACCTGCTGCAAATTCTCACTAGTGCAAAGGATATTTGTGTCATCCGCAAACAAAATAAATTTCAGAATTTTTGATACTTGGCATATGTCATTTATATACAAAATAAAGAGTTTGGGTCCCAAAACTGACCCCTGGGGCACACCACAAGTAATGTCCATGAAGGGTGATTTGTGCTCACCAATTTGTACAAATTGTTGTCTGTTACTTAAATAACTTTCCACCCAACTCAGTCCGACCCCTATTATCTCATACCTTTCCAGTTTCCTTGTTGTATTCTGTGGTCAATGGTGTCAAAAGCTTTCTTTAAATCTATAAATACTCCTACAGCAAACTTTTTTTTTTAATCTATACAACTAGTAATTTCTTCTATAAGTTTGATCAGTGCCAAAGATGTAGATTTATCTGCTCTAAAACCATACTGGCTGTCTGTAAGGAGGTTGTGTTTTTCAATGAAATCATCCAGTCTCTTAGTGAAGATTTTTTCAAGTATTTTGGAGAATTGTGAGAGTAAAGAGACTGGCCTGTAATTTGTGAAACAATGACTGTCTCCTGTTTTGTATAGTGGTATTACTTTTGCTATTTTCATTTTGTTTGGAAATTTACCAGTTTGAAATGACAGGTTACAGATGTGGGTGAGTGGCTTAACAATTCCTTCAATTACTTTTTTCACTATTGTCATGTCAATTTCATTCCAGTCCGTTGATTTTTTGTTCTTAAATTTACTCACAGTCTCGATAATTTCCTTTTCAGTAACTGCACCCAAAGAGATTGTGCTTGGATTTCTCTCTTGTATTTCATTTACAGAACCACTGTTGTTTGTTTCTGTTGTCACTATTGATTTTGCTAATTCAGGACCAACGTTTACAAAAAAATTATTGAAACCACTGACCACATCCATATTATTTATCAAATTGCCATTTTCAATAAAATATTCTGGATAATTAGCATTCTTAGGTCGATTACTAATAATCCCATTGAGTACTTGCCATATTCCTCTTAAGTTATTTTTATTATCCTCTAATATTCTGTTGTAATATTCTTTATATTGTAGAGAATGTGGAAGGACGAGGCTGAGTTTATCTCACAAGTCAAGTTTATTCACATTCTCCAACATCATCCAAAAACAGTGAAAGAGAAAGAATCCCCCAACATCTGTCCCCTTTATACCAGGACAGCAAAAAACACAGTCACATGGCACTTAATCCCCAGTAACAATGTAACTTCCTCCTGATCCTAACACCCCCCACCTTCAGTCTCTGGCCGCTGGGCGAAATCCCCCCAGGCTGTCTCCTTGCATGCCAAAGACTAAACTTTCACATCCTCGTGTTATCTCCAGAGCGGCTCAGTCCTTTGTTCCGTCTCAGATGTGAAGCCTAAGGTGGTATACGTATGAATCATACAGTGATATACATATGTGCATATGTGAGTCCCACAATATTATTTTTAATTATATAATATTTGAATCAAATCCAGTGTTGTACAGTTGAATAGTTCTCACCGTACAAAGTTTGTTGTTCCTTTTAATAAAGGACTTTTACAGATATTACACTCTCCATTTTCTTCCATACAGACATTTTTCAAAGGTAATAATAATGCATCAGATTTATATAGGGCTTTTCATAGACACTTTACAATGGATACATTATTCATTCACTCCACAGGCAATGGTAAGCTACTACTGTAGCCACAACTGCCCTGGGGCAGACTGACGGAAATGTCACTGTCAATCCACATCATTGGTCTTTCCAACCACCACCGAACATTTATACACATTGATGCCCAGTGTCATGGACACTGGAGGCAAAGTGTGTAAAGTGTCTTTCTCAGGGACACAACAGCAGAATGGCTGAGGAGAGCAGGATTTGTACCACCAACCTTCTGGTTATTGGATGACCCGCTCTACCTCCTGAGCCACATTGCTACTTTCAACTACAACTCCCACAGTCCACTGGCAAATCATATATAGAGGGGGAGCACTGGAACAGAGTTCTTAGCAGTTAAAGGACAGTTACCATAGCAACACAGCACTGAGTGGCAATCACATGTGACAGCTTTATTTTGTATAGAATAGCCTTTATTGTCATTGTACAGTTGTACAGTACAACAAAATTGTTTGTGCTCCACCAGGCTACTGCACAATAAAACAAAATGCAGCAAAACAAAACAAACAAAAAACCCCCACACCAAATATTTAGTTACAGCAGTGCAAAGAGTACCTTTTTTTTAAACTTTAGATGTTAATACCACATCATTTACTTGACTGTAGTGATGTGTGGGTAAAACCAAGGAGCACATGGTAAGTGAAGAACTGATTCCGAGCCTTTATTTATTTAATGTTTTGCCAATTAATACAAGATGAAATTATAAGATTAGCTCTCCACAATGCAAGCAGGTACTCTGTGTACTACTGTGATTGAAAACTGTGTGTATTTATTGTGTTGTATTCCATACACCCTATTTCTGCCACTCATTTTTGCCACTCACTGATTTTTAAACAGAACTTAAAGAGTTCTGTTTGGTGACATAAAATGCCACCATATGGGCAAAAGATGCAACAACATGTTTGTATTTACAGATAAGAACTCCATTACAATCTGCTGAACAAATAAGATGCCAAAACAAATTTAAATTTAAAAAAAAATATTGTGGGGTGTCTCATTAAAAGCAACCTACAGTCCCTCAGAGCAGTTTACCAAAAACAAAGTCTGAGCAAGTTTCTGTGACATTATCAATGTATAGCGCAGTGAAGCTGTATTTAAACAGCAATTTTCAGAACAAATCTCACTGATTCAATGGGAACTGTATAAAGGTTTTAAAAAAATAAATTCAAAGACTTATTGGACTAGATACGATTAAATGGATAGCTTTAAAATACTACAGATATTTGAAAGAAAAAATCATAGTAAAATATGCTAAGTGTTAAAATGTGTAAAAAAAATGAATGATGCAATGAGATTTAGAAAAAAAGGTCCCCCAAAAGAATTTATTAGCCATCTAATATTTCCAATTCTCAGGCTGCTTATAGGTCATAGTGCTCAAATCATTAATAAAGTTGAACTTCCTCCAGGAGCAGATGCTGTTTTGTCCTCGTTACTTCATCACCAGTTCTTCTGAAGACCAGGATGTTAAATCAGGAGATCAAGCTCATCTTTGGACCTTTCCTGTTTAAAAAATAGACAAATACATACAGTATAAGACATAATACAAATATGGTATTTACTAAACTAAATACAATCACTTGGTACACAATGAAAGCTGTTTAATTTTTTTTTTCCTGTTTTACAAACTGTTGAATTTTCCTGATCTACTGACACTGACTCTGCTTCTGTACCTGGAAATCAGAGCTAGGTTTAAAAAATATCCCACAAATAAGTTGAAGTTATCTTTTTAAAATTATTATTAAGTTTAATGTATTTATGGCTGAAACTTTACCACAGCTGTCTACTCTTCACATATACTACACATTTGTTGAAAAAATAAAACGCAGTATACATGTCACAGATTTTGCTTATGTTTAGTGAGACTTACTCTCCTGACATGAAAACTGTCATGTTTGCCCCTCCAGGGCAGAGAGACAACCCCCGCGCTGAATGATGTTTGTGACATTTAATAACAAAAAGAACATAAAAGTCCAAAAATAGTGCACTACATACAAAAATGCCAAACAAAATATCCAGAGAAAAAACTTACAGACTGGCAGTAGCATGGCCAGGAACTTGTGAAGGGGGAGGGGGGAGCTGAACCCCAACCACCATTCTGAATGCTCAGGGCGTTCGCCTGGGGTGAAGTTTCAGCCCCCTATCAACTACAGATTTCTTAACATTTTCAATGCAAACTACTCAAAACCTGCTCTTTATTTACATTTTTCTTTTTCCTCCCTTTTTTTCTTCTTTTTTTTGGGGGGGGGGGGGAGGGCTGCAGCAATGCCCTGGCTACGCCCCTGGACTGGAGCTCTCCAAGAGGGAATGAGTAGAGGATCAGTGTGATGACCAGACAGAGAATAATCCAACAATAACTGGTCTTGGTTCATGCATTCAATCTAGCCACACTGACACAGAGAAAAGCCAGCGCTTAAACGCATGGAACAGGATGAGCTGCAGGTGTGGGGAACAAGAGCGGGCTGGTGACCTAATTACAGAACTCATCAGATGAGGTCACTAGGAGAGCAGGCAGTGAGTAATTAACCAGATGGGGATGTCTGGGAGAGGAGGAATAATGACCTTGCCCCAGGAAAAAGTCAAAACACTCAAAAACTACATAAACAGACCACATAATAACAATAGTGGAGCATAGGACAATAAATCATTAGAAGTCAAAACACAGAAAGACACCACAATGCTTGGAAAACATACAAAAAGTATTCAAAAATAAATTGAGAGACTGAGTCCGGTAAAACCCATGCTCAGTCTTGTGACAAAAATATCGAATAATTTGTTGTGATGAAGCTCTAAGTTTGCTTTGAATTTGCTCATCATGCTAATACAATCATGTTTCTTTACATCATGTGATATGTTACTGATTATAAATTACCATGCAAACAATATTGCACTAATATTGTGGATGAGCTCTCTGTAGTTAATAATGAAACAGACAAAACTGGACAGTTATTGATCATCTGCTGTCACATGGCAAATATGACAATAAGTTTTATGACAGTGGTTTTTATCAGGACATTGAATGTAACATTAGGCTGCTACAAATCTAAAGTGTCTCAGTTTAGATGGATAATCTATAGATTATATGTAAAAATCATTTTTAAGAGCTGATTTCTGACGTTAACATCTTACCAGCTGACTGTGGCTAGTTATCAAGCTAAAGACACTACTAATTTACTTGCCAACCTACTAACAGCTTTATTAGTTTGAAATCTAATGTTAAAGGACAGACAACCACTGTAACTACAGTCTCATCCTCTTAGTAACTCAGAGAAGGCAGAATGCTCCATTCTTATCATTTCCTAATTATGTCTTCTATGACACTAAATAGCCAATATTACCGGTCAGGGGTGGCAGGTGAGGCTGAAAATCACAATAAGAAGCTGCGCAGTACTGGTGCCCCAGTGGGAGGGGGCGTGCTTGAGCAACATAATGGCATGATTTTTTTTTTAAACTGAAAGGATTTCAGGACATTTTTTAAACAAAGTTACAGCGATTTTGTCCAGAAGAACAGTTAAATTTCTTCATTTACAGGTAAAGGTAAAACCATGCATGCATCACAGTTGTAAATGCTAAAACTAATTTGTAGACTATAGAGCTGCAACACACATAGAGAAATGCAGCTGCCTGAGCCACTATAACTTACATTATTCCCTTGCCAAAAACAAAGAATAATGAATTTTGTGCCCAAAAAACATTTGTAAAATAACTTAATACATAATACTTGTGTAACCTGGGTCTTTGCATGTTGTCTATAAAGCAAAAACATGGACTTTTATTACTGCCTTTTCTGTGTACTCCATTGAGAGGTAAATCAATAAAATACCTTACATTTGTTTTGTTAAAATTATTTATAAAATCGGAGTTGTAAATCTGACTGTGAAAGCACCATAGCCTCACAAGCCATGAAACTCACTGCACGTCACTGGCTGAGATATCATTGTGATGAATAACAATGTGATATGCACTTACTGGAGGGGAGATTAAAGAGGATATTTACCTAAGCGATTACAATAATTAGATGAAGAGGGGAGCGGGAATATTGGTATACACCATGACACCCTAAGGCTCACCAATCACTTCTTATTTTAGTCTTGAAGCAATTACCTCAAGAACCTTTGATTTGCTGAATGTAAGCAGGACCACTGCACTGCTCAAGATCATAAAACCCCAGATTTATCTGGGAGGGTCAGATTGATCTATTAGAGACCCGCTGCTGACATCACATCCAACATGCCCCGTGCTTGTGCTTGCTAAACGGCCGCTCCTTGACGACGCTTTCTGCTGAAATAAGCAGCGGCGCGACTCGTCGGGGTGGGACAACCTTCACTGCATCACGCCTGGATCATCCATAACTGTGGAATTGCGACACTGATAACACCCCCTCCCCGCCTACCGTGGAGTGAGAGAAGATGGTGGGAGAGGAGGAGGGTGGTGGTGGGGGGGGAGGGAGGTTGCCTTGGCAAACGGTGTGTGTTGCTTTGGGTGCCGGGTAACACATTCATTCAATCAGGGATGTCAGAATGCAGCCCCAAGTTGGCATTGTATTTGATTTCCAGACTGCCCTTTGACTGGGATGGGCAAATGGCACCCCTGTGACACTGTAAGCAAGTAATGCAATTACTCTGCCACCCCATCTTCTTCAGGTCGTTAATGCATTCTGAGTTGCAGTGTATTTCCTGTGCCTCCTTCCTCATTAGGAATGATTAACCACAGAGTGATCTACCTGAGTCTTGGCATTTGGGTTCTTTCTTTCAACCGTCATTGAATCAGTGTGAAACGGCATGTATGGAGGGATCTCTTTTCTCCAACGGTTAACAGCCAGTATTTTTAAGTGGACTTAATTAAAGGCTTAGAAACATTTCCCTTGTGTGACTGGGGTTTGCTGAGGTCTAATTAAAATTCAGACTACAAAATCAGTTGATTTAAGGAAGCAAATTCTGATTAAAATAAACATGCATTCAGTTCCCTGTGATAACACACATGGCAGGCCAGATCTGGGAAAAAGATTGTCCTGGCTTTCCAGCAGCCGAAGCTCCCCTTCCCACCACCTCCATCCCTCCCTTCCTCCAGTGGTCCCTTCCAAATGGAAAGCATGGGTGGGGGGTGGGGGAGTGCAGAGAAGACGAAGTTATCACCAAATTGCCATATCTACAAAGCTCTCCCTGCACGCCACAGATTTCCCCTCTTTAATCTGACACATACAGCCTCATGCCTGCTAAAACCCCTGCAAGGCACTGTGAAGCTCAGCATCCTGGGCTGAAAGAACACCGTAGCCAAGAGAGAGGGGAGTCAGAGGGATAGACGGAGAAATGGAAAAAGAAAAGATAGAGTGTGCAAGAGAGAGAGAGAGAGAGAGAGACCATTTTATTTGTTCTTTGGAGCAAACATACAGTCGGCTTTATGAAGGGAGTTAAATCACGGAGGTTAATTGAAAAATGAGATAAACAAAGGCTGTGAAAAGCAGAGGGAAAGATTGTGGCTGGCAGCGCAGGCGGGCCACCACTGAACCCCTTTCAGACTGTGCAACCCTGATAAAAAAGCACAGTTAATTGTCTCGCAATTTCTTCCACTTAATTTCAGTCCAATTAGAGAAAAAAACTACTGAGGAGATGTCTCCTTCCATTCATTGTTATGCACGTACTGTACCTCCATAGGAAATAATATTCACTGGTGGATCTTTCCCTAGACAAGCTTTCATTTTGCCGCAACGTCTCGCTCAGCAAAGATGTTCAGATGTGTCTAAACTTGAACATTATGTCCCAAACAATCTCCTCTCAAAGTTCTTACATTTTCTCAGTTGTGAATTGTTCATTCCTGGCAAAAGAAGTTCAGCTCATGGTGACTAATTCCTCCTGTGCGATTAAATGCACCGGGCCCTCTGCTTATGTCTCACAGTTTACTGCTGGAAGGTGTGAGAGGATCAAACGGGGGACGTTCATCTGAAGACCCCTTTTTGAGATAAAAGGCAAACTGAAATGTCAAAGCACTTAAAGGTGAGTAAGTGACCTGTGCGATCACAAACAGGTCTGTGTTGACTGCTTGGAAAAAAAATTCTAAATGATGCTGTAAGGTGTTTTCTGGGGAGCACCCGGGCAAGCCTTTAATATCAAAAATAATAAATAGGATTTTTCATTTTGTCTTTTTAAAGGTAAGTGATCAGAAATGAAGTTTTTATCTGTCATACATGTCTTTGGTGCACTACACAATATGTCTTATTGAACTGAAGTATTACACACACAGCACAAGACTGCATAGCAAAACTGTATGGAAAACATTTTGTTTTGGTAAACCTCCATAGGGTAAAGTATGCAAATTCTATGGGCCCCCAAGCTATAAGGTGAATATCATAGTGCTAACAGTATTACTAAATCATTGACGTAATCAAGCTACGGTCACAAAGATTCTTACTAACAGTGGGTTTGTAGGAATCTCCCAGTTCCTACGAATACTGGAGTTTGCAGACATTCGTGGAGGGGGCATAGTTTCTTAAGGCCGTTGTTCAATTCGCAAGAGCAGCTTGAGGCATTCTTAAGAAATGAGGTGCTTTTCTCTCATGCAAGTTCTTGTGTTCCTCGTAATGGTGCCTTGGGATCTTCCTATGGCATACTTATTGCCATCTTACAAAATTTTTGTGCAACTCATGACACTCTGAAGTCATTGATAGGAAGATCTTATGGCTTTCAGCACAAATGTGGTAAATGTGGTAAAAATGGATGACGTACTTCTGCCTTATGAGTGCCTCACTACCACCTTACACACGCTGTACGAATCTCCGTATGAACGGGAATTTGTATGGCTTTTCCTATAACTGCTATAAGGGCCCCTCAAGAACAGCTTATGGCCAAAATCTTGCGTAGTTCTTACACTGTTCCTATGGCATTCGTACAGCCACCCAATGATGAGGGGTTTTCATTCGGCGTTCGTAGAAATCTTGGACAAGACGATCAACCTGATCACGAACTTATGAATGGTCTACTAATGCTGAATTCTCCTACGGCCACCTTAAGAAGGCCACACGAAATGGTCCAAAAATTATTCATACAGTGTTCGCAGCCATTTGTAAGGGTGGCGCAGTGGTTAGCACTGCGGCAGCACAGTTTACCCTTGGCCAGGGGATTGTGGGGATCGTGGGATCGTGGGTTCGATCCCAGCCCCCAACCAACAGTGATCTGTGTGGAGTTTGCATGTTCTCCCCGTGTTGCGTGGGTTTACTCCGGGATTTCTCCGGTTTCCTCCCACATGCCAAAAACATGCATGTTAGGTTAATTGGCTGTTCTAAATTGTCCCTAGATATCTGTTTCCTATAGGCCCTTAGAATAGAGGGTTAGTATTAATGAAAGCGCTTTGAGTGGTCTTTGTGACTAGAAAAGCGCTATATAAGTGCAGGTTAGTTAGTTAGTAGTTAGTTAGTTAGTATTTGTGACTGTAGCTTAATGCTTCTAAACTTGGGCAATCATTCACATTTCACTAGGGGAGCAACATCCATCTGGAAAGTTTGCTACAACGAAGAGTGGTCTATCCCAGCCTTACTATGTACACCAGGGATGGACAACTTTGGTGGTAGTGAAGGCGCAACATTTTTTCCTCACTTCCCGAGAGCCAGATTTACATGTAAACCTTCCATGTGTGTGTGTATATGGGTAATTTCTTCAAAGTCAATACTTTCACAATTAAAACTGAAAATGCAAATGAAGATAAAAGCTACTCAGTGTTTTTTTCATATTAAAATTAAAAATATTGATAAAACTATATCGGCCCGGCAACGGACTGGCATCTGTCCAGGGTGTGCCCTGCATCTTGTCCAGAGATGCTGGGATAGACTCCAGCCACCACCCCGACCCAAAAAGGATTAAGTAGTAGAAGATGGATGGATGGATGGATGGATGGATAAAATTATATCATGATTTAATTTTTAAAACTCTCCATCAAAATGATAAGCAAAGAGAAATTCCAGATGGTACTTAACAAAATAGCCAAAAACAAAATATGATAAGACTTAGCTTGCTCTTGGATTCACTGTGGGTGTGGAGGCAGCAGAAAAATAGCTGTGGGTAGGTGGGCTTAGTAATCATCTGGCTCCCCAAAATGGGGAATAAAAACAGTTTAAGAGTCACTGGTATAAATGAAAAAAAAAAAAAAAAATCAGCAGATTAAAATGACCACAGTCTCTCAGCTTTTTTTGTTGACATGGGATTGAAACAGTCAGTGCTTCAGTCGCACTCTTTAGAAAGAAACCTCAAAGCTTTGAATCTTTTTCTGCACAATTAGAAGGAAAGCCTCAGAGCTTCATGAGGCTTCGCCTGCCATCATTACTGAGGAGCTGTAGCAATTGTTTATAAGCAGCCTACTTTGTACATTTACTGCTATTTACAGCATATTAATGCAGTCTCAGCTTGCAACACATACCTTACAACATGTACTCTGGTGCACAGTGGTCCCGTTGTATCACTGTGGCTCTCTCACTTTCGCTCTCTTGCTCAACCCCTTGCACCTAGGTTTTGATTAGCGCTCCCACTGCTGGTGGATTACTGTATATAATTGCAATTAAGAATGCATTTCTAAATATGGTCAAACGGGATATAAATAAATAAATGACTTTTGGAAATGGTCTGGCATGCCGCAGTGAATGAGGGCATCAGTTGTCCATCCCTGGTATATGGTATGTGATGTGGCTAGGAAGACGGATGCATGTAGAAAATAGAAATTATATTAAATCACAGGTAAGCTAAAGGCTAGCAGACTTCTCCTCTCAGTTTTCATGGGTATGCTGCCCCCAAAGTCAGACAGAAACCCTGTCTATGGCTGCTCAGACCAGCTAATGCTAGCAGCCCAATCTACCCGGCTATCAAGGCCATAATGTAACAAAATAAGTGAATGGTGCAAGATATATAAATAACTGTGGATCAATGAACTAGCTGGTCTAGTTATGTGACTACAATTTACAAAATCTATTTTTTTCCACATTATGCATTAGTTAGTAGTGTTGTAGTATTTAAAAAAGTGTTCAAAAAGTGTTCAAAAGTGTTCTGACATACTGCATTGCTACATGGTACTCCAGCTGCAGTATGTCAGACAAAAAAGCCCTGCAGAGGATAGTCAAGGGGGCTGAGAGGGTAATTGGAGTCTCCCTCCCCTCTGTATAAGAACTTTTTCAGAACCGTTGTAGGAGCAGGTCACTGAACATTGTCAAGGACCGTTCTCACCCTCTGCATAAACACTTTGAACTTCTTCCATCTGGTAAATGATTCCGGAGCATCAGAGGCAGAACCACCAGACTGATCAACAGCTTCCTTCCACAAGCTGTCAGGATGCTGAACAGTTGACCCGGAATCTCTCATACACACTACTGCACCTACGGACATTTTGTATATTATTTGTATATTATAGTTAGTTAGTTTTGTTTTTTTTCCCCAAGTGTGTCTCAGGGATGTGTGAATGGATGGGGGGGTGGGGGTGGGGGTGGGGGGGTGAAGCTATGTGTGAGTGAACTGGAATTATATCACCAATACTTAAAATGCCCCCATAATGCATGTATACTCATCACCTGAGTTACTACTACAAATGGGTATTTTTTAGTAAGATTAAATTTGTAGAAATTAGTCACTCCAATTTTTTTGAAGGATTGCTTTTTTTTAAAAATGTTTAAATTTTTAATTTTTTTTTTTATTAAGAATGATTTGGTTTTACAGTGTAAAAGTCCAATATTCACTTTGCTTCCAACACAACCACAACACAAAACTGTTGAGATACATGTTTCATAATGATTTGATCTTCTGAATCAAAATCAAATACAAAATAATTGAGCAGTGATCATTTATTTAAAAAAAAACCCCACACACCTAACAATGACATGTGCTACCTACACTGTCACCCGAAGCTGCTGGCTCTCATGGCCAGCTCTCCCACCGTCCTCTGAGACTCCGTGTGACTCGTGATGGGGCATCCCCAGCTGGCCGTGGGAACAGAGCGGCATCCTGCAGAGCAAGACATTGCCTTTTGAGATTCAGTGGCTCAGCAAGTTTCGCCTTGGCTTGACCAGCAGCCTCAGGTCCTGGGCCAGGTTGGTTGCGGTGATCGGTGGCCGCCCGGCACATGGTGCTAGTGATTTGCTGTGGAATCACGGCAAAATTATTGGGAGATGGGCTGGAGTGATGCAAGATACACCATCGACTGTGGATCAGTGAACCAGCGCTGCACATCTGAGCTAGAAGGAGGCTAAAAGCTAAAGGCTAGAAGCTAGGAGGCTAAAAGCTAAAGGCTAGAAGCTAGTCAGCTAATGGCTAACTGACATTAGAAGGAAAGCGGAGCTGAATAGGTGAAGGATGTTTCTTAACCCTCCTGTTGTCCTTGGGTCAAAATGACCCGTCATTGTGTTAAAAACCAAAAAAAATCCCCCTAAACAATATTTTTTCAACTTAAAATTTTATGACTTTTCCTAGATTGACCCCAACATTAGGATAAGTGAATTGTTGCCTTTATTCACAGTTCCATGTAAGCTGTACAAAAAAAGGTACAAAGGTTGTCTTCGGGTCAAAATGACCCGACAGTCAAATTGAGTTGAAATCACAGTCACTGAGTTATTTACACACCACAGAATGTGAGAATGTGTTAGTTCTGTCTCAGATCAATCAGTAGCAGATGTAAACAACACAATAGCAGACGTAAACAAGACAAGACAGGTGGATTTCCAGAGGTTATAAAGGTGCTGCAGATGACAGTACCCCGAATTATCTCTGTGCTGAAGCCATGAGTGCGCGTTATACCGTTGAACAGGCTATAGAGCTGATTTTTTTCAGATGTCCAGCAAGACAACTCTGATTCAGAAGAGGAAGTGGAGGATGCATCAGAAGAAGAGGATAGGGAGGAATACAACCCAGAGCATGATGAATCATGCTCTGGGTTGTATTCCCTGAAGCTGAAAACCCTGAAGCTGAAAGAGAGATTTTCCTTTTAACAAACAAGAAACAAGAATGTAGTACTTCTGAGCACATAGCACAAAGACGCTGCCATTAGCGATCGTGAGGACAGGAAGCCAGCCATCATCCTAGACTACAGCTGCAACAAAGGAGGTGTGGACAACCTAGATAAGGTGATTGGGACATACAGCTGCAGAAGGATGACTGCCCGCTGGCCCCTGGTCATCTTCCACAACATCATTGAGGTTTCCTCCTACAATGCCTTTGTGATTTGGAGAGAGCTCAACCCGACCTGGATGCCTCGTAAGCAGAACAAGAGGAGCGTGTTTCTGGAGCAGCTAGGAAAGGCACTTGTAACTCCACTCATTGAAAGAAGGAAGCATGTCCCCCGCACAGAAGCCTCTGCAGCAGTTGTGAAAGCTATTCAGAGTGCAGGAACTCCTGATCAACCTTAGGATTAAGCTGCCACAGCCGCTGCCCCAGCTGGGGCAAGTAAGAGGAAGAGATGTCAGTTCTGCCAGCCAAAGAAGGAGTGTAAAACACATACAGTGTGCTGCAGGTGTAAGAAAAAATATCTGCAAAGGCTGTGCACTTGCATACTGCCCTACATGTGCTAATTAGTTGAATGAGTTATGTTGTTTTTCACATTTTTGTATTGTATATTTTCTTACATTGCTCACTAGCAAAAAAACAAAAAAAAAACAAAAAATCAAAAGAAACTGAATCATTGGGATGAATAAAAATGCATTCAAAACTCATTTTTGCACATTTCTATTCTTTCTTATACAGGTGAAGAGGGAAAACTCAGGTATTCACACATTTTGTGGTGAATGACAAGTTGTTTCTTCAAGCAAAATAAAATTTGGTGTTTAAAATTCAATTAAGCTGCTTATATTGGGAGTTTAGTGAAGACGGGTCATTTTGACCCGGAGGACACAGGGTGTATACAGAATATGAGGACAACAGAAGGGTTAAAGTGATAGGCTTTGAATCAGAGCGTTTCGAGAAAGCCAGAAAAATATAAAACAAATTTGCTTCAATAATTAAAAAATTAAAAAAAAGTGAACAAAATATGTCACAAACACTTCATTAAGACATCTGTGAGCTGTTAAAATGAGGAGGAAAGTGCAGTCAGTGACCCCTTTAATAGGATATGTGTCATTCTACTTCTTGTTTTAACCTGTCCTGCCCAGCAGCTTGTCAAGCAGACCACACATCTGACTGGCTTGTTATGCCAAACACATTTACTTTGTCAAAATAAACTGTACATAAGTATTTGGTGTACACAATTTATAAATAGTATTATAGTATATGTAAGATTTTTCACATCAAAATAATGTTTCCAAAATGTGACCAGCCATGGGAAAACTGGGAAGAAGTCTCCCAAAGGGTCTTTTAAGTTATTTACAGATTCTCAAAGGGTGGAATGTAAGCTTTCCAATGATGTCCAACAAACACATCGAAATCCAGAAAGATTTGAAGAAGATATGGCCATTTGAATGTTAGCACCTCTCAAACTACTTGGGGCGGCTGTGGCGCAGGTGTAGTGTGGCCAACTGCTGATTGGAAGGTCAGGGGTTTGATTCCCACTCTGTCTGCAGTCCTTAAGCAAGACACTAAATCCCCAGTTGCTCCTGGTGGGTCAGGCCAGCACCTGTGTGGCAGCTCTGCAGCCATTAGTGTGTGAATGTATGGGTGGATGGCAGGATCTGTAAAGCACTTTGGTCATCTAGAGATGAGAAAAGGCGCTATATAAGTATGCCATTTACTATTTACTTCTCTGAGAAAATCAAGTTCAATGTTTCCAAGGATTGTCACCTTCCAGGGGAGCAAGGTGGGGGCGATAACAAAAGCTGGTCATTTGCATGACTTAGCATGAACCCAACCCCCTTACAGTGCTCATCAAAAGGAGCTCTGGAATGCAGGAAGACAAGCTGCGTAAGTAGCCATGTGCTTCTACTTGAAGGTGCTGCTTATTGGCCGAAATGAATAACAATGGTGTGAATAGCCAAACAAACCAGATATGTAAATCAGCTGTGGTATCCACGCCCCCAAAACTAGGAAGCAGTCTTGCTGGTGTTTTCTCTGAAACTATTCTATTACAAATACAAAGTTTATGGTTTTAAAATCTCCCACAGTTATCTGAAGCATGGAGTAGCTTCTTCATGATTTCTACTAGCATATTTTGCAAAAAAAAAAAAAAAGGAAGATAATAACAATTTAAAAAAAAAAAGTATTTCTGTGGTTTTCAGGAATCGCATCAGGCCGACTTGTTGCTGGTTTACTCATAGAGGGTCACAAATCAATCTGTTCTGCATCACCTGCAACAGCACTATGGGAATTTTCTTTTCCTGGTAGGAACGGTATCCTGGTATCCGAACGAAACTGGCCGCTAGCCCACACTTCTTCCCTCGTTTCCTCATTCTGGCCAATGTATGCGCACGAAACAACAAACCAGACCACATACAGCTCCTGAGATCTACACAACGTGATGTGCGAAACTGCTGTGTGTTTGTCTTTACGTACACGTGGGTAAATGACAATATCCCAGACTCAGCTATTCAGCTAGAAGGGCTAACATGCCTCCGCACTGACTGGATTTTCACGGAAGGAGGGAAAACCAGAGGAGGAGGCGTGATGTGTGTTTACAACAATGACACTTAGTGCCGAGATGCGACTGTTGTGCACAAACACTGTTTTCCATTGGTGGAGTTTATGATCATCAAGTGCCGACTGTTCTACATACTGAGGGAATTTACATCTGTCTTGCTAGTCGCCGTGTATGCCCCACCCACTGTCACCAGCGAGAGGAGTTAGGCATGAAATGAACTCTATCAGGCTATAGGTGAGACACAAACAGCACATCCAGACAGATTCCTTATCACAGCAGGAGACTTCAACCATGCAGATTTAAAGGCCCTCCTACCAAAACTACACCAACATCTGGACTTTCCAACAAGAAGAGACAACTTGCTCTACTTCATGTACACAACCCACAAGAAAGCATACAAGGCCTCCCCCCTTCCCCACCTGGGTCTCTCTGATGACATCAACATCTTGCTAAAGTCTGCATACAGACCCAGAGTGAAAGCCATCAGACCAACTAAAAAGCAGGTACGTGTGTGGCCAGAGGGGGCCTCCTATGCTTTGAAAGATTGCTTCAGCACTTCAGACTGGGACACTTTCAAGCATGCAGCCACTCACAATAAACATACAAACCTAGAGGAGTACACTGAGGTTGTTGTAGCATACATAGCTAAATGCATTGATGATGTCACTCACTGCAAAACCCTCACTGTTCATGCTAACTAGAAGCCATGGATGACGGCAGAGGTCCACAGGCTCCTGAGGGCTCGGGACGCAGCCTTCAGGGCTGGTGACTCTGCAGGACTGAGAACAACTAAGGGCAACCTGTCCCGTGGTATCAAGGAGGTAAAACGATAGTACAGCAAGAAAATATCCGGACACTTCAGTAACACCAGAGGTGCACTTTCTTTCTGGCGTGGCATACAGACCCTCACCAACTACAAACCTCCACCTCAGATCTGTGAGAGTGACATCACACTGCTTAACAACTTCAATTACTTCTCTGGTGACTTTGAAGCACAAAACAGCACATCAGCACAGAAGACTACTCCTCCTCCAGACAAGCAGGCCATAAGTCTGGATCTGGCTAGCGTGAAGAGGACCCTCTCCAGGATCTCCAGGGTGGAAAGTTATTTAAGTAACAGACGACAATTTGTACAAATTGGAGAGCACAAATCACCCTTCATGGACATCACTTGTGGTGTGCCCCAGGGGTCAGTTTTGGGACCCAAACTCTTTATTTTATATATAAATTACATATGCCAAGTATCAAAAATTCTGAAATTTATTTTGTTTGCGGATGACACAAATATCCTTTGCACTGGTGAGAATTTGCAGCAGGTTTTAGAGGTGGTCACAACTGAAATGGAAAAATTAACGCAGTGGTTCAACAAAAATAAATTATCTCTAAATCTAAAAAAAACAAAGATTATGTTGTTTGGAAATTATAAAATAAATCATGAAATAATGGTAACGATAGATGATACCAGAATAGAAACAGTACAGGAAAATAAGTTTCTGGGGGTGACGCTTGACAATAAAATCTGCTGGAAACCTCACATCAGTCACATCCGGGCCAAATTAGCAAAATGTATAGGCATACTGGGGAAGACAAGACACTTCTTGGACTATAAATCATTGGTCTTACTGTACAATTCACTGTTTTTACCTTATCTTAACTGCTGTGTAGAAGTCTGGGGAAACACCTACAAAACCAACCTACAGTCAATATGCACATTACAAAAAAGAGCTATAAGGATAATAAACAATGCAGGATATAGAGACCATACCAATTCGTTGTTCTTAAAGTCACATGTCATAAAGTTCATCGATTTAGTTAAATTTAAGACAGCACAAGTAATGTACAGGGCAATTAATAATCAACTACCAACTAATATACAAAAAATATTTAAAAAAAGAAACAATGATCATAATTTGAGGGGAGACTTAAACTTTACAAAACCCAAGATACGTACTACCAAGAAAAGTATGTGCATATCTGTCTGTGGGGTGGATTTGTGGAACAGTCTAGAGCCGGAACTGAAACTATGTACAAACAGAAATCAATTCAAAAAGAGGTATAAGCACCATTTGCTGAAAGGGTATATGTTAGAAGGGTAGTAGTTATATGTACGATTCATTATGTTCACTCTGGGATATTATGGGACACTATGGAATGGTGGGTAGGACAGCACTGTGTATATCTGTGTTGTTTGAGGCTGGTTTTGTTGTATGGACATCATTGTATGTTAGAATGGATGGGTGTTAATGTTGATTTGTAAAAAATACAGTAAATTGTTTACTTGAGGTCTTAAAGGTGGTAATTTGTATAAAATTCACATGGGTGTATCTATGGAAAAGAGGAGACGGAATTAATCAGTGTTCACTTCTTCCTTCTCCCTTTCGAACAGTGTATAATGTTACTTTATTGCATTTGCCATTTGCTTGTATTTGTTATAATTTTGTGTTCGAAATAAACTATCTATCTATCTATCTATCTATCTATCTATCTATCTATCTATCTATCTATCAACCCACGCAAGGCAGCTGGACCAGACAACATACCAGGTCACGTTCTGAAGGTCTGTGCAGAGGAGCTGATGAATGCCCTGGCTGACATCTTCAACATCTCCCTGAGTCGAGCTGTTGTCCCCATGTGTTTCAAAACTGCTGCTATAATACTAGTCCCAAAGAAGCCCATCCCATCCAGCTACAACAATTACCAGTCCATAGCACTGACCTCCATCATAATCAAGAGCTTCGTGTGGCAGGTCATGCAGAACATGAACTCCATCCTCCCTCCCTCCCACAACCAATCTCAGTTTGAATACAGGTCAAACAGATCCACAGAAGATGTTCTCCACCCAGTCCTCACCCATTTGGACTCAAAGAACTCCTACCTGTGAATGCTGTTCTTGGACTTCAGTTCAGCATTCAACACAATCATCCCCCAACACCTAATACAAAAACTCAGACACTTGGGACTCAAAACCTCTTTCTGTAACTGGGTGCTGGACTTTTTCACAGGGAGGCCACAGAACGTGCGGGTCAGCAGCAACACCTCCCAGACCATCACACTGAGCACAGGGGCCCCACAAGGGTGCATGCTCAGCGCTACTCTTCACCCTGCTGACCCATGACTGTGTACCAGCCTACAGCACCAACCACATCATCAAGTTTGCAGACAACATGACGGTGGTGGGCCTCATCACAAACAATGGAGAGGCCAACTACAGAAATGAGGTGAGCCAACTGGTCCAGTGGTGTAAAGACAATACTTCCTGAACATGGCAAAAACCATGGAGATTGTTGTTGACTTCAAGATACGACACACACAGCACCCCCCTCTGATCATTGATGGAGCAGCTGTGGAGAGGGTGAACAGCACCAAGGTCCTGGGGATGCACATCTCTGAGGACCTCTCCTGGTCCAACAACACCACATCACTGGCCAAGAAGGCTCACACTCACCTCTATTTCCTCCATAAAGTGAGACAAGCACGGGCCCCACCCCCATCATGTGCTCATTCTACCGGGGCACAAATGAAAGCATCCTCACCAGCTTCATCATGGTGTGGTACAAAAGCTGTACCACCTCCTGCCGGAAGACTCTACAATGCACAGTGAAAGCAGCTAGCAAGATCATTGGTGCCTATCTGCCCTCCCTCTCGGTTATCTACCTCTCCCGCAGAGCCATCAACATCACAGGTGACACCTCCCACCCCTGACACTCCCTCTTCAGCCCCCTGCCCTCAGGATGAAGATATCGGAGCCTATATGCCTGCTCCCCAAGACTGCTAAAAAGCGTTGTTCACCAGGCCATCAGGACCCTGAACTCTGCCCACTTCCACCCCCGCTCCCTGCCCTTGGACTGTAACACACTCACCCACACAATAACTATCATAGCTGTTTGCACAGAAAGACTTGGCGCACCAACAGTACCACATCTGCTGTTGTATGTCTCTGCACCTTACTGCAGCCATTTGCACAAATGCCATACCTGCTACTGTCATTGCAATACTGATCATGCGCAGACCAATCTGTCACTGTCTGCACCCCCATTACTGCATTGACCTTGCAATTTACTGGTATTACGGTTTGCTGTACATAGGATTGTTGTGTTTTTACCGTTACTTGCACTATGGGTAGCATTACTGTACATAGATTGTTGTTGCTATTTTCCATCCCGATTCCTTCTCGTCTTATATATTGCACATACAACTAAGAGAGAGAAAAACAGCATTTCAGTTCTACTGTATGTCCTGTACATGAAGACATATTGACAAATCAAAATCTTTGAATCTTTAAACACTGAAAAAACGGGGGGGGGGGGGGTTGTTATTGCCTGCCTTCCATTAACCAATCACAGGGCATGACGTTAAGCAGTCAACAAATTAAATTTCCTGCAATTGAGAATTGGGTTTCAGGTCATAAAACATGCCAGTTGTAGTCTTTTCAGGCTGTGTCTCAGTTCAGGTGTTGCAGCCTCCTAGACCATGGTCATGGAGGCCAGAGCACTCAAAGGCCAGTTTGGCTGCATCTAAAGGCTGATTTATGACTGTTAAATGAGACGGTCTAGTCTTTGGAGGATGTATGTTTGCGTGACCATGCATTACCCCATTGCCTAGCAGCCATGACACCGTCAGGTGAGATATTTTTTGCCAACATTTTTGACAGAGAGAGAACTTTATTTTTGTCTTTTTTTTCTTCATTGTATTTTCTTTACCTTTTACTGGAGAATCTTCACCACAGAGGGGACCACGACCAGATAAAATAAGACTTTAACTCATGTTAAAGTCAGCAGGTAAACAACAGTTAAATTAAGGCAAATTAAAACCACAAAACAGATAAACTATTTTTTATTATTTTAAATATGTATATCTGTTAGGCTGAACCCTAAAATATATTCTTAATTATGTGACCAGTGGAAAATATGTTTGCTGTTATTTATGATAATTTACTATCATCATGTAGCTACTGTAAATCATTGGATGTTCTGCTTTGTATCAGCTCTGACATTTAGTTTTAATGTTGTAAAGCGGACCACAGTCCTGTACTGCAGGATGATGAGCCTCAACGATTTTCAGCAGCAGCAGAACAGATTTCATCTTCAGCTTCATCTCAGTTGTACTGATCCATGTCAGGAAATTGGAAAATCATGATTTGTCATTTAATTAAAAAAAAAACTATAACCATTTTCATCAATATTAAATCAGGTTCAAAATGTTTCACTCTGCATGCAATAAATATATAAAAGTCTCTTTTAGAATTATCTTGCAAAAAAATAATCTTTTTCAAAAAACTACTTTATTGAAATGCAGTTTTTCTATTAACAGCAAACATGCAGTATTTTTATTCAGCTTGTTTCAGATTGCAAAGTAAACTGCTAAAAAAATCGGAATCAACAAATAATCAAATCTCTTTTATTGTAGTTATTTCAGTCAAATATCAGTTTTATAAATCCTGAGTCCAGCCCGTTCTCTCCACAGCTGTCCCTCGGTTCCTGCAGGTTCTTCACTGTGGACCTCAGAAATAAACCAGAAAAAAGAAAAAAAAAATCAGAAAAATCTGATAATCACTTCAGTTGGGATGGACATTTTTAAGATCAGTATAAAAAAAATTATTACATTTGTCCTGTCCCTCCTCAGCTTCATAAACTGCTTCGTTTTCTCTAAAAATAACCTTTGGTGTTTTTTTTTTTTTTACAGCACATCAGCTTTTTATGAGCAAATAAATAAATATATAAATAGATAAAGTCAACTTACTGATGTCTCAACAGGACTTTAAAAGTTATCTTAAAGCAAGTTATTTCAGCCACATTGCATCTGTCATGACCGTGCGCTTTTATGCAGCGCACGGATGAAAAGAGACAGGCTCACTTCAGGTGAAGAGTGTGCTTTAAAAACAAAGTGTCAATGGTACCAAAAGTGTCCAAAATAAGTAATTCAAATAATAAGTTACACAGCAGACGAACACAGTTCAGTAGAGACAGGTTGACTACAAGGAAAAGTTCACGTTGAATTTTTATAACTGTTTTCTCCCCCGTGCGGTGCAACTCATGCAGCCGCTGTATGCCGCGCTCAAAAAAAAGAAACCCGCAGATAAGGTCGAGTAGTCCCTGGAGCGGGACCAAGCGTTCTCAGAGGTGAAAGCAGCCTTGGCAAAGGCTGCGATGTTGGCACACCCAGACCCAACAGCCCGCATAGCGCTCACCACTGACACATCAGATGTGGCCATAGGGGCGGTCGTGGAGCAACATGTAGCCGGGGTTTGGCAGCCCCTCGCCTTTTTCAGCAGGACCTAGCACGATAGCGAACGTAAATACAGCGCGTTCGACAGGGAGCTGCTGGCTCTCCATTTGGCCATCCGCCACTTTCAGTTCTGGCTAGAAGGATGCTCTTTTACCGCGTTCGTTGACCACAAACCGCTAACGTTTGCGATGGCCAAGGTTTCCGAACCGTGGTCAGGCCGGCAGCAGAGACAGCTGGCCGCGATATCAGAGTTTACCACTGATATTCAGCATGTGGGGGGCAAACTCAATGTAGTGGCAGATTGCCTCTCGCGCGCCGTGGCAGCCCCAGTCAGCGTAGGAGTAGATTACGCAGCCATGGCCGCGGAGCAGGTTAGTGCCGCGGATGTGCGCGCGCTCCAGTCTGGACCAACAGGGTTAAGGCTGGAGAGCAGGGTGCTGCAAGACGGTATGCCCCCCCTAATCTGCGATGTCTCCACTGGACGGCCGGGTCCAGTAGTACTGGCCGCGTGGCGCCGCCGCGTTTTTGACTCGATTCACTCTTTGGCGCACCCCGGGGTGCGCGCGTCGGTCAAAATGGTAGGAGAGTAATATGTGTGGCCGAGCCTTCGCAAACAAGTTAAAGAGTGGGCAGCAGCCTGCACGGCGTGTCAAAGAGCCAAAGTACACAGGCACACGAGGGCTCCTTTGGAGCCATTTCACATTCTGGCCAAGAGGTTCGATCACGTTCATGTGGACCTCGTGGGCTCCCTCCCGCCGTCACAAGGGTACACACACCTTCTGACAATGGTGGACCGCACCACACGCTGGCCTGAAGTTGTCCTGCTGGCATCAACCACCGCCGAGGAGGTGGCACGCCCGTTTTTAACAGCTTGGGTGGCGCGCTTTGGTGTCCCGTCGGACATTACGTCCAACAGAGGCCCTCAATTTGTGTCCGAGCTTTGGTCGACAATGGCCCGCAGCCTGGGTGTCACAATTCACCGCACAACCGCGTACAATCCGCAGGCTAACGGGTTATGCGAACGTTTTCATAGGTCATTGAAAGCAGCTCTCAGAGCTTCACTGACGGATGCAAATTGGGTAGACAAGTTACCGTGGGTGTTATTGGGGTTGCGTTCTGCTCCTAAAGAGGACTTAGAAGCCTCCCCAGTGGAGCTCATGTTTGCGCAGCCACTCCGGCTGCCCGGGGAGTTTCTCCCAGATAACCCTGCGCCAGACGCCTCCCCGTCTCAGCTGTGGCGAAGTAACATAGAATCAAGCACGCTGCCCGGCCCCACGCACCACAGTTTTCCGCGCGTTTTTGTGCCTAAAACTTTGATGAACGCAGAGTTTGTTTTTGTCAGACATGATGCGCATCGAACCCCGCTGCGACCGCCTTATGACGGACCGTTCAGAGTGCTAGAAACAGGGGACAAGCAGTTTTTGCTAGATTTAGGGGGGAGGAAAGAGAAAGTTGGCATAAACAGACTCAAACCCGCTTTTGTGGTGGCAGACGACCAAGTGCTGTTGGCAAGGGCCCCGCGGCGAGGTAGACCCCCGCGAGGGGCTTCACAGAGTAATGTTTCCCCAGAACACCCGCAGGGACTGATAAAAGGTTTCCACCCCCAGACGGCAAACCCCCAGCGTGACGGCGCCACAGAGACGTTGAATCCCAGCTACAGCAGATACGGCAGGAGACTGAAGCCTAGACAGCATGTGGACTGATGTGTATTGATACTATCACGGCATGCATGTTGTTATTCTCTTGTTTGTTCTAAAATGTTGGGGGGGCTTGTGTGGCTGACACACATATGTGACTGCTTTGTGACTCACTTTAGATCAGAACGTCACGCCCCAGTTTAAAACTGGCCACTGGGGGAAACAAGAAACATGAACTGGGGAAAGGAGGACTTACATGAATGTGTCGGAGCGCAGCTGGGCTCTGGGAAAAAACAACACCAAACACAGTCCCAGGAGAAAGCAGTCCAAACACAGAGAGCTGACTGAACAAAGGAACTGACTGCGTGCAGGATGCAGACTAATGTCGTGACAATAAGTGAGTGAACTGATCTGGAATAAATACACAGTAAACTAATAACCCAGAGTGAATACCAGTGAGTACCTGCAGCAGGTGTACTGATTACAGACTGCTCACTGCAGCGGCAGGCTGAACAGTCAATGGGGAGTGCCTGGAGGAAGAGGGAGGGGCAGAAGAGAACACAGAATCAACCTAGACAATAATAAACAAAATACAACGATAGCCTGTGTCTGGGGTCTGGAGTGACATAATCCTCCAGACACATGACAGCATTGTGGTATTTTTATATTACTGACATTAGTTAATAAACTGACATTAATGAATAATCGGTTTGACTTCAGAAAAAATAACAGTACAACTGACATAACGTTCGGCTCAGGAGACGCACACACACAGGTTCAGAGTAGTTCAAACTGTTTATTAACAGCAGGGGTGTATGGGTGTGTGTCGGTGGAATGTTAATGTATTGGTGGTGGCGTCTGCTTCGGGCACAGAGGCAGAAGACCGTTCAGCCGGCAACCCTATGGGAGAGAACAGACACAGGGTGACAGGCACACACCAATACAGGAGGAGAATAGGCGAGGGAGAGAAGCTTACTTGAGTTTGACAGATGGCAGGCACTACAAGGACGGAACCCCGGGAGACAGTCACCTGCAGGACTCGGTGCAGCAGCGAGGAAGGACGAAGGACGGAGTTGTCCGCCGCCAAGGAATCCACCTGTGCACAGGGGAGCAGACTGGGAGAGGTAAGGAAAGGAATCTTCTTACCAATGGTTAGATGCTGAAGAGAGGGTTGACGCTTCGCGTTGAAGGCGATGAAGTCTAACGGCTTCAGGCCGAAGCTCAGGGCGAGGCGGCTTTTATCCCTCGCCGCTGACGAGTAGCAGGTGCGTGAGCAGGTGGCGCCGCTGATGAATGGCGCGGCGTGACAGTACTCCCCCCTCTAGCAGCGCCTCCTGGCGATGGCTTATCCGGGTGCGCTCGGTGGAAGTCCGCGATGAGCGATGGGTCCAACACAAACGACGGGGGCACCCACTGTCGATGCTCGGGCCCATAGCCCTCCCAGTCCACCAAGTATTGCAACCCACGACCCCGGCGCCGGGAGTCCAGGATGGAGGAGGCGGACCAGGCCGGATGGCCACCAATCATCCGGGGCGCGGGTTGCGCTGCAGGAGGAGGGCAAAGGGGGTCAGTAACTGCCAATTTCACCTTCGACACGTGGAAAGTAGGATGAATGCGGAGGGAGGGGGGAATAGCCACGCGCACAGCCACCGGGTTGATGATCCGGGTGATGGGGTAGGGACCCATGAAGCGCTGTGCCAGCTTTCTCCTCTCGCCTTTTAGAGTGACGTCCTGGGCGGAAATGTAAACAAGCTGCCCAACTCTGTACGCCGGGGCAGGTCTTCTACGCCGGTCCGCCACTGTCCTGTTGCGCTCCGCTGTGCGTAATAGCGCATGGCGCGCGGCAGTCCAGGTGGAGCGGAACTGCCTGAGATGGGCCCTAACTGACGGGACAGTTACTTCACTCTCCTGCTCCGGAAACAGCGGGGGGTCGTAACCCAGGGACGCTTTGAAGGGGGACATCCCTGTTGCAGAAGAGCGAGCGGTGTTGTGGGCATATTCAACCCAGGCAAGATGGTTGCTCCAGGACGTGGGTTTGGATCTGGACACACAGCGGAGCGCAGCCTCCAGCTCCTGGTTGGTCCTCTCACACTGCCCATTGGATTGGGGGTGATGGCCGGAGGAGAGGCTCACCTTGGCTCCGATGGCGTTACAGAAAGACCTCCAAACCTCAGATGAAAACTGGGGGCCCCGGTCCGAGACCACGTCCACCAGAATCCCATGCAGCCTGACCACGTGTTGGACGAGGAGGTCCGCCGTCTCCAGGGCAGTAGGGAGGCCTCGCAGGGGGACGAAGTGCACGGCCTTGGAGAAGCGGTCCACGATGGTCAGGATGGTGTCATAGGAGTTGGAGACAGGGAGTCCGGTGACGAAATCCAGCGCGATGTGCGACCAGGGCCTGCCAGGGACGGGCAGGGGCTGGAGCAGACCCGCTGGGGGGGCGTTTCCCGACTTGCAGGTGGCACAGATTGGGCAAGCCCGGGCGTAGCGGGCAGCATCCCTCCGCAGGCCTGGCCACCAAAAGGACCGTTGGAGGAGATCTATCATCCGGGAGGTGCCAGGGTGACAGGTGAGCTTGGAGGTGTGGAGCCAGTGGATGACCTCTCCTCGGACCGCGGATGGCACAAACAGCCTCCCCTCCGGTCCGCCGCCAGGGTCAGGTTCCACCTCCTGTGCCTTCCGGATCTTGCTCTCGATGTCCCACGAGATGGCTCCCACGACGCACGACCTGGGCAGGATGGAGTGGGGCGCCTCCTCCGACTCCACGGGGGCGAACTGCCTGGAGAGGGCGTCAGGCAGGACGTTCCTAGAGCCAGGCCTGAAGGTGATGGAAAATTGGAACCTGGCGAAGAACAGGGACCAGCGCGCCTGGCGGGCGTTCAGGCGCTTGGCAGATCGTAGGTATTCCAAGTTCTTGTGGTCCGTGAAGACCACAAACGGCAGGTTCACCCCCTCTAACCAGTGGCGCCACTCCTGCAGGGCGAGCTTAATGACTAAGAGCTCTCTGTCCCCCACATCGTAGTTTCTCTCCGCTGGGGACAAGCGCCGGGAGAAGAAGGCGCACGGCCGTTTGGCGCCATCGTCCGGTGACCGCTGGGACAGCACTGCTCCCACTCCTGTGTCCGAAGCGTCTACTTCCACGATGCACTGCCGCGCGGGGTCGACCTGGCGAAGGACCCGGGAGGAGGAGAATTCCGCCTTCAGCGCCTCAAAGGCGGCAGCGACCTCTTCGGTCCACCGGAATGGGACCTTCGGGGACGTGAGGCGGGTCAGTGGTCCAACGATGGCACTGAAGTTGGGGACAAAGCGGCGGTAGAAATTGGCAAAGCCAACAAATTGCTGCACCTGTTTCCGGGATGCAGGTGTGGGCCATTCCACCACCGCCTTTACCTTCTCTGGGTCGGGGAGCACCTTGTTGTGGGCGATGATGAACCCCAGGAAAGACGTACTCCTGGCGTAAAATTCACACTTTTCTGCCTTAACGTACAGACGATTCTCCAGCAGCCTTTGGAGGACCCGCCTCACGTGGACCTGGTGCTCATCCCTGGACTTGGAGAAGATGAGAATATCGTCCAGGTAGACGAACACAAAAAGGCCAATGAAGTCCCGGAGGACGTCATTAATGAGGCGCTGGAAGACTGCAGGAGCGTTGGTCAACCCGAACGGCATCACCAGATATTCAAAGTGGCCGTTCGGGGTACGGAAGGCCGTTTTCCACTCATCTCCCTCCCGGATCCGGACGAGGTGGTAAGCGCTGCGTAGGTCCAGCTTGGTGAACCAGGTCGCCCCCTGGAGGGAGTGGAAAGCAGTGTCCATGAGAGGCAGGGTGTAACGGTCCTTCTCCGTGATGTTATTGAGGGCCCGGTAGTCGATACACGGGCGGAGGGACCCATCCTTCTTTCCCACGAAGAAGAACCCTGCCCCCACGGGTGACGATGATGGGCGGATAATCCCAGCACTCAATGACTCCTTCAGGTAGGCGTTCATCGTCTCCTTCTCCGGCGCAGACAGGCTGTAAAGGCGACCAGAAGGTAAGGGAGCCCCCTGGCGGAGGTTGATGGCGCAGTCATAGGGCCGATGAGGGGGGAGAGACATAGCTTTCGCTTTACTGAACACCATACCCAGGTCGTGAAATTCTGGGGGCACCAGAGACAGGTCCAGGGGTGCAGCGTCCGTCGCGGGGGGAAGAGCGGACGGAGAGCAGGCAGCGGACTGAAGGCAGGTGCCCATACAGAACGTACTCCATGCCGATATCCCAGCTGATTTCCAATCCAGGACCGGGTTGTGAAGGCGAAGCCAGGGATACCCCAGGATGACGGGCGACACAGAGTTGGGAAGGACGTAGAAGGTCATCTCCTCCCGGTGATTTCCCGAGATGATGACCGGGACGGGGATGGTTTGGTGTGATACTCTCCCAAGGGAGGCACGGGAGAGATTAACAAGGGAGATGGGATTCTTCAGTGCCTGACAGCGAATGCCCAAACGGGTTGCCAGGCTTTGTGAAATAAAGCTGCCTTCTGCACCCGAATCCACCAGTGCGTGGGTGAGATGCCCAGTGGGATTGTGGCAAAAACGGATGGGCAGCTTCAATTGGGTGAGGGGACTTAACCGACTGACGTCCGCGAGGCCCCCTACAGTGACTCGCGGACCCCGCCGTTTGGCTTATGTGGACAGAGCTCCACCGTGTGTTGATTATCCCCGCAGTACATGCAGAGATTCAACTCACGGCGGCGTTGTCTCTCTGCCGGGGAGAGCTTTGTCCAGCCCGTCACCATCGGCTCCGACTCCTCGGAGTGCGATGGCGGCGGCGTCGCCAGGGGGCGAGCTTGGGGCAGGCGCGACGAGGCGCGACGAGGCTCCCTGAGGGCGAGAAGAAGACGACTTCCGCCCAGAGGAGCGCTCGCGCAGCCTGTTATCCAAGCTGATGGCGAGAGAAGTTAGCTCAGCTAGCGTTCCAGGGATATCCCGACCAGCCAGTTCATCCCTCAGATCATCATTCAGGCTGCGGAGGAACAGGCCACAGAGGGAGCGTTCGTCCCAGCCCAGTTCCTCCGCCGCTACCCAGTAGTCAACCGCATAGTCCGCTGCCGACCGGCTTCCCTGCTGGAGAGCGAGAAGCCGATCGACTTGGACCGTCTCGGTTCGGGAATGGTCAAAGACCTCCAGGAAGCGTGCCACGAACTGGTCATAGGTGAGGGTGGCGTAACTGGGCTTCGCCATAATGGCGTAGGTCCAAGTTAACGCACGCCCCTCCAGGAGATTCCCTATGTAGCCAATTCGGCTGTGATCCGAGGGAAAGTCTCCGGGCACACGGTGGAATACGGACTCACACTGCATAATGAACCCCCGCGCTCCGCCGAGCTTTCCGCTAAAGCGGGCGGGGGTTGGAATTGGCGTGAGCCGAACCGGTGCCGCAGGAGCCGGCTGGACGGCCGCTGGGACAGCAGGAGCTGCGCCACCCTGGTGAGCCGGGGGGAACGGCTGTTGGGGGTCCAGGCAGTCCAATCGGTTAGTGATGGCAATAAGTTGATTTAAAATCACCTGCTGCTGATAAGCAATTTGATCCACCCGAACCTCGAGAGTGGTAAGCTGGTGCGCGAGCCCGCCGTCTGCCGAGCCGCTCTGCTGAAGCCGTACTGACATAACGTTCGGCTCAGGAGACGCACACACACAGGTTCAGAGTAGTTCAAACTGTTTATTAACAGCAGGGGTGTATGGGTGTGTGTCGGTGGAATGTTAATGTATTGGTGGTGGCGTCTGCTTCGGGCACAGAGGCAGAAGACCGTTCAGCCGGCAACCCTATGGGAGAGAACAGACACAGGGTGACAGGCACACACCAATACAGGAGGAGAATAGGCGAGGGAGAGAAGCTTACTTGAGTTTGACAGATGGCAGGCACTACAAGGACGGAACCCCGGGAGACAGTCACCTGCAGGACTCGGTGCAGCAGCGAGGAAGGACGAAGGACGGAGTTGTCCGCCGCCAAGGAATCCACCTGTGCACAGGGGAGCAGACTGGGAGAGGTAAGGAAAGGAATCTTCTTACCAATGGTTAGATGCTGAAGAGAGGGTTGACGCTTCGCGTTGAAGGCGATGAAGTCTAACGGCTTCAGGCCGAAGCTCAGGGCGAGGCGGCTTTTATCCCTCGCCGCTGACGAGTAGCAGGTGCGTGAGCAGGTGGCGCCGCTGATGAATGGCGCGGCGTGACAACAACATGTTAAATCAAAAATAAAGCATACAGCACATCAGAAAAAGTGTCACGTAACATGAGCTTAATGAGATGTTGCTGTTTTCTGGATCACTGATGTTTTCACGTTCAAACCGGTTCATAATTCAAGCACAAAACTTAAGCGCAAGTTATGCACCCGTGGTGACATGACGCAGCTGCAACGGCATCAACGCAGCAACGATGTGCGTTCTTATTGCAAGCCGTAACAGCTGTAATTGGCCCGCTTTGTCTCCTCCTTCACATTTCCTGATTCTTGTTGCTACTCCACTCCACCTGTTGATGGAGGCACAACTTCCAAGGGGAGTTGGTTAAACAACGGTCTAAATTCAAAAGAATATTGAGGAAGTAAGCACATACAGAGCATTTTGTGGCTCGTCATAATCCTAGTATTACACAGATTGTCAAATAATGTCAGTGGCAGTGGTCCCATGCAACGTTTTCTCCAACTTACCTTTTTCTCTGTGCAACAATCGCATTAAAAGTTGCTTTTCTTTTAGCTCCAGCTCCATCACAGTCTGCTCTTCTCCGTCACTATTTCATAAACAAAAACATACGATGAACACAAATCACTACACACATCGGCTGAAACCCATTTTGGCAACGGACCAAAGCATTTTACCTAACACACAAGAAAAAAATTGCTGATCACTGCGTCTGTGACAGACATCTGTAGTGGTGTTGACTGGATGTGGGCGCATAAATCCAACTTTACTCTGAACTGTTTCTGACTTTGTTCCACTTCTGGCTGAGTCGGAAAAAGAAGCCAGGCTGAACCGCGTGCTGAATGCTGGGATATGTCAGGGCCACAAGGATACTTGTCATGTATCCTTCCTTTTTGGGGTTTTGAAGGCTTCATTTGTCGGCCGCATGTGAAGAAGCCCACCAAATGGGACAGCCTTCGATGTAGCACAGTGACATATCTGGCCTATACATGCACACTTAGAGGACGCAGAAGCTGGATTGAGACACAGCCTCAATCTTCTTACCAGGAACAGGAAAGTTACATTGAGCTGTTTTAAATCTTGACTGATTCTAAGGATGCCTAAAGGAGTGAGAAAGTAAATAAAAGTAAGGACACTGGGTTCAGCTGCCTGGCTCGGTTAAATAGGAATCGGTTCAGGTGGACAAGCTGAGGCTGGATTTATCATCCTGACTGGCTATTCTGAATAGCTGAGTGAGCCAGGAAGCTAGCTAGCAGAAAAAAGCTAGTAGTGTCCTCAACCCACATATGTGACAAGAGTAAGGACTGTGTCTGGATGTCAGCAATAAATGGTGCACAACAGCACATTTCATTGTAGAAATGAGGCAAAGTGTGTCTCATTTATGCAGTATGTTTCTTTGAAGTTGTAATACATGACTTCCTAATTAACTGAGGTACAAATCTTTATGGCAGAGCATGGGGACAATTCCTGTGGGTGAGCAAATGACCATTATGATATAGTTTTAAGAACAGATGGTGGAAGTATGTTTTCAAGGGTTCTAAGCACAGTTATTATGGCATTCAAAGAATGTACTGTATGTTTAATCTACTCCATTCTGGCTGGGGTCAGCAGAGCTCACCTCTCTGTTTGTTCTCATTACTCCAAAGACAGAAAACTTCTACTAAACTGTAACTTTCTGTAAGTGTGATGGGAGCACTTTGGAACACCATGGGCTCCCTTTAAAAAGAAAATTAAACGAAAAAGAAAATATCTTCTTTTAGATTTGTGCCTGACTTTGAAGACTGATGCCTCACGGACACTGAGGCGTGATTAGCATATGTTTCCAGCATGCAGAATGAATCTGAGGGGGGATATACATACATTAGGAGTTGTCCCATTAGCAGCCTGGCAGAAGGGCTGATTTATGTTTTCTGTTGGCATCACCTGACAGGGACATTAGTGTTACAGATGGGGACAGGTGACGCTGTCAGGACCATCATTCACCAGGTGACGCACTGCCAAAATGATGTGAAAGGAGCAAGCAGCGAGGATTATGGGTAGCATCCGAGTTGGGGGGAAAAAAGCTTTTGCAGACACACCGCCTTCAGAGCACCTAGTGGAAGATTACATTGTCAGGATCAGAGGAAAAGCACTTCTGCAGCAAGACAAATGACAATTCAATAACTTTGAATGCCTTGAAAGTGTCTCTCTCTTGCAGAACTCAATTACAGTGATAAAGGCAACTAATAGAAGTTCATTGGGTACATGCCCAGATGTTGACAAGATTTATTGCATCATGGGTGCTTATGACTTATTCATGGCCTATTATACTTTATGATTGCTATCACTTTGGCACTAAATACAGCTGACACCATACAATACTGTAGTGTGTGAAACGACTGTTTGGAAGATGGGCGTCGATATATATTCAAATGCCAAATGATCCCTAAGGACATAAATAATGATTGTAAAAAAGACTCAGAATAGATTTTCTGGTGCATGGACATGTAAAGAAACTCATAAAACAAAGTAATCGGACATAAAGGAAGTACTTTAGATGTTGATGTAACTGGCTTCAGTAGGGAGTGACTTCCTGCTACAGAAAAATGGTCCACGACATAGAACACTAAATGACCTCACAGTGATGATCATCACAACGAGCTGATAAATGGAGAGCCTAAGTCACGCCACCTCTACTTCCGCACATGGGACCTTAAATCGGAAAACAATCTTCATTGAAATGAATGGCAAGAGAGAAATTATCTTTTGATCCCGATCAAATTTTGTCACGAGTTACACATATGGTGTTTTTCAATTTACAAGATAATTTTCCACATAAATAATGATGTTGGTTGTTGTCTTACTGTTAAGGTATAAGGTTGTGAAAATACATAAATTAAAAGACTACAAATACACAGTCATGTACGGAGCCCCCCCGGTGTCATTGGAGAAAAAAATACTAACTTGCGGCCACCAGTTCATAATGTGTGGCCACAATTTAGTAATGCGCAATACTAAGTTGTGGCCACGAGATACATAACTCGTGGCCACTAATTACTAATGCGTGGCCCTGACATACATAACTCACGGCCACAACTTATTAAAACTCGTGGCCTCCAGTTAATAATGTGTGGCCATGAGACACCAGGTCATAGTGTCCACACATTTATTGAACAACCACAGATCGCCAGCAAGAGACCTCTCAGCCACAAAAATGGACAGTTTTGATCTTATTTCATTTTACTTTAATGTTGGAATGAATTATAATGATATCCTGCATTCTCTTGCAGTTAAGCACAGTGTTATCATTAGCAAAAAGGCACTTAATTCAGGTGCTTCAAAAGAACGGGTAAAGCGCAAACAACATGCAGACATCGGGCAAGTCATTGACTTCATCAGGCAGGAGCTGGAAGGATCTGGAAGACTGCATGGCTACAGGTGGGTGCATTATAAATGCTTGCAGAATGGGATCAAAGCAAAAAAGGAGGATGTTCACTTAATCCTTGCAGCTTTAGATCCGGACTCTTCTGCTTTGCGTAAAGCAAGAAGACTAAACCACAGACAGTATTTTGCCCAAGGGCCAAACTATATTTGGCATGTTGATTCATATGATATGTTAAAACCCTATGGGATTTGCATCAACGGCTGTATTGACGGCTTCTCCCGAAAAATCCTCTGGTTGAAAGCAACATATACAAGCAGTGACCCAACCATCATTGGAGGCTACTTTATGGAGGCTGTGGAGCAAACTGGTGGGGGCCCTCGAATCATCAGAACGGATCTCGGAACTGAAAATGTGGTTATCAGAGACGTCCAAACCATTCACTGCTGCCATCACACTGATGGCAGATGTGGCGATCGGAGCTACATCTCCGGTGTCAGCACTTTGAATCAACAAATGGAAAGCTGGTGGGGGATACTGCGCAAAGAAGGAATGGAGCACTGGATCGAGCTGCTGGGCCAAATGAAAGAAGAAGGCCTGTTTGTTGGCGACTACTTGGACAAATCTCTGATACAGCTGAGTTTCCGGAACATTATACAAGTGAGGTTGTATATAAGTTAATGTGTGATTTTACATAGACCTATTTTATCCACTTTATAACTATAAACTTCCATGTTTCTATTTTAGGCAAAGATTGAAATTGTTCATGGTTTTTGTTCTCATTTAAGCACTGAACAACAAACAGTGTAAATAAAACAGAAATCGAGGCATAATCATAAGAGTGAAACATTTTGCAATAGAGAAGTTATATATGGACTTAGCTGTGAAGCCCTTCTGTGTTGACTGAGCCGTCAGCTTCCTACCAGTTCTGTTGTCTGTTTGTTTAGGTGATAATAAAATTGTAATTGTTTCATAAAAAAACAACAAACAAATCAAAAGTCCCTTAGCGAAACTGAACTGTTCAATTCGCTTACTCATTAACACTATCCGTGGTAATGATAATTTCTTTGTTATTCATAATCATAAAGTATTTTGTAAATTGTAAGCTCCCAAGACAAACTGGTCCTGAGTGAAGGGTCAGACAAAGAGTGAGCCAATAGACATGATGAACAAAAAATCAAGGATTCAGTGTACACTGCCCAGTATGGAGTTAATTTAATTCAGTTTGATTCAGTTCAATTCAGCTTTATTTATATAGCGCCATTTCACAGCAACAGTCGTCTCATAGCACTTTCAAATGTAGGGGAAACCCCCACAATTGCAGAAACACCCCAGCAATCAGGCGATCCCATGTGAGCAAGCACTTGGCGACGGTGGAGAGGAAAAACTCCCTTTTAACAGGAAGAAACCTCTAGCAGAACCAGGCTTAGGGAGGGGCAGTCATCTGCTGCGACTGGCTAGAGGGTGAGGGGATAGAGAAGATGAGAAGAACAGACGTATAGAGAGCAAACATTAAAAGGGAGAAGCCCAGTACATTATTGAAGGTCCAAAATCTATTAGCAGCATAACTAAGGGAGGGTTTAGAGACACATGATCCCTCCTAATTGTAAGCTATATCAAAAAGGAAGGTTTTTACCCTATTCTTAAAAACAGAGATTGAGTCTGACTCCAGAATCCAGATTGGTAACTGGTTCCACAGGACAGGAGCTTGATAACTGAAGGCTCTGCCTCTCATTGTACTTTTGGAGATTCTAGGTATTACAAGTAATCCAGCGTTTTGGGAGCACAATGCTCTATTAGGATGATAGGGTAGTATCAGATCTTTTAAATAAAAAGGGGCCTGATTGTTAAGAACTTTGTAAGTGAGAAGAAGGATTTTAAACTTAATTCTGAACTCTATGGGAAGCCAATGAAGGGAGGCCAAAACCAGATAGATATGATCTCCCTTTCTAGTGCCTGTTAAAACTCTTGCAGCAGCATTTTGGATCAACTGAAGACTTTTAAAGATATTTTAGGACAACCGGATAATAAAGAGTTACAATAATCTAATCTAGAGCTAACAAAAGCGTGGATCAGTTTCTCAGCATCACTCTGAGACAAGATGCTCCTAATCTTGGCAATATTAGGCAAATGATAGAAGGCAGCCTTAGAAATAAATTTAATATGTGAATTGAAAAACAGATCTTGATCAACAATAACTCCAAGGTTCCTCACAGAACTATTAAAAGAAAGAATAACTGCATCCAAACTAAGAGTTTAATTTGGAAAGGTATTTCTAAGGTTTTTTTGACCAACAAGAATGACTTCAGCCTTATCTGAATTTAATAGCAGGAAATTACAAGTCATCCAAGCTTTGATTTCCTTAAGACAGGCTTCCAACTTGGCTAATTGATGACTATAATCTGATTTCATTGACAGGTATAATTGTGTGTCATCTGCATAACAATGAAAATGTATACAGTGCTTTCTAATGATGTTGCCTAATGGAAGCATATATAAGCTAAAAAGAGTAGGGCCTAGCACAGATCCCTGTGGAACTCCATGACTGAGCTTTGAGTTGAAAGAAAACTCATTATTGACATGAACAAACTGGAGCCTGTCAGACAAATAAGACCTAAACCACTGCAGGTTGATTGTGATCAGTTGGCCAAGTTAGATGCCTGTCTTAAGGACATCAAAGCTTGGATGACTTGTAATTTTTTACTATTGAACTCTGATAAGACTGAAGTCATTGTTGTTGGCCCAAAACATCTTAGAAATTCCTTTTCAGATTATGCCCCTAATTTAGATGCGGCCACTCTCACTCTGAACAGTTGTGTAAGGAACCTTGGAGTGATTTTTGACCAGGATTTGTCCTTTAATTCACATATTAAAACTGTTTCTAGGACTGCCTTATATCATCTGCGCAATATTGCCAAGATCAGGAGCATCTTGTCTCTGGGTGATGCTGAGAAACTGATTCACGCCTTTGACAGTTCGTGATTAGATTATTGTAATTCACTATTATCTGGTTGTCCTAAAGTATCTTTAAAAAATCTTCAGTTGATTCAAATGCTGCTGCTAGAGTTTTAACTGGTTCTAGAAAAAGAGATCATATTTCCCCGGTTCTGTCCTCCCTCCACTGGCTTCCCATTGAATTCAGAATCAAGTTTAAAATCCTTCTTCTAACTTTCAAAGCTCTTAACAATCCAATATATAAAAGATCTGATATTACCTTACCATCCTAATAGAGCATTACCCTCCCAAAATGCTGGCTTACTTGTGGTGCCCAGAATCAGCTGAGCCTTCTGCTGCCAAGCTCCTTCTCTCTGGAACCAGTTACCACTCTGGGTCCGGGAGTCAGACTCGGTCTCTGTTTTTAAGAACAGGGTAAAATCCTTCCTTTTTAATATACAGTAGCTTTCGTTTAAGGAGGGTTTTTGTGTCCTTTAACCCCACTCTTGTTCTATCCATAGAACAAGAGTCTGATCTGATCCATACTGCTGGTTGACCTCCAATATTGTACTTGGCATCTTACTGCTATGTTCTTTATGACTGTCCTTTCCATCCTCCCTATCCCCTCATCCCCAGCCAGTCACAGCAGACGACTGCCCTTCCCTGAGCCTGGTTCTGCTAGAGGTTTCTTCCCTCCAAATGGGAGTTTTTCCTCTCCACCGTCGCTTAGTACTTGCTCATAGGGGATCGTCTGATTGCTGGGTCTTTCTGTGACTGTGTGTTTTTTTCTGCACTGTGGTGCCACGAGATGGCTTTTGTTGTGATGTGGCGCATAATAAATAAAGCTGAATTGAACTGAATTGAATTGCAGCAAAGTTCCATTAAGTCCAACATAGTGTTCTAATCTATCGAGTAGAATATTATGATCAATAGTGTCAAAGGCTGCACTAAGGTCTAAAAGGACAAGTACAGAAACAAGTCCATTATCAGATGCGATAAGGAGGTCATTAGTGACCTTCACTAAGGCTGTTTCAGTACTATGATGGATTCTAAACCCAGATTGAAACTATTCAAATAAACCATTTTCCTGCAAGTGATCAAATAATTGTGTAGCAACAACTCTTTCTAAGATTTTCGAAATGAAAGGCAGATTAGAGATTGGTCGATAGCTAAAACTCCTGGATCCAGCATTGGCTTTTTGCGTAAGGGTTTAATTACAACAGTTTTAAAAGCCTGCGGTACATGGCCTAATGTTAAAGAAGAACTGATAATTTGAAGAATACGGCTGCCAATAAATGGGAAGACTTTTTTAAATAACCTGGTAGGAATAGGGTCTAAAAATCAAGTTGAAGGCTTGGATGAGGAAATTATTTTATCTAACTCTAAAAGGTCAATTGGAGTAAACTTATCCAAACAGATATCAATTGAAGGAGTTGAAGTAGATGCTGTATTTAAGTTAATGGTGGGAAGAATCTGACTGATTTTATCTCTAATAGATGAAATTTTATTATTGAAAAAGTTCATAAAGTCCTGAATAATAAGTTCTAAGGGAATGCAAGGACTGACAGAGTCCTGACTCTTTGTCAGCCTGGCAACAGTGCTGAAAAGAAACCTGGGATTATTCTTGTTCTCTTCTATTAATACAGAATAATAACTTGTTCTAGCTTTTCTAAGAGAATTTTTTTTTTATAAATTAAAAGATGATTTCTCCAAGCTGAATAGTTTTCATCTAAATTAGTGGAACACCATTTTCTTTCTAATTGACGAGTCCTCTGTTTTAAGCTATGAGTTTCTGTGTTAAACCAAGGGGTTAGAAATCTCTGATTGGACTTTTTCTTTTTTAAAGGGGCCACCAAGTCTAGAGTCTGATGGAGAGAAGCTGTAACATTATCTACCATGCTATCAATTACAGAAGGAGCAAGCTGTCTATAGCTTATTTAGGTTGTGTTGACACATGGCGACACATGGCATAGAGGAGACAATCTGCATAAATTTGGTAACAACATCATCTAAAAGACATCTGCTGTAGTAATATTTTTCTTTAGGAATCAAATAGTCAGGAATAGTGAAATCAAAAGTTAACAGACAGTGGTCTGACAGTAGAGGATTATAAGGAGACACTACCAGATTTTCTATTTCTATGCCATATGTCAGAACAAGGTCCAATGTGTGGTGGAAATAATGGGTAGAATTTTCTACTTTCTGAGAAAACCCCATCGAGTCTAATATTGAATTAAATGCCTTATTAAGATAGTTACTATTTACATCTACATGTATATTAAAATCTGATTTCAGCACTAAATCAGCTAAGAATTTGGCAAATTTGGATAAAAACTATGAGTAGGCTGAGGGAGGATGATAAACTATGGCAAGGAAAATTAGGTTTAACCTAAGATTGCTAACATGCCCAATAGTGAGGACCAGGCCCTCAAAGGAATTAAAACATGTTTTTTGCTTTACATTAACTAGTAATTTAGAATGGTAAATTGTCACTACTCCTCCTCCACGACCAGAACTTCTGGGATTTTGATAGTTTAAAAAACCAGAGGGAGTTGATTCATTTAAACCAACATAATCCTCTTGCCCTAACCAAGTATCTGTAAGGGATATTAAATCAATCTGATGATCAATTAACAGATCATGGACTAGCAGAGACTTGGGAATTAGAGACTTAATATTTCACAAACCACATTTAATTTTTAAATTATGAGGAGGAACAGAGGCCAAATCATTAAATTTAGAGACTTCATGTTTAATTTGAGTTTTACCAACTGTTTATTTAATCATTCTGGGATGCTTATACATTATATTTTTATTAACTTTGGAGGGAGCAGACAATGATTCTCTGATGGGGAAAACAGGGGCTAAGTTGAGGGGTGGCGGATGAAGAGGAGCTTCAGAGAGGCGTGTATTTAACGAGTTATGTTGTATTTGTCTTGGGTTAAAATGTTTTGGATAACGGGAGACAGACACAATCTCTATGGCAGGGGTCACCAACCTTTTTGAAACCAAGAGCTACTTCATGGGTACCGAGTCATGTGAAGGGCTACCAGCTTGACACACTCCTCTAAAATAACAAATTGTGTATATTGTGGAGTGTGTGAAATCACAGGCAGATTCATTTCAAATGATTTATTGCACACTCACATCTCACGAGCACAGAACAGAATGAACTTTTTATCAGAGACTCTCCTCTTAAGTTTCATGGCTTACATCACACACAACAGGACATTTGCATCACACTGCATTCAACCCCCTACATCCTTGACTCCTTCCTGCTATCTCACCTGGAGCCTCCTGCTCTTTGATCTCCCATGCTTATCCACTGTCTCTTGTCTGAGATGCTAGAAATCTGGCTCTCCCAAGGTGCTACAAATACCCCCCCCCCAGCATCTTAGATAGGACAATAGAATAACAGTCCACATGCTGTGATAGAACAACAGAACATCAGTCCACATGCTGTTTGGGCTTCTGTCTCCTCCCGTATCTGCTGTAACTGGGTTTTACCGCCTCCGCGGCGCTGTTGTGCCGGTGGGAGGTTGCTGGGAGGGGGGCCACTTCGGTCTGTCTGTGTGGCTGCTCTGGCGAATCGTTTCCCTGGGGAGCTCTCCGTGGGGGTCTTCCACGCCGAGGGGCCCTAGCCAACAGCACTTGCTCGTCTGCCACAACGAAAGCGTGTTTGAGTCTGTCTATGCCAATTTTTTCCCTCCTACTCCCCATGTCTAGCAAAAAATGCTTATCCCCTGTTTCCAACACTCTGAACGGTCCATCATAGGGTGGGCGCAATGGAGGGCGGTGGGCATCGTGTCTGACAAACACGAACTCTTCAAAGTTTTAGGCACAAAAACAAGTGGAAAACTGTGGTGTGCAGGGCCCGGCAGAATGCCTGTGTTTGCGCTATGCTGCAAAAGCTGAGACGAGGAGCTGCCCGGAGCGGGATTATCTGGTAGAAATTCCCCGGGCAGCTGTAGTGGCTGTGTAAAAACGAGCTCTGCCAGGGAAGCTTCTAGATCCTCTTTCGGCGCCGAGTGCAACCCCAATAAAATCCATGGCAGCCTGTCTACCCAATTTGCATCCGTCAATGAAGCCCTGAGTGCTGCTTTCAGTGATCTATGAAAACGCTCGCATAACCCATTGGCCTGTGGGTTGTACGCAGTTGTGCGGTGAATTGTAACACCCAGGCTGCGGGCCATTGCAGACCAGAGTTCGGAAACAAATTGAGGGCCCCTGTCGTACCTAATGTCCGACGGGACTCCAAAACGCGCCACCCATGCTGTTAAAAAAGCGCGCGCTACGTCTGCGGACGTGGTTGCCGCCAGCGGAACCACTTCTGGCCAGCGCGTGATGCGGTCCACCATTGTCAGGAGGTGCGTGCACCCCTGTGATGGCGGGAGGGGGCCCACGAGGTCCACGTGAACATGGTCGAACCTCTTAGCCGGAATACGAAACGGCTCCAAGGGAGCCTTCGTGTGTCTGTGTACCTTGGCTCGTTGGCACGCCACGCAGGCTGCAGGCCACTCTTTCACTTGTTTGCGTGAAACAAGTGAAAGAGTGAAGAGTGAAGTTTGTGTGGCTCGGCCACACAAACTTCTCTCCCACCATTTTGACAGACGCGCGCACTCCTGGGTGCGCCAGAGTGTGAACCGACTCAAACACGCGGCGGTGCCACGCGGCCGGGACCACGGGATTTGGGCGACCCGTGGAGACATTGCAGATTGGGAGGGGCATGCCGTCTTGCAGCACCCTGCTCTCCAGCCTTAACCCTGTTGGTTCAGACTGGAGGGCGCACACGTCTGCATCACTAATCTGCTCCGCGGCCATGGCTGCGTAATCTATCCCCACGCAGACCGGGGCCACCACGGCGCGTGAGAGGCAGTCCGCCACCACATTCAGTTTACCCGACACATGCTGAATATCGGTAGTAAACTCTGAGATCACGGCCAGCTGTCTCTGCTGCCGGCCCGACCACGGTTCTGAAACCTTGGCCATCGCGAATGTTAGCGGCTTGTGGTCCACGAACGTGGTGAAGCTGCGCCCTTCCAGCCAGAACTGGAAGTGACGAATGGCCAGGTGGAGAGCCAGCAACTCTCTGTCGAACGCGCTGTATTTACGTTCACTGTCGCGCAAAGTTCTGCTGAAAAAGGCGAGCGGCTGCCAAGCCCCGGCGACGTGCTGCTCCATGACAGCCCCTATGGCCACGTCTGAAGCGTCGGTGGTGAGCGCTATGCGGGCCGTCGGGTCTGGATGTGCCAGCAGTGCGGCATTTGCCAGGGCTGCTTTAACTTCCGAGAATGCCCGCTCTCACTCCGGGGTCCATTCGACCCTATCCGCGGGTTTCTGTTTTTTGAGCGTGGCGTACAATGGTTGCATTAGCTGTGCCGCGCGGGGAAGGAAACGGTTATAAAAGTTCACCATTCCCAACAATTCTTGCAGCGCCCTGACCGTTTGAGGCCGGGGAAAATCTGCCACGGCGCGCACTTTGTCGGGCAGCGGGATCGCTCCTTCTGGAGAGACGCGGTGCCCCAAAAAATCAATCTCCGTTACGCCAAACTGGCATTTCGCCAGGTTGATTATTAACCCGTGCTCCTCCAACCTCCGGAAAACCATCGTGAGGTGGGTTTCGTGTTCGTCTTCGGACACGCTGGCTACCAGGATATTGTCCAGGTAGACGACCACGAACGGGAGATCGCGCAGCACTGCATCCATCATGCGCTGGAACGTCTGTGCCGCTCCTTTTAACCCGAATGGCATGCGCAGGAACTCGAATAGACCGAACGGAGTTATTACCGCTGTTTTGGGTACGTCCTCAGCGCAAAGGCGTTGTTCAACCTGCGGAAATCCCCACACGGTCACCACGATCCTTCAGCCTTAGGGACCATGTGTAGCGGGGAAGCCCATGGGCTGTTCGAGCGCCTGATGATGCCCAACCTTTCCAGGTTGGTGAACTCCTCGCGTGCTATGTCCAGTTTAGCTGCGTCGAAGCGCCGAGGTCTTGCAAAAACGGGCGGCCCGGTGGTGGTGATAAAGTGCTCCATCCCGTGTTTAGCGATGGCCGTGGAAAACGTCAGGACCGTGAGTGCTGGGAACTGAGTGAGCAGGGTGTGGAACTTACCGCCTGTAGCTGTGATGTTGGCTTGTGCTGTTGGCTGGGTCACTCGAGCTATACAGGGGAGAGAATGAAAGGACAGTGCATTAACCAGGCTCTTGTTAGCAACATCAACCAATAAACCATGTGCACACAGAAAATCAGCCCCCAGTATATGGTAATTCAGTGCTGCTATGACAAAAGTCCACTCATATGTACGGCCGTGTAGAGATAAGAGCAGAGTCCTCTAACCAAAGGTCTTAATATCCGAGCCGTTTGCTGCCAACATCCCGGGGCCGCAGGATCCTGCCAGTCGGTCAGCGTAGGTTGGCCGGATGAAGCTCTTCTGGGCTCCGGTGTCCACGAGGAAACGCCTCCCCGAGCGTGCGTCCGTTAGGTAGAGCAGCTTGTTCTCTTCACCGAGGGTCGCTGCTGCTACCGACCCCCGGCCTTGGCGTTTTCCCGAGTGCTGGATTTGGCACGGTGGCGCACATCTGCGTGCGTTCTCTCTGAAGCGGCGGTGGTAGGAACAGAGCGTGTCTCTCTGGCGCTTCTTGGCCCCCGCTGCTGCTACCGTCGGTGGCTCCTCGCCTCCTCTGGTCGTCTCGCTGGGCTCCGCCGCTGCAGCGTTGACTGTGATCGCCCTGGTGGTGATGATGATCTGGTCTGCCTCCTGGGCTAGCGCACGGTAGTCTCGCGCGGCCAGCCACGGCGAATTGGCCAGAACCGCTCTTGCTACTGTCGCAAGGTTCCGGAGGAAGCGGTGGGCAAACAGAAAGTGCCCGTCGTCCGTGCCCATTAACGCCAGCATCTTCTCCATCAGGTCTATGGCCGAACCATCTCCTAGCTCGGTCCGCGTCAGGAGCCTCTTCGCTCTCTCACAGTCCGAGAGCGTGTAGCGCTGGATGAGCGCAGCCTTGAGCGCCTCGTATCTGTTGCTGGCTGGTGGCTGATCGAGCAGGCTCGCTACCTGTTGAGCTGTGCGGGCGTCGAGCGCTGCGACCACATGGTAGAATCTGGTGTCATCTGCCGTTACTCCCCAGAGGGTGAACTGGGCCTCGGTGAGGTGGAACCAAGAGTGCGGGTTGTGCTGCCAGAAATCCGGTAACTTGACTGAAACTGCACACGCGTGGCTGGAGGTTCCAGTCCGGGCTGTCTGTGGGATGGCTGCCGCCTCGCTGTAGCTTCCTGACCGGGCCGGCTCCGGGGATCTTGCCTCATGTTCCATAATACGTCTTGGGTCACCAGTGTGGAGTGTGTGAAATCACAGGCAGATTCATTTCAAATGATTTATTGCACACTCACATCTCACGAGCACGGAACAGAATTAACTTTTTATCAGAGACTCTCCTCTTAAGTTTCATGTCATTACATCACACACAACAGGACATTTGCATCACACTGCATTCAACCCCCTACATCCTTGACTCCTTCCTGCTATCTCACCTGGAGCCTCCTGCTCTTTGATCTCCCATGCTTATCCACTGTCTCTTGTCTGAGATGCTAGAAATCTGGCTCTCCCAAGGTGCTACTATATATATACTGTATATATATATACACACACACATCAATAAATAGTTAATTATCAATAACTTACAGTGGGTAACAGATAAGATCAATATTCAACACTTTATTTTTATTAATCTCAGCAATTGTTCAGATGATCACTTCTACATTTCATTAAAAAAAAAGTCCAGTTTTCACCAGTCCCTTTTAACCATAAAAAACTAAACCCTTTTAACAATTCATGAACTATGTTGAACCATGTTTGAAAAAGTTATGCAACATTTAAGAAAAATCAACTTTCATATTAAATAAATCTTATCACATTTTTAACTGAACAAATCTGCTGCAATTCTGCTCAAAATCTGTTACATTTTATAAACACACTTTTGTGTGTTCTTCTTCACTGGAATTATATCCGTACAGTTCTTGCCAAGAATCATGCTTGAGTAATAACCAGCACTGTCCTTTCATGAGAAGAAGCTAAACAGCACTGAGAGTGGGCAGCAGTTTCACAGTTCACACTCTGAGTGCATGCACCGTCGCCACAGTCGCCCCGCAAATGAAACACACGCAGCTTCCTTTCACGGTAGTAAAAAAGAACTCTTCCTCCCATTCACTTTGAAAATGATAAATTTTCTGTCTTTTTTTTTTTGCCATGTTTTTGGGGTAGAAAACTGCACTCTGCTCACCATCTTCACTGCCCGCTAGCTTACTCTCCACAAGCGCGAAGGTTTTGTCATGCGCACAATACTGACCTTTGAACTAGGTCAGAGTTCACCTTAACTTTTCGTATAATAAACATATTTTTATTTTTTTTATTTTTAAGACATTGTCATTTTAAAATCTATATAAATGCAAGTGTGATTTTAAAAAATAGCGGCAGAAAAAATTACATCTTAGACGTAGCTCACTTGCGAGTTGTGCTATTCTTAGAACAGGCCTGCTGGCGACTTATGTGGTCCTTGCGGGCGACTTGGTGCCGGCGGGCACCGTATTGGTGACCCCTGGTCTATGGGGTTATGAATTGAAGACTGATCTAAACAGTGAGAATTATTTGGATTAATAGGATTAATATGAGAAGTGGAAGCAAAAAAGGGCTGGTTGGCAGACCCTGGTACTTCGGGGAGAGTAAACATAGCAGCTTTCAGTCACTGTACTAAAATATGCTGAATGGAATAAAACAGATTGTCCTTTAGAACACGTGCACCAAGTCTATTTGGATGGATGTCATCTGGCTTCATAAATGATGGGCGGTTCCAAAACAGGTTGAAATTGTCTATAAAACCAATGTTTAAAGTAGGACATGTTGAACACAACCAGGTATTAAGGCTGAGAGTTCTGCTAAAATAATTGCAACCTCTTCTAAGAGGTGCAAGTGACCCCGAAATAAACACACATCTGCCACAGTTCATAAGAGTGGACAGAAGGTTCCTGAAGTCACTCTTTAAGATCTCACATGTTTCATCTGGGATGTTGTTGCATCCAACATGCACAATAACAGTTTTAGTGTGGGGGTATTCATTTGATAGGTCAGGGGTAAGTTACCGGGGTCCCACCCTGGAGCCAGACCTGGAGAAAGGGCTCAATGGCTAGTGCCTGGTGGCCAGGTTTCTGTCCATGAGACCTGGCTGGGCTCAGCCAAAATGAGTTACATGGGTCCGCCCTCCAGTAGGCTCTGTGATGGTGAGTTTTATTGTGAAGTATGGTGTGATGATGCCGCCTTCTGGGTGCGCCACCACACCGCCCTATAAATAGGGGCATCCACCATTTGGGGCTCCTCTTGCCTGGACCACCCCACACTGTGTAGCACCTGCTGTATAGCAACCAGTTACGTATATGATAAAGTACCGTTCCAGTGCAACCTCTTGTCTGTCTCCCTTTGTGCCAGGTTTGCAGACATAACATTTGGCGACTGAGGATTAACCAGTGGAGATGTGTGTAACACCACTGCAGCCTTTCCTGGAGCTTCCCGGGGATCCACCGGTCCCATGGCCCCTCTGGGTGGAGGCTTTTGAAAACTACCTCAGAGTATTCTGACCGAGGGAAGCTGGATAAGGTGAGAATGCGAGCGTTGCTTGTCCACAACCTCGGCATCGAAGGCCAGAGGATTCTACGGACGCTCAGCGTGACTGACTCATATGAGGACATCGTGGAGCTAATGGCTAACCACTTTACCTCTCTGGACAGCGTGATGGTACAACAAATTCGGTTTTGCCAGAGATGCCAGGGAGTCAGTGAGCCTATTCAACAGTTTGTCACTGACCTAAGACAGTTAGCCAGTGTGTGCCATTTTGGGCCATTAGAGGACAAGATTGTGCAGGACCAATTAGCCGAGCACATATGTAGTGCTCCGATACGGGCTAGGTTTCTAACAACACCCAATGATCTTAGCACTAGCTAGGGCAGTTGAGCTAGCTTTTCACCTAGAGGCTGCAGATAAGCTAGCCTTGGAGTTAAATTGGCGCCAGTCTCAGAAGACACCAGAAAGGCGACGTCAGTGAATGCAATGGACTCGGAGGATGAAGGGAGCATGGTGGATGACTACGAGGTGTATGCAGTGAGCCATAGGTCTGCTCTGAAGGACCCCATCTGCGGGGGTTGTGGGTCCCTGATGCACCAGAGTAATGCGCGAGCATGCTCGGCAAGAGGGAAGCTGTGCAGCAAGTGTGGGCGCATGAATCATTTTGCCAGAATGTGTCGGTCTATGATGTAGCTGGACTATGGAGATGTAGATGGACTGGGTTTCGCCATTAAGGACAATGATGGATTCGAGTGAGTTGGATGTGATGGTGGAGATCGCGGGACTCGGTGGATGACGTTGTAGTGTGGGATGAGGTACCCACTGGCAGTGCCGGAACTGAAGCACACGTTTCTGACTCTCAGGACACTTGCTCAGTGGAGGAACCGGATGACTCCAGTGCCCACGCTTGGCCAGCTGTTATGGGAGCGAGTGAGTTAGTGAGTGGAGGGTCCGTTCCGACGAGTATCACCAGGGAAGCATCGAATGTTTTCGGTGCCAAAGTCAAGCTTCGGACGGTGACGGATGAGGGGTTTGCTGCGACGGTGGTGGCTGCTGTGCCACCGCAGTGTTATGAAGGGATGTCATAATGATGTCATAATGAGCTGCTGAAACTACAGCATATAGAGCTGGACTCGATCCAAGATGGCGCCCACAGTGGTCGCCATGGTGCTTCACTGCGCTTTTTTTTGTTTGTTTTTGTTCGTCAATTGTGTGTCTGCCTGCTCTTACACCCGTGAAGAGCTACTAAATATCAGGACTTTCACTCCCACGGACCTACTCCCAGTTTTTTTGGCTCCTGCAGCTGATCTGGTTCACTTTTTAGCCCAAAAAGTGGGACGGCGAAAGAGAGGAAGACGAGCGGGCGCCCTGGTGCGGCTTCACAGGAGAGGCACGCGCATGGCTTTGCCTGGGATCTTTCTGTCCAACGTCAACTCACTTTATAACAAGGTAGATGAACTGAGACTGCTGACGCGATTTAAGGACCTCTCCACCTCACGTGCCCTCTGCTTCACTGAGACCTGGCTCAAGGAAAAGACACCGGACAGTGCGCTCCTCCTTGAGGGATTTCAGCTGTTTCGTGCAAACCGAGACACAGGGCTCTCTGGCAAGACCACAGGTGGAGAAGTCTGCTTCTACATCAACAGCAGCTGGTGCTCTGATGTAACTGTGATCTCCCAACACTGTTCTCCCGCTCTGGAATATTTATTCATCAACTGCAAGCCATTTTATTCCCCGCGTGAGTTTGCTTCATTCATCCTGGCCGCTGTCTACATCCCACCCGACGCGGACGTGCGCGAGGCTCAGCGCGCACTCACGGATCACATTCAGCAAGCGGAGCGGACTTTCCCGGACTCTCTGGTTATTGTGGTTGGCAACTTTAACCAGAGCAACATGAGCCACGAACTCCCCTGGTACAAACAGTTTATTAAATGCCCCACCAGAGGAGAGAACACGCTGGATCACTGTTACACTACAGTTAAGGACGTGTATCGCGCTGCGCTCGGACTATCTGATCACATGATGGTCCACCTGATTCCCACATACAGACAGAGACTGAAGCTCACAAAACCTGTTGTGAGCACTACGAGGAAATGGACCAGTGAAGCTGTGGAGGAGCTGCGCACGTGCTTGGAAATAACTGACTGGGACATGTTTAAAGGAGCTACGCATGATCTGGATGAGTACACGGACACTGTGAACTCATATATCCACTTTTGTGAGGAGAGCATTCTTCCATCGCGCATCAGGGTGAGTTACTCCAACGACAAGCCCTGGTTCACAGCTAAGCTCAGACAGATCAGGAAGGAGAAGGAAGCAGCGTTGAAAAGTGGAGACCGGGACTGCTACAGGGAGATCAAATACCGGTTTAGCAGAGAGCTGAGGAGAGCTAAATCTGTGTATTCTGAGAGACTCCAGCAGCAGTTCACTGCTAACGACTCTGCTTCTGTGTGGAGAGGACTGAGGCAAATCACCAACTATCGGCCTCAGGCTTCTAAGGGACAGGATGACAAAGCCCTTTGTCAAAGACTGTCCCAACAGTATGCCCGTTTTGACACCTCGTCAGCTGTGTCCAACTCCCCCCCTCCCCCCAGCGCCACTGCCTCCATGGTCCCCACTTCATCAATGGCGCCCCCTCCCCCCCTGCCCTTGCCATCAGTGAGCAGGACGTGCACAGACAGTTCTCCAGACTGAACCCGCGCAAGGCCCCCGGTCCGGACGGCGTGTCTCCCTCCACCCTGAGACACTGTGCCGAGGAGCTGACTCCTGTCTTCACAGACATTTTTAACACCTCCCTGAAGTCATGCCACGTGCCGGCCTGCCTCAAAACCTCTACCATCGTCCCTGTCCCCAAGAAGCCACGGATCACTGGACTTAATGACTACAGACCTGTAGCGCTCACCTCTGTAGTCATGAAGTCCTTTGAGCGCCTGGTCCTGCCCCACCTCAAGATCATCACCCCTCCCCTCCTGGACCTGCTGCAGTTCGCCTACAGAGCCAACAGGTCTGTGGACGACGCAGTCAACCTGGCCCTCCACTCCATCCTGCTGCACCTGGACTTTCCGGGAACCTACGTCAGGATCCTGTTTGTGGACTACAGCTCTGCATTCAATACCATCCGCCCTGCTCTGCTCCAGGACAAGCTGTCCCTGCTCAACGTGCCTGACTCCCTCTGCAGGTGGATCACCGACTTCCTGACGGACCGGAGGCAGCATGTGCGGCTGGGAAAGACTGTCTCAGACTCTGTTAGCATCAGCACCGGATCACCCCAGGGCTGTGTACTTTCCCCCCTGCTCTTCTCCCTGTACACCAACTCCTGCACCTTCAGCCACCAGTCTGTCAAGCTGATCAAGTTTGCGGACGACACCACCCTCATCGGGCTCATCTCCAACGGCGACGAGTCTGTCTACAGGAGAGAGGTCGTCCGGCTGGCGTCCTGGTGCAGCCACAACAACCTGCAGCTGAACGCTCTGAAGACAGTGAAGATAATCGTGGACTTCAGAAAAGTCACAGCCCCTCTGCCCCCCCTTACCCTCACAGACTCTCCCTTCACCACTGCGGATTCCTTCCACTTCCTGGGCACCACCATCACCCGGGACCTCAAGTGGGAGCCGACCATCAGCTCCCTCATCAAAAAGGCCCAGCAGAGGATGTTCTTCCTGCGGCAGCTGAGGAAGCTCAAGCTACCCACCAAGATGTTGGTACAGTTCTACACGGCCATCATCGAGCCCACCCTCACCACCTCCATCACCGTGTGGTACACAGGAGCCACCGCCAGGGACAGACTAAGACTGCAGCGCATTGTGCGCGCTGCTGAGAAGGTGATCGGCTGCAAGCTCCCATCCCTCCAGGACCTGTACATCTCCAGGACCCGGAGGCGTGCAGGTCGGATCATAGCCGACCCTTCACACACTGGACACGCACTGTTTGCCCCCCTCCCCTCAGGCAGAAGACTTCAGTCCATTCAGACTAAAACCTCCCGCTACATGAACAGCTTCTTCCCCTCTGCCATCAGACTGCTGAACACTAAGTGACTTATTAGACTCTCGTGCACTACGTACAGCAGCTCAACCGGACTACCGACTGAACTATGTGGAACTCCACAATATCTGCTGCTTGTTAATATATTTAAAAATTGCATAGATTAGTATTACTTATTCATATTCTACCTTTTATTGCATGCATAGTTTTTTTTTACTTTAGTGCTACTCCATGTTTAATGTTGCAGCATTGCACCGAGACAAATTCCTAGTTTGTGTACTACATGAACAATGGCAATAAATCTCATTCTGATTCTGATTCTGATTCTGAGCACATCAAACCAAACACGGTGCTCCTTCGGGTCATGGACTGAGTTTGGGTTTGTGCCGAGGAGAAACCGGGGTGATGACTTGCTGGATCGCAGCCGGTGGGACATCGGGCGCCGCTGAGGATTGTGGCGAAGTTGGGAGTGGTGTGTTTCCGGCTGGCAGATGGCTTGATCTGACACACAAACCAGCTGTGGCGTGTCCAGGTGGACGTTCCAAGTGACGGGGCTACGCAGGAGTCGGCAAAGGTGGTGGGAGACCCAAGCTCTTGTGTTTTGAAGATCAGCCCTTGTCCTTGGAGCCTGTCGCCTCCAGGGATGCGTCTGTCGTGGGGCTGCCACCAGTACCATTTTATATGGTCTTTGGTGTGACCTGGCCGGTACTTGAACCCCCAACCTCCTGGTTGTGGGGCAGATGCTCTTCCAACTAGGCCACCAAAAATCTTAAATGTAATTTTCCTAAAAGCAACACCTTAATTATCCTTAAAAATGAGAAACAATCCTTGAATTCCTGCTCAATAACCTTAAAATAGCCTGCGCTATAGATGCTGGATTCACTAGACATGATTGAAGTCTGAATTAGTGTGAAGTTATTTTCACCGTCACTGCTCAATACTTCCTGAATAAAGCCCTCTACAGCAATTCAGTTTTCAGAATGGTTGTTTCTGTTATGTGCTTTTATTATGAAACACCGTCAACCGGCTATACTTGTCTGAAATCAGCAACATACAGCCAACAGATAGTAAAAGGAGTTCAAATGAGTGAAAAGAGAGGAGAGAAGATTCTTTGACAGCTAGTTTTTTGTTACCTGATGTTTTAATGGGGTTTTAGACATTGGATTCTAAGTGCAGACTGTCTACCAATGCCATGCATTTTTAAAAAAAAAATTATAACCGATATTTAGTTCAGCGGAAGAAGGCATTTTTTAAACTTTTTTCCAGTCTGTTGTAATTTTTTCTATTTGGCTTAATTTGCATCAAATGATTTTTAAAGTTATATTATTTAGAAAGTTGTTTAGAATTATTTTTGTTTTATTCCAAAATAAAGAAGAATATCAGACAACCAATCCACTAGTTGTCAAACTGAGAGTCTGGAGAACAGATGAAGGAGACAGATTTATGTTATATTAATACATTTGAATAAGGAGCATTATGAGGAAACATAAAAAGGATGAAAAATAGCTTCTTCTAAATAAAACTTTCATCTCTAATTTATTACAATATCTGGAACTAAAGCTGTGTGATCACTGTTGAAAGTAGGAGATGGATGATGTTTTTCAGATTTAAACAATTCATGAATGTGCTGATTGCTATAAAGGCGTTTATAACAGAGAGCGGCGTGATGACATAGCTGGGTGGTACCGTCATCACGTCGATCCATATAAGAGAGGAGTCGGTCATCTTATGGCCTCTTTGCCGGCCCTCTCTCAGTAGGCGTAGTCAGGAGCCGAGTGCTCATCTGCATGCACTGTATGCTAACTAGTTTCTGTAATAAATTCCAGTTCCAGCACAGCTCATTCATCTGTGGTCATTCCCAGGTTTCCAGACATAATATTGATAATTAAAAAACTACACAAAAATTATGATCGGATACTCAGAAATTTATTTTTCAGCACAAACCAATTTGTAGTATATTTCTAATACTTTTATTTCATGAATGATGCTATATATAAAGCTTGACAGTTTTTTCCACTGTTGTAGTTCATTAATGCCACATAATATTCACAGCTATGTACAGTATATAAAAAAGTTTATAAGCATCGTAATTTTTATTTTAAAAGTCAAATTGCCGTTGTGGCTCTCAGTTACTTCTATTTTAATTGGAGACGGGAAAAACGGCTCTTCGTTTGGCAAAGGTTGCAGACACCTGGGCTAGATTGGGCTCACCTCAACTCACAGCTCCTGTTCTGGAACCAGTTTCTTGGAGAGGGACTGGAGCTTGGCCTACTCTGGAGTTGCCCAGGGTGAGAGATGACGAGCAGGGGTGGGTGCTCTTATATCCCCCTGCCTTGGTGCCTTGACATTGGAGTTCTCCTCAGTGGATGGAAGGGTTGGTTCCCTGCGCCTTTGGATTGGGAAATGGGTCCTGACCATCTTTTGTGCCTATGCACCAAATGATGGCTCAGAGTACCCACCCTTTTTGAAGTCTCTGACTGGGGTGCTGGAGGGTGCTCCTCTTGGAGACTGCATTGTTCTACTGGTTGACTTCAATGCACATATGGGCCATAACAGTCAGACCTGGAGGGGTGTGATTGGGAGGAACATCCTGCCTAGTCTAAACCTGAGTGGTGTTCAGTTATTGGACTTCTGTGCTAACCACAGTTTGTCCATAATGAATACCATGTTCAAGCATAAGGGTGTCCATATGTGCACCTGGCACCAGCACACCACGCTGATCAATGATCAATTTTGTTATCGTGTCATCAGTCCTACAACCGTATGTCTTGGACACTCGGGTAAAGAGAGGTGCAGAGCTGTCAACTGATCACCACCTGCTGGTGAGCTGGATCCGATAGCAGGGGAGGATGCCACCCAGACCCGATAAACCTAAACGTATAGTGAGGGTGTTCTGAAAACATCTGGCTGAGGCCCCTGTCTGAGCAGTCTTCAACTCCCACCTGCGGAAGAACTTCAACCACATTCCAAGGGAGTCTGGAGACATGGAGTCTGGATGGGCCATGTTCTCCACCTCCGTTGTTGAAGCAGCTGCCCAGAGCTTTGGCAACAAGGTTGTTGGTGCATCTCATGTTGGCAACCCCTGAACCAAGTGGACACTAGTAGTGAGGGGGGCCATCAAGCTGAAGAACGAGTCCTATCGGGCTCGGTTGGCTTGTGGGACTCCTGAAGCAGCTGAGGTGTACCAACAGGCTAAGCAGAGCGCAGCTGGTTGCTGAGGCAAAAACTCGGGTGTGGGAGGAGTTTGGTGAGGCCATGGAACAAAACATTCTGTCGGCCTCGAAGAGATTCTGGAAAACTGTCTGACAACTCAAGAGGGGGAAGCAGCTCCCTGTCCACACTGTGTACGGTGCAGATGGGGCGCTGCTGACTTTGACTGGGGATATCGTCAGGCAGTGGAAGGAATACTTCGAGGATCTCCTCAATCCCACTGACACGCCTTCCACAAAGGAAGTAGGGCTTGAGGGTGAGGGAGACGACTCGCCCATCACAGGGGCTGAGGTTGCCAAAGTGGTTAAAAAAATTCTTTGGTGGCCGGGCCCCGGGGGTCGTGAGATTCACCCTGAGCACCTCAAGGCCCTGGATGTTGTAGGGCTGTCATGGCTGACAAGCCTCTGCAATGTTGCGTGGAGGTCGGGGACAGTATCTTTGGCATGGCAAACTCTAGTGGTGGTTCCTCTCTTCGATAAGGGGGACTGGAGGGTGTTTTCCAACTTTAGAGGGATGACATGTTTTTCTGCATTGATGTATGTGGTTATTGTGTATATTTTTTATCTTGATTCTTTTTTCTAAAGCCCATCCAGGGACAAGAGTTGCAAATTAGCTAATAGCTATACACTCTATGTGCAACACATCAGATTGATTGTCTTTGATTAATTGTCTATGTTTATTGCACTGTCCCTGTCAAATAAACTAATCTACTACTACTACTACATTCCTCAGCCTCCATGGGAAGGTCTATGACAAGGTACTGGAGAGGAGAGTCCCACCGCTGGTCGAACCTCAGATTCAGGAGGAGAAATGTGGTTTTCGTCCTGGCTGTGGCACATCGGACCAACTTTTCACCCTCTCGAGAATCCTCGAGGGTTCGTGGGAGTTTGCCCAACCAGTCCACATGTGTTTTGTGGACTTGGAGAAAGCATTCAACTGCGTCCCTCATGGTCTCTTGTAGGGGGTGCTGTGGGAGTATGGGGTATTGGGCTTGTTGTTACGAGCTATCCGGTTGCTATCTGACCGTTGCAGGATTTTGGATTGTATCGCCAACACCCAGTTGGACTCGTTTCCAGCGAGAGTTGGACTCTGCCAGGGCTGCCCTTTGTCACTGATCCTGTTCATAATTTTTATTGACAGGATTTCTAGGCGCAGCCAGGGAACGGAGGATGTCATGCTTGGTGACCACAAAGAATCGACTAAAAAGGTTACTTATGTAGTGAGTTATGACTTCTCAGCATTTGTGAACATTTTCTCATAAATTTACTACTTTTTTTATAATTGTGTCAGTTTTTTCTCATAAATTTAAGTTGTTTTTTTTTACATTTATGACTTTTTTTGATATATTGGCATATTTTCTGTGATAAATATGTGAGCATGAAGAAAATAAAATACAAATTATCCATCTTCACTCTGTAATATAATCCAAATTATGTAAATAAACATTAGACATAATGAAATATTTCCTGAGCCAAAACTGAATAACAGTGATTTCAACTCTAATTTCAATAAAATAAAATATCTACTAAAATGGCTAAATATGCACCCATTTCTCTTCAAAACAAGTTATAAAAGTATAAAGTTTCCAAAATCAGTGAAACTAAATGTAACTTCAAAAGTATGACCAAATATCCTGATTAAATGTCCATGTTTGTTCCCATAAAGTCAGACTAAAGAGCAACAATAAAGCCACTCAATGATTAGCTTTATTGTTCCTCACTGAGTTACAGTTTAGTGGAAAAATGATTTGATTTAACACCGATGTACCTGAGGAACTGGAACTACCATCTGTGACTGTGGAGACTAGAAAAATGACAGCATTCATACTAATTAGTTCAAACTAGACTGTCAATGACAGAACAACTCATTCCAGCCTGATGACATCACCCAGAGAGTGTCCAGATCTCCTGACCTTTGACCTTGAACACAACCTGGATGGATTCTCCTGAAATGTGGGTGGACAGACACCGTGCCATCACATTAGTGCCTTTCAGCTTCACCAGAATGAGCTCAAATAGCTGCATGGAGCATCTGACTTCTCCTGTATCTGCTTCCTTGCAGTATATTGATCTCTGTTGGATGACATCAAAAGGCATGACACAATACTCTGCTGTATTTTTTCAGACAGAGATGAGGCCAGAACAGCCTTTGCTGAAACCAAAATGACATTTTCTTCCAATGTGTTTTGGTTGAAAATGACCTGTCAAAGTATTTCTTGGCAAAATGATCAGCTTTATGAACAGTGACAGACATCCAAACTTAACTAGTTAAGGTTAAGACTTCCAATAGTGATGAAAAAATAATCTGATGAAGCCTTTCCATCTGTAAATCTGGAATACGTTTTTTTAATTAATAGGTACCAGATTTGAGAAATGAGTTAAAAAAATAGACAGAATTAAACTGATCCAATAGGAACTGCAGTGTCTGTCTGCCAACAAGAGAAGGACTCTGTTCTTGATGTTTTCAAAAGTGATGTAGTAAAAAGCACTGTAAAAAATACAATTTCAACTTTTACAAAAAAGTTCAAGCTTCCTTAAAATCTTAGGTTGACTGAACTTGAGAGGCCAAGTTATAAGTAGATGTGATGTATCTTGTCACATTCAGTCAAATTAAAATATTGAGGCAACTTGAACACCAACTTTTCTAAGTTGAAACAATGACTTATTTCAGTGGAACAATTCTTCATCCTCAGAGGCGGGGAGTAACGAGCGGAATTAACTCAAGTACAGCTTTTTCCTCAAACTCTATTTTCATAAGTACTTTTATTGCATGACACTTTACTCTTAACTGAGAATGTTTATGAAGGAAAAACTGGACTTTTACTCAAGTATATTTGGTTGTATTTTTATTTAATTTCACTGATTTGAATTAAGTGCCAGTCTAGTTTTTCTTTCAGAGCTGAAATTGTTTCTTAGTTTATTTTCCTCAGACTAACAAATTTAAGAGAAAATCCTCACAAATTGGCAAATTAAACAGTTGGGAATTTATTTTTTTAAAAAAAGTAAGAACTTGCAACAACAACTTAATTTTACTACAATTTGTTACTAATGGGAATAGTGTAACTTGTACTTCAGTAATTAATTTCATAAGGTAATGCTTCTTTAACTTGAGTAGAATTTATGGCTGCTCTACCCAACTCTGTTCATACTATACTGGAATAGAAATTCAGTACAACAAAAACCAACATTTTACATTTAAACTTTAACCTCTAAGCCTTAAAGAGTTTCACATGTGAAGATGGTCATTTAAACTGCCATTAATAAACAACCTAAAATGCAGTTGCTGAGAATGATTTTAAACCCCCTATAACAAAGAAGACAGAAATAAGGGTATTTTAGTACCTTTTCTACAGCAAAGTTAACTCACATTTCCTGAAAGGATTGAGATGATGTCCATTACCCAGACTTCACTTCTCAGAATAAGATCAAAGTCATTACGGAGGTCTGGGTAGTTTTGATAGTTAACAGGTAAGTTTAGGTAGCACCCACATGGATGTGCCTGTGGACGACATTGGAATGTGGATGACTCTGAATTGAACCGTGATGTGTTGTCCATAAAGAATATCAACCCCTGTACAGAAGTTGAGGAAAGCTTTCAGCATGCTGTTGTCACACTCACTAACGTACCTCCTCAAGTGTCTCATCAGTGTTTTGAGCACCTGTCATTTGCTCAGGGAATTTCACAAGTTCTTTGACATGCTTTGGGGTGGGGACTCGTTCTTCCACTACCTCATCAAGTTTTTGTGAATACAAAGTATGCACCAAGATTTTTAAAACTGTCTTCCAGCATTCAATGACAAACATTGGTGTCTGTATGAGGCACTTGTGACATAACTGTGACAGTATTTCCGTAATGTTCTCTTTAGTAGGAAGTCGTTGGCAGTTGTGTGCATCCAAGACATCCATTAAGTCATCTTTCTCTACAGATTCAAATGAATTTAGTTCAAGCTCAATAATTTCTTTCTCTTCTTTTGATATATACTGCAGAAAGGTCTTTATTAAACTACTGTAACTTGTTCCATACAGGGCCTCTTCCAAAAATGGAAGTGGCAGCAACAGTGGAAAATACTTGACAGTTTTCCACTCTGTCACAAGGATCCTAGCAATTGCTCGCCATTCCTCAATTTGGCATTCATGCCTAAGGAAGGGTGTCTTTACATTGGTACCTATTGTGCATTTTCCATAGAATTCTTCCCAAAATTCTGTCAAGCAGTCACAGAATACACCTGAGCCCTCACCTTCTTCCAACTCTCCATTAGGGAGCTTTATTTTGATGTGTACTTCTGGGTCAATGAAGGCACCCACGAGGGTAGCAAGGCAGTTACCCCGGCGCACTACAATAGTGACCTTTGACTTTGATTCCTCCCAAGGCAAAGTATCATCCAAATCTCCAGGCTCACTAAAGGATGCACCAATAGTCACTCCACCATCTGTGTAAAAGTTAGGCTGCACAACTGCATTATGGGCTTCAAACAAAGCATCTGTTACATCTGAACTCTGTTGATGTCCCTGTCCAGTCCTGATCACCTCTGTTCTTATTACTGTAGGTTCTTGTTCTAGTTCTCCCACGTATATTTCAGCACCTTCACTGTCTTCTCTGTCTGTAATAACCTCCAAATTTGGCAGTTCTTGATACATTATTGGCTCTGTATCTGAATCTAAGAGGGTTATCACATGCTGACCTGGCAGTAAATCTCAGTCAATTATGACTTCTGGTTCTGATGCTTGATCATGGTTGCCTTCCTGTAAAATATCTCCTGTAACCTCAGTGTCTGTTACTTTTGGAGTATCTTCTGGGGAAGTGTTTTGAACATTACCCCTAGTGCAGAGGTACAATCAGTATTTTGACTTTGTTTTTTTTCACACAAATCTTCAACTGTATATTCTGGATCTCTCTCATTTTGTGCAAAGTCACACATACCGCCAACATGATCTGTCAGTTTCACAGATCTGCAGACGCCATTGGGAAAAACCAGTGACTCAGCCATTCCTTGAATGCCTTTGACTTTTGATTTTCTGTCCACACAGACATGGCGGGTCCCACCTCCTTTAACGGTTCACATCTGCTTGTAACAGTTACCAACTTCACTAAAATTCATCCACCCAATTTCCAACCTCTTTGCCTTTTTCTTTGCATTAACATTTCCTCTTAATTTATACCACAGTCTGTTGCCTTTTACTTCCTGTAGCTTCTGGAGCGCAGCACATTTCCCTTATTCTTTCCAGTGCTTGACCTTGTCTAGATGCCAGAGAGTCTCTGCAATGACTGTTGCTGCAAAAAGCTACAGCTGCCAGTCTGCCTCCATAAATGGGGATGTACTTGGAGAGCTCTACTTCTGACATCAGTGTAATAACAGATCTGCAAAATATAGCAAAGCAACAACATCGTATGCAACTTATCAGACAGCAGATGATAAATACAGTTCCAGTAGAGAATGTAACCATTATTGCCTAGTTAAAAACAAAACATTTTATTTCCTTTTCAGTACACATGAAGTATATATGTATATTCGTACAGCCATACTATAATTAATCAGTCTATAAACGGTCTATTGTGTCCCAATTAATGTGTAGCGCAAGATATAGGGTATGGTTATTTACTACTGCATTGTTTATGCTGATATAGTTTTTTCATTATGCCGATGGGAAAGATATTATGAAGAATACCTTATCATTACTTAATTTTTTAAAATTTTCCTCTTCAACTCCACGCTCTTGTAGAAAGTGCAGCAATGGGTCCCTCTCTCCTTCCATAATAGACACCTGCAAAGGTAAAATCAGCCCAGATCTGCTGAAAGTATTGGTAGTAATCTTCACTCTGATCACAACAGTTAAAAAAGTCACATTTTATAAATTGCAGCAGCTTGATTACAGCATATTTTCAGAAACTCATCAGATATGTAATTACATGTTTAAAGAAGTAAAATTTAATATTTTCTAAAACCTCTTAAGGACACCTTGTAAGGCATTACATTCAAAAAGTAACAAGACCAAATCTAGATCATTGTAATTAATCAATTAATTCATTAGTTAATTACAAATTCAACAAAATGATTAGAAACATTTCACATTGTAAAAGAAGAAAATCAAACAATTTTGTTCATTATGTCTGGCATCTTTAATGTGATTGTTATTTTTAAAAATAATAAAGGCCTTAATTTTTAAGGATGCCTGACACCCAGGCACAAAAAAGGGGAAAAATGCAGCAAATTGAGCACAGACAGAAGTAGAAAAATCCTGAAAAAGAAATGCTGTAGATGATGACAATAACTATAATAATCTTATGCTATTTTTTTCATTCAAGAAGATATTAAAGCCCATAGCAAAAATAAATTAATATATTTCATATTAATTAAGCATTATAAATTAAATATAATAAAAACAATTTATATTTCCATTTGTATATTTTAATGAGGATTTTAAATCCAATTGCAAAAGACAGCAATGACAGGTCATCATTTACTGTATGTCTTACTATGTCACTACTAAATCTGACAGTTTTAATACACATCTGTATTGACTGTAAAAGCAGATACTTGCTTTTCTACTAAATTTTAAGTAACAATGGAAAAATAACAAAACAGTAAAATTACATATAGACATTTCAGCCCCACAACCAGCAATAGATTCTCGGTCCTGAGCTGGAAATAGAAGACTGACGGAGTGATCAACAGGCCTCTTTTTTTATTTGTTTCTTAGCAGGGTTTCTTTTGATTATAAAAGCAACTCCTAATGTCGTGCCATTTCACAAATAAATGGTAAATGGTAAATGGCATTCACTTATATAGCACTTTTATTCTCATCACTAGATGACTTTGGTCATCTAGTGATAAATAAATAAATCCAAATAAACAAACAAACAAATAAACAAATAAATAAATAAACAAATAAACAAATCCAAATAAATATAAATAAATAAAAAAATCCAAATAAATTTGGACATTATATTTAGAATCTGTTTTAACAGCAAACTAGAACTGCACAGTTCTACTTTACCACAGCCCATTTATCCAAGTTGATTTGGTTTGCCTTTACAGGAGATCAGAGATTGTTGTGTTGCATCAGAAGATCACACAGACAAGGAATTTAACGATAGCACATTTATCAAACTTGGAAAGCAAAGACACCAGCCTTCTCATCTCTGACTAGAAAGCCGCACACACAGTTGAGGAAAGAAAAAATGAGCAGCAAAACCTCTACACTTGATACTGACTACTAATTATAACTAAAGGTTCAATGGAGATTTTGTCCAATTTAAGGTCCCATATGTGGAAGTAGAGGAGGCGTGACTTAGGCTCCCTATTGCCCATTAAAGTGATGCTAATTAAAAACCAGAGTTTCAAAACAGTTGGGACAATGTATACAATCTAAATCAGGGATGGGCAACGGGTGGCCCATGGCCCGCGTGTGGGCCCCCACCCTCATTCAGTGTGGCCCGCCAGTCAATTTCCAAAAATCAATTATTTAGTTATATCACATTTGACTGTATTTGGAAAGGCATTCTTAAATGCAATTACAGTGTCCACCAGCAGAGGGAGCACTAATTGAAACCTAGGTGCCGCTCTGCCTGAGTTGTTGAGCGAGAGTGTGGGAGCTGTGTGCTTCGGAGTCCATGTTGTCAGGTATGTGGTGCATGCTGAGACTGGAAAGAATAGAATAGCTGGTGATCGGAGCAGGAGTAAAGTCAGCATTAACTGGCTGTAACCAGCAGTAAATGTACAAAGTAGGCTGCTTTTTAAAAACAATAAATGCTACAGCTCCTCAGTAGTGATGGATAGGTGAAGCCTCAATGAAGCTCTGAGGCTTTCATTCTAATTGTGCCAAAAAAGATTCCAAACTTTGAGGCTTCAGTGGAAGTAGAGTTGACAACTTTCTCATAAGCAAATAAGGGACAGAGGGTTTTAACTATTGCTCGGTGCCATGATGCTGTGAGCATTAGTGTTGTCATAATACTGGGATTTCTAACCTTCATAATACCATAAAAATACTGATATTCAATGTCATGTTTTATACTAAAAGGAAAAAAGAAACAATGCCACACTATATAACTAGAAATTTCAGATTTTTATTATAAGGCCTATGTGTCAATTTGCTGACCGAAGAACCCAGGAAAGTTGTGACTGGTATCAACATATCTATTGTGAACAAAATGAATACTTCAAATATCTTGAATCAAAACATATTGATGTTTCAATATTTTGACAAGACTAGTGGGTATAGTTTGTGGGGTTTTGTGAATAAACCCTAAAAATAAAGGTGTACCTTTACAGTAAATAAAAGTCTACTTTTTCCATGAATATTTTTTGCTGCTCTTGACTGACTCCAGCTGTCCCTTGTCCTTTTGCACACCCAGAGAGAAGTTGGCTAAACCTGGAAGACTGAGCTAAGAGCAAACATTGGGAGTACATAAATAAAAACAGAAGAATTACAAGAAACTTATGTCTTGAAGAGGCGAGAAGCAAGTAGGGTGCTGCACTGGACAAAAGTGTGCAGCCCCTTAAATAAGGCAAGACACAAAATAACGCAAGTGGTACCAGGTGTGGTAAACCTGAGTGGGTAGCAGAAAACAGAGAAACAATTTAGACCAGCTGGCAATGATGAGAGAGAAGGGGGCAATTGGAGCTGACAGCTGAAGGGGCCACGTCCATGCAGGATGAAACCCCAGACAGCCACTGAAAGCTGTCAACCCCGAGAGACAGAGAACACAACATAACACAAACATAGCAATATGGCAGAAATGGGGGCTGGCAACCTCAAAAACACAAAGAAACAAACTATACCAAACATGAGCGGGAACATAAATCATATTGACAACTCAAAATGACAATACAGTATTTTATTTATTTATTTATTTATTTATGCAGGGACATGCACAATATACATTGACCTTAAAGAGGAAAGATGCATTGTACCAGGTTATAGCACAAGTGCTAATTTCCACCTGTAGTCCCAAGTACAAAATATGAAAAGAAAAGCAGACAACCTGAGCCCGGTGGGGTCCCCCCATGCTCAGAACATGACAGAGCCCCCCCCCTCAAGGGGTGGAAACCAGACACCCCGGGTTAAAATCAAAAGAAAAGAACCCCCCACATACAGAAATCCCACCCCAACAAGGAAACAACCCCACCCTGGGTGGGAGGAGGGGGACCCAGGCATGGAGGGACCAAACCAAACCAAAAGGAACAAAAGAAAACCTTCAGGATAGCTTCTGAGCAAGGCCCATACTGAAGGGAAACAAAACAAGACCCGCTCAGGAGCCGCACAGAACTGGGCACCTAGGCTCCCCTAGACCAAAGAGCAAAGCAGTTCAGGTGGTCGTCCGAAGTCACAAACCTGACGGACAGAATGCGAACCACCCATCCCAATGGCCACGCCTGTCAGGCGGTTGGCCAGAGTCCTTGATCCAGAGATGGTGGTCCAGGGGGCAGCCGCCCAATTGGAATGACCAGAGGACAAGGCATCATGACGACATCTAGAAGAGGAGGGGAAACAACGACGGCATCTGGCAAGGGAGAGGGGACCACAACGGACTGGCCAGCAACACTATGAGGACCCGGACTGGAGCAAAGTTATACCCGCAGTGGCTATAGGCTGGAGCAGAGCTGTACCCTTGGTGGCTCTGGACTGGAGCAGAGCTGCACCCTTGGTGGCTCCGGGCAGGAGTGGAGCTGTGCCCTCGGTGACTCTGGGAAGGACAGGAGCTGCACCCTCGGTGGTTCCGGGCAGGGGCAGAGCTGCACCCTCGGTGGCTCTTGACTGGAGCGAGGTTGCAACCGCAGTGGTCCTGGATTGGGACAAAGCAGCACCCGCGGTGGCTCCGGGTTGGAGCAATGCAGCACCCATGGTGGCTCCAGGCTGGAGCAATGCAGCACCCGCGGTGGCTTTGGGCTGGAGCAAAGCAGCACCCACGGTTGGCCCGGACTGGGCCAAGACTGCACCCGCGGTGGGCCCAGACTGGGCCAATGCTGCACCCTCGGTGGGCCCGGACTTGGCAAAGGCTGCATCCTTGGTGGGCCCAGACTGGGCCAAAGCCGCACCCTTGGTGGGCCCGGACAGGGCCCGGGATGGGATGGAGCACCCGTGATGACCTCAGCAGGAAAGGAAGCAGCACCCATGGAGGACCCGGACTGGACCAGGGCTGCACCCTTGGAGCCCCCGGGCTCTGGTGAAGCTCCCACGAAGGCCCTGGGCTGGGGCGAAGCACCCACGGTGAACTCAGATGAAGGCGTCACAGCCACTGTGGCCTCAGGCAGACAGGCGGGGCCCACAGTGACCTCAGGATAAGAGTCAGAAAAAGAACAGTCACACACCAGATCAGAGTCACCAATAGCAGTAGAGCCTGGCAGGGAAAGCTCAAGTGCGGCTGACGGCTGCACTTGGTTCCCCAACCAAGAGCCAGGCAAGACCTCTCAAGGCTAAATGAGGAAACTTGCCTGATCTCGAGCTCCTCCCACCGTCCAGGACTCCGGCTACTCCAGCAGGGATGTCTCGGCCTCCACCATCTGGGCTACCTTCCCCGATGCAGCCACCTCGGGAGAAGAAAAAAAGACAAACACCAGGGAAGAATCACCAGCAGCAGTGGAGCCTGGTGAGAAGAGCTCAGGAGCAGAGGACGTCTGCACCTGATTCTCCCCACCCTGAGCCAGACAAGGACTCTCTGAATCTGATGATGTTAAGGCAGGACAGAGCACTTGCCTGGACTTGAGCTCCACTGCCGTCCAGGACTCTGGTGACTCTGCTATGGCAGTCCAGGCAACAGGCAAGGCGACTGATGAAGCTGGCGACCCTCCAGGCATGACGGCTGCTGCTGGTGGGACCCCAGATGAGGCGACAGGCACTGGTGGACCTCCAGGCGTGGAGGCTAACACTGCGGGACCCAGGACTTCACCTCACCAATGATACCAGGTCCCGCGATGCCGAAATCAGGGGACTCCTCATCGGCTCAGATTTTGGCCCATGGGGGGGGGGGGGCTCTTCTCCCTTCCGGGATATGGCTGCATGGTTGTCACCGGTTCCTCTGGAACCACTGATCTCCTCCTCGCCCGATGGCTCTGTCCCAGGACCAGTGGATAAACAGGGAGAATTTAGGGGAGGAAAACAGGAGAGGCAGGTGAAGATGAGGGGATGGCTGCAGCAGCAGGCAGGGAAGGCTCAGCAAAAATGGGTGACTGTTGCTGAGCTCCCCCCACTACCACCACCACCACCACCGGAAACAAGGCAAGACAATTCATTTTCAGATATAAACGAATGAAAAGATACTTGCCTGTGCTCCCTAGGTGTGGTGGTGGCTCCTGCAGATGACCCAGAAGATTCCTCACGGCTGGCTGCGGGGGCCGGGAGCACCGATGCAGGTGCTGGCTGATCTGGCCCTGCATGCACACTTACGGGCAGTGCTGGACATCCTCCCTGTGCTTGGGCTGTGAGTTCAGGGAGGAGCCATGATTTATAATCCAAAACAGATCTGTCTCTGCAGCCAAAACCCACTGGCGTTCCTCCAGCTCCTCCGCCAATGGTTTGGGCCACAGTTCGGGAGGAGAAGGCGGGGCTGCTGCTGATGGAGAGCGATGAGAGGCTTGGGGCTTCTTCGCCCGGGGCCGCTTCCTCGTGGGGGCAGGCAGGGGTTTGTAGGAGATTTTCCTCAGCCAGTGGAGCATGGACAATGGATTGGTTATGGAGATGAGAAGATCTGTAAGCTCCAGATGGCTCCACAGGCTAGGGCATGCTTCCAGCACCTGTGCGGCTCCAACCCGGCACTCCTGGGCCACCTCGGGAGTGCGGGAAACATGAGCCCACAGTGATAGCGATATGGCAGAAATGGGGGCTGGCAACCTCAAAAACACAAAAAACAAACTATTACAAACGCAAACAGGAAAATAAATCATACTGACAACTCAAAATGACAACACAGTGCAAAATATGAAAAGAAAAGCAGACAACCTGAGCCCGGTGGGGTCCCCCTCAGAACGTGACAGATTTTTCTATTTCCTTTGTTTGAGGCATTGGTGGCCAGTGAGAAATACACAGGCTCATCTTCAGTCGTTGACAGATCAGTCAAAACATCTTTGTTCTCAAAACATTCATTGTTATCATCTCAGCTTATGTTCTTCCCAAGTGCACCTTCTTCACAACATTTGAATCATGAAGTAATGCATGGTTGAGCTTAACAAGTTAACTGTATGGTACACATATGAGGCTTCACTTGCTGAAACTTTGTCATTTTCCACTGTGAGTGTAGCAAAGTATGCTCCAATGTTGCTAGCACCCTTAGCTTGTGTGGCCTTCTTGTGCATTTCCGTGGAGGAATGTTGAGTCAGGTCACTGTCACTGCCATGGCCAATCAAGAACTCCAGGTGGCACAAAGTACAGAAAGCCTTCGTCACATCACCCCTGACTGGCTTAACGCACATCTTTTTAGCCTCCGCTGCATGTTGTAGCTGCACAGTCTTTTCTTCTTTGCAGATTTACCCATGTTTACAAGTCACAAAGCTGTTCAAACAGCAAGATGCATCACCAAAATGTTTTCTTTGCTGGTAGTTACACTAGATATGAGCAATGTAGACTACGGGAGCTGTGACTGGTAAATTGTCACCCCTGACCCCAGGCGTGACTGGGGCGTGACCGGCACCATATAGCCTTATTAATGTTGAAGCATAGAAAAAACATCAAATGTTGAAAGTGAGACATTTTATTGTTTCATCAAAAAAATTTGCTTATTTTAAACTTGACTTAAATGGCAAATGGCATTCACTTATTTAGCGCATTTTGCTAATCTCTGGATGACCAACGAACTTTACAAATCCTGCTATCCACCCATTCACACACTGATGGCGGCTGAGCTGCCAGGCACTGCTACTGGCCTCAGCCTTCAGGAGCAACTTAGGGTTCAGTGTCTCGCTCAAGGACACTTCGGCATGCAGACTGCAGACAGAGTGTGAATCAAACCACCCTCCGATTAATTCAATTCAATTCAACTTTATTTATATAGTGCCATTTCACAACAACAGTCATCTCATAGCACTTTCAACTGTAGGGGAAGCCCCCACAATTGCAGAAAGACCCCAGCAATCAGGCAATCCCCTGTGAGCAAGCCCTTGGCGATGGTAGAGAGGAAAAACTCCCTTTGAACAGGAAGGAACCTCCAGCAGAACCAGGCTCAGGGAGGGGCAGTCATCTGCTGCGACTGGCTGGGGGGGTGAGGGGATAGAGATTAGTAGTGGTCGGCTACACTACACCTGCACCATAGCTGCCCCCACACATACATACGTGGACAAATTGTTGGTAATTCTGTTGAACCACAATTCAAAAGCATTGTCTGGTTTTCATTGGTTAATTTTCATAGAATTTTTATTTATTACCACTTTTGTCAGATTCAAGTTATTTCTGTGACCATTGTGGGTTTTTCTTTCATTAACAGAGGGGTACCAACAATTTTGTCATCTGTAAGTAACACATCTCAATAGAGTTGGGACAGAGTAAACAAAAAGCTGGAAAAGTAAGTGATACTAAAAAGACACAGCTGGAGTAGGGCTGGGGAAAAACAGCTAAAAAAAATATATTGCAATACATTTTCTCTAGATCGCGATACACTACATACATTGCAATATACATTTTGTGAACTGAATGTCCTTTAAAATTTTGATAAAATTTTGATTTTACTTATAACTTAATAAGAAAAAATAAAAAAAAATCATGTTCAGTGTGCATATACATATATTATATTGCCAAAAGCATTAGGACACCCCTCCAGCTGACTGGGCACCAATGCACAAATTCATTCATCGCCTTTCACCCGAAACGGGTATATCCACAGTTCCTTCCTTACTCCTCTCCGCTCTACGTCAAGCCCATCTTTTCTCGTGAGCTATCACTCTCTTTGTATTATGTGCCCTGCAAACTTTCCTCGTGAGGTTCTTCCATTCCAATCTATCATGTACTACCAACTGCCATTGATCTAAAACATCGGCACACTTCAATGCATTTTTGCATTTGTCCTTAAAACGGAGTTTGGGTCAACCTACTTTGCGAGAACCATGAGCCAGCTCACAATACAGGAGTTCCTTCACCGGCCTATCATCATTCATTCGACAGACATGACCTAACCAGTGCAGGCGACTCATTACAAGCTTGATCTCGATGTCTTCGACGTGTGCCTGCCGCAGCACCTCCTCATTGCTGATGAAATCGTCCCACTTGATGTTTAGTATAAGACGAAGGTGACGCTGTTGGATTATGCGAAGCTGCCTGACTTCGTGCTGGTAAAGGGCCCAGGTTTCGCTGCCATACATCAGGAGGGGCATAAGGCACTGATTGTAAACTGTGACTTTGGTAGAGACTGTGAGGTCATGCGAATCAAACACCCTCTTGCGCAGACGGCCAAAAGCACACGATGCTGCTTGGATGCGAGATGCAAGTTCCCCCTTCATAGAGCAGTCACTGCTGACATAACTGCCGAGATACTTGAAGCGAGTAACGTTGGCCAATTTGATGTCGTCAATAAAGAACTCAGCTGTATTGCCAATACACATGGTTTCTGTTTTGACTGTCTTGATGCAGAGAGCCGTTCTCTTAGCGACGTCATTGTAGGAGGATAATAACGTCTGCAGGCCCTCTGGTGTATCACTGAAAATCGCGATATCATTAGCATACTGAGCTTCTCTAATATATTCTGTGAGGACTCTGGATTTCGTTTTTAGTCTGCGGAGGTCAAAAAGATCGCCATCGTAACGCAGTATGATCTGTACGCTGCAGGTGTTCTTGATTTCTTTGAAAGTGAGCCAAAGTAGGACCACTGCGTACATGCCAAAGAGTGTTGGAGCTAGTTTACACCCCTGCTTGACCCCGCTGCTGTATTCAAGGGATTAGGTGGGTTCACCATTGATAGCAAGTCCGGCGTGCACGTCCGTATATAGTCTCTTGATGAATCTTATAAACTTTGGAGGACAGCCAAGTTTGCCAAGGATGATGAAGAGGAGCTCGCGATTGACCGTGTCAAATGCCTTCACAAAATCCATGAAGGCTATGTACAGACATCTACGCTGCTCTCTTGTTTTTTCCATCAGCTGGCGAAGGGTGAAAATCCCATCTATTGTACTTCTACCGTTTCGATACCCTGACTGCGACTGGGGGTAGATATATCCTGCTAATAGGTGAAGCCTCTGCAAGATAATGCCCGCAAAGACTTTACCGACAGCACTGAGCAGTGAAATTCCTCTGTAATTACCACAGAGGCTTCTGTCACCTTTTTTGAACAGAATTGCGATGATGGCGTCTATCCAATAGGTTGGGATAATCTCTGTAGTCCAGCAGATGTTGAATAGGACAAGTAGGAAAGCTCTTAAGAGGCGTCCTCCATGCACAAGTACTTCAGGTAGAATACCGTCTGGACCTGGGCTCTTTCCTAATCGGGTGTTTCTAAGGGCTTGGTCAAGTTCTTGGTCTTCAATTGGGAGGCTCATTAATTCGATAACTGGAAGCTGGTCTATGTCATCGACGATGCTCAAGTCAACATCCGTTGGTTTTATATATATACATATTCTCAGTCATCCTTTCCTGCCTGGATGACTGAGAATCTTCATCAAAGTACATCATTTAATACTAACCCATACTTACCACCATGACTGAAATTACTGCAGCAATTATCAATATCTGGCCAGTGTCAAGGAAGATGCAGCCAAGATGGTTTGAACGATTTACCAGCTGATCAATAAAATAACATTATACATCGCTAAATTAATAATTTATCAGTTTAAATCATTTAACAATATCAGTAAACTAACACTTTGAAATAGAAAGTATTCTGTAATGCATTATACTCTATTTTCTTATTATTTTTGCCTTTTAAATTTGCCCAGGTCATAGAATGCTGTTAACCTTTAAAGAGATTTGGTCTAACATCAATAATTATCATTCAGTTTATGTGATTATTTTGTTTTAAAAGTATTAGATAGAAACCTGCTGTCAGTTCCTGTCAGTTGGTTGATTTCTGTGTTTGGGTGCTTGGTTTTTAACTACTGTCCAAGCTTCTGACAGCTGAGTTTGGATTACGGACTGGACAATTTTATCCAGAGATGCTCCTTTCGACCACTGCCTGGCTTAAGACACCAATAATTGCATTAACAGACTTGGAAAACGGGAGCAGAGCTGAGCGGCCTGCCACTCAGCTAGCTAACAACTGTTCAGGTAGCTGTTTAGTCAACATAAATTGTCCGGGATCATGGGTCCTAAGAAAGCTCAGCAGACTGAGGAGATCCATCCATCCATCCATCCATCCATCCATCCATCTTCTACCGCTTTTCCGGAGGTCCGGGTCGCGGAGGCAGCAGTTCAAGCAGAGAAGCCCAGACTTCCCTCTCCCCAGCCACCTGCTCCAGCTCTTCAGAGGGGATACCAAGGCGTTCCCAGACCAGCTGGGAGACATAGTCTCTCCACCGAGTCCTGGGTCTACCCTGGGGTCTCCTCCCAGTGGGACGTACCTGAAACACCTCAAGTGGGAGGCGTCCAGGAGGCATCCTAATCAGATGCCCATACCACCTCAACTGACTCCTTTCAATGTGGAGGAGCAGCGGTTCTACTCTGAGCCTCTCCCGGATGACTGAGCTCCTCACCCTATCTCTGAGGGTGAGTCAAGCAATCCTACGGAGAAAGCTCATTTCAGCTGCTTGTATCTGCGATCTCGTTCTTTCGGTCATTACCCAAAGCTCGTGACCATAGGTGAGAGTAGGAACGTAGATTGACTGGTAAATCGACAGCTTTGCCTTAGAACTAAGCTCCCTCTTCACCACAACAGACCGGTACAACGTCCGCATCACTGCAGATGCTGCTCCAATCCGTCTGTCGATCTCTCGCTCCATTTTCCCCTCACTCGTGAACAAGACCCCAAGATACTTAAACTCCTCCACTTGGGGCAGGAGCCTGTCCCCAACCTGGAGAGGATAATCCACCTTTTTCCGGCTGAGGACCATGGACTCGGACTTGGAGGTGCTGATTCTCATCCCAGCCACTTCACACTCAGCGGCAAACCGTCCCAGCAAGAGCTGTAGGTCATTGCTGGATGAAGCCAACAGGACAACATCATCTGCAAACAACAGAGATGAGATCCTGTGGTCACCAAGCATGACACCCTCCATTCCCTGGCTGCGCCTAGAAATCCTGTCCATAAAAATTATGAACAGGATCGGTGACAAAGGGCAGCCCTGGCGGAGTCCAACTCTCACTGGGAATGACTCCGACCGAGTGTAGACTGAGGAGATGAACGATATTAAAAAGTTGCTTGACTTCTTAGCTGAAGAAGTTTCTGCTGTTAGGCTGCAGCATAAAAATATTCTGGATCTGGTCAAGGAGATAAAAGTGCTGCGGATTCAGATGGCTGAGAAGGACAAGAGGCTGGCGTATCTGGAGAGCAGGGTGGCGGACCTGGAACAATACACCCGGGTGAACGATGTGATCATCACAGGGCTCCACATTAAACCTCAAACATATGCTTGGGCTGTGGCTGCAGACACCGGAGGGGGACTCAGTGAGCTGGAAGCCGAATCCACCAGGCAACAGGTGGCGGTCTTCCTGCAGTCCAAAGGAATACAACTGGACTGTAACACCATTGAGGCCTGCTACCCTCTGCCTAGGAAAAGCAATAGCAACAAACCAGCTGTCGTGATGAGTTTTGTCAGCAGAAAACACAAGACTGCACTGCTAAAACAAGGTAGGAAACTGAAAGGAATGAACATTTACATAAATGAGCACCTTATAAAACAAAATGCAGATATAGCCAGAAAAGCAAGACACCCGAGAAAGCAAAAAAAAAAAAAGATTCTAAACACCTGGACAACAAAGTGTAAAATATGCATCAAATAAAGTCATTAACATCAGAAATATTATGGAATTGGACAAATATCAATGAACATTACGAGCTGGAGTTGACAGCAACAAGAGATAACTGTAGGACACTGAAGGATCACACTCATCTGCATCAGGACATGTAACTACATACATGAAACAAAAGATCAACGAACAGGAACAACAGGAAATGAAAATTTTTGAATAAACACATCACAACCCCCAGGACATGGAATATGACATAGACCCTGACAATAATCTATTTACCTTCATCAACAATAACTGTAGTTACTACTCATATGAACAGTTTAACACAATTGTGATGGTCTGGGGAGCGTGCTCCCCCTCCCCTCCTGTTCCTGTTTTCCCTCTCTGGTGGTGAGCACACCTGTGTGATTATCCATCTGTTGCTCCTGATGAGCCAGCCTATTGAAGGCCCAGTGTAAAGGGAGCTCACCGCTGGATTGTATGGGTTTGCAGCCTCAAGTTTGTCTAAAGTTTTCTCTCGTTACCTTGTCTCCCTGTATTTACCTTCTGTTTGTCATAACCCGAGTGTCGGTTCTGGCCACACTCGGGTCTCATATCTTTTTGTTCCCTGGCTTTGGCAGCTGAGGGTTCCTTCCAGCTCCTCGGGCTCTTATTGTGAAGGCGCCCGGGGGAGCTCCCTGCTGTCAAAGTCAGCTGCTGCTCTGCTGTCATTAGCAGCAGCTGTGCCGCGTTGGGGTCATTAGCCGCCAGAGATATTAGCGGGTGCTAAATGTCCTCCAGCGCGGCAGTCTGTTATATCCTGTTATGTTCTCCTGTTATGATCATCGGTTACGATCATCTGTTATATCCTGCTACGTTTTGATGGTGCTCCTATATGCTCAGGTATGTTCCTGTTTGCCTAGCTCATCATTAACGTTGTCGTCTGGCGCATCGGGTGTTCCCCGGCTCAGACTTCACTCAGCCGCTGTATGTGTTCTGTGTGTGTTCATCCTTATCCACAATAAATTACCACTGCAAACTCACTGGTGACTGAGGCGTCTTGTGACGGTCCGTGAGGGCCGGTGTGACAGTAGACTGCCGCCTAACGCCCGGAGAGGAGGCGTTGTTTCGAGACGCCATTCACCGTGCAGTTTGCAGTAGTGGACTGTTAATTCCTACCTGTCTGAGTGTCTGCAGCGGGGAGTATGTCGTCATCCAGGGGCCATTGTCGGCGCCTTGGCAGGCAGCAAGCGGAGGTTCTGAAGGAGGTGGACTACACCATCTTCACCGCTACGCTGTTGGACGCTCCCAGCGACATTTGTAGATACCTGGACCTAGCCGAGGAGATTCTGGATTCTCTTCCCCGCTTCACCGATCATCCAGAGGTAAGCGTGAGGAGAGATGACATCGCCACCCAGCGTGAGAGACTCCGAGGGTTGGAGGGAAATCCTGGCAGGAAGCTGAAGCGGAGGAGACGTCGCCCCTCGCTTCGGGATCCCGCTCCTGCCTCCGTTCCAGCCCGGGAGTTCGCACCACCCGGAGGTCTTTTCCCATCGGGCATGTCGTCACTCGGGATTCCCCCAGAGAAGCTGCAGATGACAGCAGAAAAGATCTGGGACCGGGTGGCTGCTGCTTGCTCCGCTAAAAATCCTCCAGCGTGTATGAAGCATGTGGTGGCGGCGGTCAGACTGGTGGAGAGGAATCCAGCGCTGCGTGAGTTTCCTGAGTTTGCTGACTTGCTTGCCACCGTTTCTGCTCAGGAACGGCGATTTCCGGACCTCACCTTCGCCTCACCCCCTACAAGGAACCGTCGTCAATCCGGCTTCCAACCTCGGCTCGACCCCCGTCTGGATGCAGTTCCGGGTCGCCGCAAGGGCTCAACCCCCCACACAGCTGTCACTCCTGCGCCTCGTCAGAGGGGAATCCCCGCAGCCTCGTCTTCTCCCGGGCCCTCGCCTGCTGTCCCGTCAGCGCTCCATGCCCGACTGACCCCGGCTGTCGCCCCCTCCTCCTCGTCGCCTATCCTGGCTGCTGTGTGTCACGAGAGCTCCGTTTCGGCGAGCTTCATCCCGGATCCGCCTCGAGTGACCTCATCTCGTCTTCCCAGAGGGCCCTCTGTCGCCATCCAGCGGGGAAAGGAAGGAATGACGTCCCCCACAGCGGAGACTATCTTACCCTTAGGGGAAAGGCAAGTGCATGATAATTTCTCTTCTTTTGACATTGTTTTGCCTTGTCTGACTCCTAGGGGTGGAGTTCGGGGTATGCAGCCCCCCGAGCTCCCTCCACCCGCTGTGGATGAAAATATTAACCCTGCTTCCTCTGTGTCTCCCTCCGCTGAGCGGTCCTCGATGTCAGGCCAACGTCGCTGGATGAGGAGGGGGCCTGCGGTTCTGGAGAGCCTGGTTCCGGTTCCGCAGCCACGCCATGGGCGGAGGAGGAGAGCGGACTGCAGCGTGGAGCCATCGCCGATGAAGAAGCGTCCCCGGGGTTCCACGGAGGAGCGGTCCAGTCCAGCAGGGCGAGATTCTCCTGCCACCACGCCGTGCGGGCCACCGGCGTGGACATCGGTGCCGGAGGACTCTCTAGCTGCACGCACCATCATGCCAGCTGCGGAGCCCGACACAGCTGAGTGGGAGCCTGAGGACGACCTCCTGACTTCTGAGCCCGGATCATCGCAGTCCTGGACGGCGTCAGAACCCGAGCTCAGGCAAGTGCTCTGTTTTATCTTTCTTTTTCACCTTTTAGAGCACTTTTGCCTGTCTCAAGGGGAGATGAGCCGGGTGCAGCCGCCCGCTGCGTCCGAGCTTATCTCGCCGGGTTCTGGCGCTGCCAGTGATCCTGATCCCGGGTTTTCTCTCTTGTGTGAGTCTTCTCCCAGGGTCGCCGGCGAGGGGCTGCTCTCGCCTGCTGCGCCAGAGGTTCCGGTTTCGAGGTTGGAGGTCGAGTCTGGTGCCACGCCGACCGGGTCCACCGTGGGTGCGGTTCCGGAGGCCCAATCGGGGTCCACCGTGGGTGCAGTTCCGGAGGCCCAATCGGGGTCCACCGTGGGTGCTGCATCAGCAGGTCCTAGGTTCGGTGAGGGAGCTGCAGATCCCCGGCCACCGGATGCTGGACAGGCTCGTTTTCTTCATCTCCACAGTCATCCTCCTCGTCTCCCTGAGGAGCACTACCCATCTCCACCTGGGGCCGTTGGGGTCCCGAACGCTCCGCCCAGTTTCCCCTCATCTCCCCCCTTTTCTGCAGGATCACCGGCTGCTTCCTCCCAATGGTTCTGGTGGGCTGGTGTTGCGGGGCGGCCGCCTGAAGGGCTGTCTCGTTGGTTTGGTTCTCTGGGCCGGCCCCCCGACCTGTTTATCTTCCTGTGCGGCGACCTGCTCCGGCCGCCTGAAACTCTCTTCCCCCGAGCATGGGACTGGGGTAGGCCGCCCGAACTGTCCTCTTTTCCCCTCCCTGTTCTGTGGCCTCTTGTTGCCGGATGAACCCCCCGAACCTTCTGCCCCATCCCTCCGGGCCTGGACTGCGCCCTTTCCGGGTTCCTGATCTCGTCTGTGGGACTGTTGGGGTGTTTGTGGGGGGGGGGGGATTGTTTTGTGTCACTCTGTTTGCCCAAGGGTGTGTTGCCTATTTTGTACTTATTGTGGTTTTGTTCTTGTTACCCGGGATTGTGGGTTTTTTTTCTATAGCCTTGTTGGTTGTTTGTCTCTCTCCCTCCTGCCAGCACCCCATCCACCCACCCTAGGGGGGTGGGGGGGGGCTTGGGTGTTACTCTGGCCGCTCAGAGCTCGGCCTTGAGGGGGAGGTACTGTCATAACCCGAGTGTCGGTTCTGGCCACACTCGGGTCTCATATCTTTTTGTTCCCTGGCTTTGGCAGCTGAGGGTTCCTTCCAGCTCCTCGGGCTCTTATTGTGAAGGCGCCCGGGGGAGCTCCCTGCTGTCAAAGTCAGCTGCTGCTCTGCTGTCATTAGCAGCAGCTGTGCCGCGTTGGGGTCATTAGCCGCCAGAGATAAGCGGGTGCTAAATGTCCTCCAGCGCGGCAGTCTGTTATATCCTGTTATGTTCTCCTGTTATGATCATCGGTTACGATCATCTGTTATATCCTGCTACGTTTTGATGGTGCTCCTATATGCTCAGGTATGTTCCTGTTTGCCTAGCTCATCATTAACGTTGTCGTCTGGCGCATCGGGTGTTCCCCGGCTCAGACTTCACTCAGCCGCTGTATGTGTTCTGTGTGTGTTCATCCTTATCCACAATAAATTACCACTGCAAACTCACTGGTGACTGAGGCGTCTTGTGACGGTCCGTGAGGGCCGTTGTGACACTGTTTGTCTCCTGTCCTCAAAGTTCCAACACCTTTATCGGTCTCGGCAGTCTCAGGCAGCACCATCGTGGTGGTTACCGAGCAGACTGAACCCATTTTGGTCATTCTGTCCAGTAACCACTGCAAGGCTATTCAATTTTACGTCCTGCCTCAGTCTAACATCCCCATGATCCTGGGGTATCCGTGGCTCCGTATTCATAATCCCATCATTAACTGGAGCCAGGGTTCCATTTCATCCTGGAGCCCTTTCTGTCTCGTGTCGTGTCTCCAGTCAGCTGCAGGCTCTCCTTCACTCCCACTCTCATCCCCTTCGGCTGAGCTGGTGGATCTCAGTTCCATGCCCAAGGTTTATCATGACTTAGGGGAGGTCTTTAGCAAGTCCAGACCCCTGTCTTTACCACCTCACCAGGGCTAAGACTGTGCTATCGACCTCCTGCCGGGCGCGCAGCTGCCATCCAGCCAGCTCTACAATTTATTTGGGACAGAGAGGGAGGCGATAGAGACCTACATAAAAGACTCCCTGAGCACCAGCATAATCCGTCTGTCGTCCGCTCCACTTGGCACGGGGTTCTTTTATGTAGTGAAAAAGGATGGGTCATTGAGGCCATGTATTGATTACCACGAGATTAATACAATAATCCAGAAGGATAAGTATCCGCTTCCACTTATCAATTCGGCATTTGAGTTACTCCAACGGGTGCATTTTTTCACCAAGCTCGACCTCCGTAACGCATATCATTTAGTCCATATTCGAGAGGGGGATGGGTGGAAAACAGCGTTTGAGACACCTTTGCGCCATTTTGAATATATGGTTATGCTGTTTGGGCTGACCAACACCCCTGCCGTCTTCCAGCGGTTAATAAACGACGTCCTATGAGACTTGGTGAACCTGTTTATGTATTTGGACAATATTTTGATTTTTTTTGCGCCCTGGAGGAGCATGTAGTCCACGTTCAGTCTGTCCTGCAGGAGTTACTGCTGAACCAGCTTTTTGTAAAAGCTGAAAAGTGCAAATTTTCCACTCGCTCAACTTTGTTTCTGGGTTTCATCATTGCTGAAGGCACGGTAAAGGCCGATCCGGAAAAAATTAAAGTGATAGTAGACTTGCCTGCCCCCCAGTCCAGGAAGGATCTGCAACGCTTCCTGGGCTTTGCTAACTTCTACCGCCAATATATTTGGGATTACAGTAAGGTGGAGCAGCTGCTTACTCAGCTGACGTTGACCAAAAGCCCGTTTAAGTGGTCTGAGGCTGCTGAATGATCTTTTGTGACCCTAAAAGGCCTATTCACCAATGCATGTGTCTTGGCACAGGTGGATCCTGCAGCACAGTTTGTGGTTGAGGTGGATGCTTCTGATTAGGGGGTGGGTGCTGTCCTCTGCCAGCGCTCATCCTCTGATCAGAAGTTCCGTCAGTGGGCGTATTTTTCTCGGCGGTTAACGTGGACGGAGCCACTGCTTATGCCAGAAGGCAGTACAATAAGGACCAGCTGTTAGCACTTAACCGGCCCACGATGCTAATGCAAAAACTCAACATACCGGGAGAAATAAGACAGAAACTCCCGCTATGAGAGCGTCTTCAGAGAGATTAGCATGATGTTGTTTACCGAGACGTGGCTAACAGAGCTACCAACAGATGCTAACATCGAACTGGAGGATTTCCACACAATACGGGCAGACCGGACACCAGACAGTGTGAAAACAAGGGGCGGAGGAATGATAATGTATATCAATAACAGCTGGTGCAAACCGAGACATATCACGGTTAAAGAGCAACACAGCAGAAAAGACATTGAGTTGCTAGCTGTTAGCATGCGGCCTACTTATCTCCTGAGGGAATACTCACACGTGATCTGCAATGTTATTTAAGCAAATCCGACGGCGAACGCTGGGAAAGCGTGTGACACCATTCACTCAGTAGCTGCTGACACAACACCCAGATGCTCTCCTCCTCATCTCCGGTGATTTCAACCATATTTCACTGTCCCCCATTCTGCCCACGTTCACCCAGTATGTCACATGTCACACCAGAGACAATAAAACACTGGACTTATTCTATGCAAACACTAAGGAGGCGTACACCTTATCACCACTCCCCTTCCTCGGGAGATCAGATCACAACTTGGTTCATCTCCTGCTGGTGTACAAACCCCTAGTACACAGACAACCTCTGGTTATGCGCATGGTGAAGATATGATCTGAGGAGGCAATGGACGCTCTAAAGGACTGTTTTGAAATCACTGCCTGGAAGCAACTTTGCGATCCACATGGTGAGGACATTGACGGCCTCACTCACACCAACACGGACTACATCAACTAACCCTGGATCAACCCTGAGATAAAAACACTTCTGAGAAAGAGGAAGAAGATCTTCAGGTCGGGGAACAGGGAGATGCTGAAGTCCGTACAGAGGGAGCTAAGGAGGAAGATCAGAGAAGGCAAGGACAGCTTCAGGAAGAAGCTGGAGGAAAAGCTGCAACAGAGTGACATCAGCGGGGTCTGGAGAAATCTCAAAACCATCTCTGTGCTCCAGAATACCTCCTCCCAGACCACGGGGGGCAGGGAGTGGGTGAACAATCTGAACCTGTTCTTTAATAGGTTTGACCAATCGCCCCCCCATTCCCCCGCCTGCACACCAACCACTGCTGCCTCTACAGTCATCGAGACCTGCTGTCCACACCCACCTCCACCAACACCCCCCCCACTCCCAGCACACAGCCCCCCAACCTGACCCTCACTAAGACCCAGGTGAGGACGGAGCTGAGGAATATCAAGGCGAGGAAGGCCTCGGGACTGGACCGTATCAGCGCAAAGTTCCTTAATTCCTGTGCAGACCAGCTGTGTGGGATTGTGGAGCACATCTTCAACCTGAGCCTGAAGCTGGGGAGGGTACCACAGTTGTGGAAAACATCTTGTGTGGTACCCATACCAAAGACTTCTCACCCCAGAGACCTGAACAGCTACAGACCAGTGGCCCTGACGTTTCATCTGATGAAGACCCTGGAGAGACTGCTCCTTGCTCACCTCCGCCCCCTGGTGGGACCAGCGATGGATCCACTCCAGTTCGCCTACCAGCATGGGATCGGGGTGGAGGATTTTTTTTTTTTTTTTTTTTTTTTTTTGTTACTTATTTGTACCCGTAGGTAGACTTGGTTTACAGTCTGGTGACAAGCCACCGGCTGCTGGTCGCTGCGTGCACGAGCGCCCTAAACCTACATGAGGATGCAGTGATCTTCCTCCTTCATGGTTCCCTGTCCCACCTGGAGAAGCCTGGGAACACTGTGAGGATCATGTTCTTTGACTTCTCCAGTGCTTTCAACACCCATCCAACCAATGATCCTGAGGGACGAGCTGCTGTGCGCAGGGGTGGACCAGCACCTGTCATCATGGATCCTGGATTACCTCACAAACCGGCCACAGTTTGTGAGAACCTAGGATTGTGTGTCCGACATGATCATCAGCAGCACGGGGCCCCCCAGGGAACTGTTTTGGCTCCCTTCCTGTTCACCCTTTATACTGTGGACTTCTCATACATCACAACACACTGCCATCTACAGAAGTTCTCTGACGACTCTGCGATCGTTGGCCTTATCTCCAGTGGAGATGAAGCTGAGTACAGAGGACTTATCTAGGACTTTGCGGACTGGTGCCATCGGAACTGCCTCCAGATCAACGCGAGGAAAACTAAGGAGCTGGTGGTGGACTGCCACAGGCAAGGACAACCCCTCACAGCATCAGTAAACATCCAGGAAACAGACATTGAGATGGTGACATCCTACAAGTACCTGGGTGTTCATTTGAATAATAAACTAGACTGATCACACAATACCGACACACCCTACAAGAAGGGACAGCGCAGGCTGTTCCTACTGAGGAGGCTCAGGTCTTTTGGTGTACAAGGGGTGCTCCTGAAGACCTTCTACGATTTGGTGGTGGCATCAGCCATCACTTTTGGAGTGGTCTGCTGGGGCAGTAGCATCACAGCAGCCGATAGGAAGAGACTGAACAAAGTGATCAAGAAAGCTAGCTCTGTCCTTGGGCAGCACCTTGACCCAGTGGAAGAGATAGGAGAGAGAAGGATGGTGGCTAAGCTGTCATCTCTGCTGGAGTCTGAGTCCAACCCCATGCAGGACATACTGAATGCACTGAGGAGCTCATTTAGCAGTAGCCTACATCATCCTAGGTTCGCAACCGAGAGGTTTCGCAGGCCCTTACTACCTACAGCTGACAGACTTTATAACCTAAGCAGGGCTGCGTGCAGAGATGGCAAAAAAATGTGATGACCTAATAGTATTGAATGCAAAATATGCAACAGACTTACACAAAATGGTCCCCCTCCAGTATACAACTAGGGCAATACCAATCGCTATGGATGGTGACAATATGTATGGGTACATATTCATACTATGTGGGGTAACTAAATAGATGGTTATACTGTTTATTCCATCTAGCTACAATGCTCCACACTGTGTATATATATTTATATATTTATGTGTACATGTGCATATTCACTGCTCTTATTTTCTTATCTTCTAAATTATTGCTCTGAGTGTTGCTATTGAGTATTGCTGTCCCTGTGCTGTTGCAATCCTGGAATTTCCCCATTTTGGGACTAATAAAGGCTTATCTTATCTTATCTTTAATAGATTCAATCTATCCGTCTCGTACAGACCAGGGTCCCGTAATGCCAAGGCTCATGCTCTCTCATGTGTTTTCTCCCAACTCCTCCTCCTCCACTTCGTCCTCCGCAGCTGCTGCTATTCCCCCCCACCCTCCTGCTTTTTCAGGACACTCCAGTGGGAGACTGAGCAGAGGGTCCGGCAGGCACAGTCATTAGAACCCGTCCCGGAGGGAGGTCCTCCAGACCGCCACTGGCGAGGGACGTGTGTTGGGCGAGGGACGTGTTGGGTGAGGGACGTGTTAAAGCTTGTCACATCTGCTCCACAAATAAGTCCGACTCCACCCCTCCTGCGGGTCTCCTCCATCCCCTCCTGGTGCCAGGTCGCCCTTGGTCTCACATTTCTTTGGACTTTGTCACGGGCCTCCCTCCAGCCCATGGGGAATACCATCATCCTCACCGTTGTCGACCACTTCTCCAAGGTCGTCCAACTTGTCCCCCCCCATATTACCATATGTCACAGAGACGGCCGACCTGCTGACTCAGCATGTCATCCTGTTGTACGGTATCCCCATCGACATCGTCTCAAACCCAGGTCCCCAGTTCACGTCCTAGGTATGGAAGACATTCTGCCGGTGTTTGGGTTTGTCCACCAGTCTGGCGTCAGGATATCACCCACAGAGTAATGTCAGGCTGAGCGTGCTAATCAGCCCCTGGAGGCCACAATACGTTGTGTAACATCCTCCAACCCCACCACCTGGAGCGCCCACTTGACCTGGGTGGAATACGCATTGAACTCGACAATCTCCTCTTCCACTGGGCTTACACCATTTGAGGCGTCGATGGGTTACACTCCACCATTGTTGCCCATGGTGGAGAGGGGCCTCACTGTCCCATCCGTGGAGGCTCATGCGCGCCGGTGCTGCCGCCTGTGGAGGGCCACAAGGGCTTCCCTTCTCCACTCTGCGGAGCGCAACAGGCAGTACGCTGATCGCAGACGTACACGGTGGGACAGAGGGTATGGCTGTCCACCGACCAGACCCCGCTTAAGACTGAATCCAGAAAGTTGTCCCCCCGCTTTCTGGGTCACTTTACCATCAAGTGGGTGATCAACGATGTCACCATGCGGTTGGACTTGCCACCCTCTATGCGTTTACATCCCACGTTCCATGTCTCCCGGATTAATCCCCTCTCTGCCAGTCCCCTCTGCCCTCCTCCAGACCCCCCCCCCCCCAATCATCGATGGCCAGACTACATACACAGTGGAGAGGATCCTGGACGTGCGCCGTCGGGGGCGGGGATGTCAATACCTTGTCCATTGGAAAGGATATGGTCCGGGGGAGAGGCCGTGGAACTCGGGATCATACATCTTGTATAAGCAGATGATCCGGGCTTTTCATCGCACCCATAGACGCTAGCCCAGTGTGACGCCGGGAGGCATCCCTTTAAGGGGGCACTTGTCACGACCTGAACGCCATCTTTCTCTGCGTTCAGGTTGTCCAGTGTCGCTCCTGCTCCGGGGTAGTCCATGCCGGGTCTTCCATGGCCCGCTCTTTGACAGCGCCCAGCTGATTGCCAGCTGTCTAGTTCAGCTGCGCTGGGACAGCTGTCTCCTATCTCCAATCTTCTCCTCCATTTAAGCGAGCAGCCGAGAGTCACTCGTTGCTGCGACCTCGCTATGGAAAGACATGCCTTGTGTTTTCCACGACTGTTAGCTCCTACGACTAGCTTCAGTTCGCCGTTACCTCGGCGCTTCACCCAAAGTAAGTGTTGCGACTCGGCGTGTGTTTTTCCCTCGCCGCCTCTCTAGCCTTTCTCCCTGGGTGGTATGTTACCCTTAGTTCTGTGTGTGTTTTAGCCCCACATGGCTCTTTACTTTGCTATTCGTTATTTAGTGTAGTGTGTGTTTTGTGTTAATAAATTACGCTAACTCACTGGTCGCCCTCGTATCTCCTTTCTGGCTCGTGAGAGCCAGAGTTATGACAGTAGGTCGCAGCCATACTGAGACGGCCGCGACCGTGAGATGGCTGTAAGGACTCGACGCCTTTTTTTTCCCTTCCTCTGGGTGCGGGCGAGCCAGTATCATGTCTCCCTCCAAGAGACGCATGCGGCACCCAGGCCACGATCTCTCGGAGGCTCTGGACCTTGTGGACGGAACGTTGTTCACCACGGACCTCTACGATGCCCCCAGCGAGATAAGCTGGCGCCTGGAGCTTGCCGAGGGTATTCTTAACAGCTTTTCTCGCTACTTCCTTCACCCCGAGGTTAAGGCGAGGAGGGCAGACCTCTCTGTGGCCTGGGAGAGACTCCGTAGGCTGGAGGAAAACTCCGGCAGGAGACCGAGGACAGGACGCCATCGCTCCTCGCTTCGGAATCCCGCTCCTGCCGCCGATCCAGTCCAGGAGTTCGCCTCACCCAGGGGTGATCCCCAGGATAGAGTAACGTCAACCGGGTTTCCCCCGGAGAAGATGAGAGTGACAGCGATGCGCATTGCGGATCGAGTGGCAGCCGCTTCTTCCTCCGCCGTTCCCCCCGTAGCCATGAAGAACGTGATTGCAGCGGTCAGGCTGGTCGAGAAGAACCCGGAGCTGAACGATTATCCGGAATACGCTGACCTGTTGGCTTCGCTCATCGCACAGGAGCGGCGTTTTCCCGACCTCACGTTCAGAAGACGTCGCTCCCAAATTCCCCGCTCATCTCAGCGAGAGTCCCGTCCGGATCCCGCTCCAGGAAACCACACGAATTCCGCCTCCCAGCCTGCTGTAGCTCCCGTGTCTCGCCGAAGAAGTGAATCAGCTGCTCCCGCTCCTGGGCCCGCTCTCCCCGCTGTCCCGTCAGCTTTGGGCCCCCAGCTCTCCTCAGCTGTTTCACCCCCCTCTTCGTCATTCACTCCGGCTGCTGGGAGAAGCGCAAATTCATCTCCAGGTGTTCCAGGTCCCGATCCGGTGCGGGTAGCACCACCTCATCTGTCCGGGGGGTCCCCCACTTCTATCCGGTTGGGAAAAGAGAGACTCAAGTCCCTTGTAGCGGGTTCCACCGGCCCTCCGGGAATCAGGCAAGTGTCCTTTCATTCTCCTCCCATTATGAGTGAATTGCCTTGTTTGATTCCTGGGGGAGGAGTTCAGGGTTCACAGTCCCCTGAGCTCTCTCCTCCCGCTGCAAAAACTGAATATGAACCTGCGTCCTCTGTGTCTCTTCCCCTTGAGTGTGCCCCGGTGCCATGTGTACACCGCTGCGCGAGGAGGAGGCGGCCTGCGGCCCTGGAGGGTTTTGCCCCAGCCCCGCAGCCACGTTATGGGCAGAGGAGAAGGTCGAACTGCCTGTTGGAGCCAGCGCCGACGGTTAAGCGTCCCCGGGTCTCCACGGAGGAATGGTTCGGCCCAGCAGAGTCCAGATCCCCTGCCTCCACGCCAGGCGGGCTGTCGACGCGGTCTTCGGCGTTTGGAGGTCGTTTGACTGTGAAAGACATCATGCCGGCTGCGGAGCCATTCGCGGTCCAGCTGGAGTCCACCGGGAGTGTTTCGCCGGTCCAGCTGGAGTCCACCGGGGGTGTTTCGCCGGCCCGATCGGGGTCCACCGGGGGTGCTGCGCCGGCCCGATCGGGGTCCACCGGGGGTGCTGCGCCGGCCCAGGTAACAGTTAGTGTGGGAGCTGGAGGATTGTGTTCGCCTGACATCAGGCTGACTTCGTCCCCTGCCTCCATCATTTCTCCTCCTGCCGCTGTTGGGGTTCCTCTCACCCGGGCCAGTTTCCCCCTACCCTTGTTGCCATTAGATGGCAGGCTAACTTTGCCCCTGGCCTCCATCTCTTCTCCCCCTACTACTGTGGGGGTTTTTCTCACCTGGGTCAGTTTCCTCCTGCCTTTTCCCTCAGGGAGGAGGCTGCACCAAGACTTCTCCCTCAGCTCTCCGTGGTCTGAGGTCACGGGACGACCGCCTGGGGAGCCATCTGGCTGGTTCGGTGGTCTGGGTCGGCCTCCGGAGAAACTGTGTCTCCTAGCCTGGGACTCGGGTAGGCCACCCGAACTGGTGTTGTGGTTCCTGGCCTGGTGGAGTTTGGGCCGCCCGCCGGACAAGCTGTCATCGCCTGCCCCGCTCCACCTGCTGACGTCCTGGAAGAATTGACTGACTGTTTGTTGCCTTGCGTTTGATTGTCCTCCCTAATTTAATACTTTTCAGGACTTCAAAGAACTCTGTGTCCTAGAGTCCTTATTGTGGGGTTATCCCAGTTAAAATTTCCTTAGACTATTTTCTTTGTTTTATAATCCCAGTATGATCCTATTCTAATTTCTCCCTTAAGTAGCATTTGCTTCACATTGCCTGGCCTCATTCCGAGTAGTCTTGTTTTTCTGTATTTATATCCTCCTCCAGACTGTTTAGTGACACTTTTTGTGCTAATACGTGTTTGAGGAGTTGTTCCTTTTGTATTTTTATCTTCATGCCAATTTGCAGTTCCAGGCTCTATTTTTGGATCTTATGCCCGGTTTGCGTCCTTTGTATATTCTGTTTTGGCCGGGGTTATGTGTGTAAGAGCCTACTTCAACCATATGTTCAGAATTTTGTCCTCCTGACTGTTTTGTGACTTCCGTTGTGTTAATACGTGATTGAGGAGTTGATTTTTCGTATCTTTATGCCAGTTTGCGGCCTCAGGCTCTATTTTTAGGTCTTATGCCCGAATTACTTCCTTTGTATATTCTGTTTTGGTCGGGGTTTACTTGTGTAAGAGTCTACTTCAACCAGATGTTCATCAGAGTTTTATAGTTTTCTGTCCTTCGGGACATGACTTTTTGTCTTGTCCTCACCCTAGTTATTGTGAGCTTTTTTTTTTCTTCCCATGACTGTCGCTGTGCCCTTGTATCTTGTTCTTGTCGTTTCTCCCCACCTCCTGTGGTCACCTGCACAGACCGTCTGGCCTCTGCAGAGGAGGGGGTGATGGTTTTTTCTTGGGGTTGAGATTATTATGGTATCTGTCCCTATACTGTCCCTAGGTTTTTTTTTGTTTTTTTTTTTCCCTTCCCTGCCTCCTTTTTTCTGGTCCCTCCCTTCTCCCAGATCTGGACCCCACCGCCCTCCCTGGTCTTCCCTCGGGGGGGGGGGTTAGCCCGCTCCAGGAGGCGCGGCTCGGGGGAGGAGTACTGTCATGACCTGAACGCCATCTTTCTCTGCGTTCAGGTTGTCCAGTGTCGCTCCTGCTCCGGGGTAGTCCGTGCCGGGTCTTCCATGGCCCGCTCTTTGACAGCGCCCAGCTGATTGCCAGCTGTCTAGTTCAGCTGCGCTGGGAAAGCTGTCTCCTATCTCCAATCTCCTCCTCCATTTAAGCGAGCAGCCGAGAGTCACTCGTTGCTGCGACCTCGCTATGAAAAGACATGCCTTGTGTTTTCCACGACTGTTAGCTCCTACGACTAGCTTCAGTTCGCCGCTACCTCGGCGCTTCACCCAAAGTAAGTGTTGCGACTCGGCGTGTGTTTTTCCCTTGCCGCCTCTCTAGCCTTTCTCCCTGGGTGGTATGTTACCCTTAGTTCTGTGTGTGTTTTAGCCCCACGTGGCTCTTTACTTTGCTGTTCGTTATTTAGTGTAGTGTGTGTTTTGTGTTAATAAATTACGCTAACTCACTGGTCGCCCTCGTATCTCCTTTCTGGCTCGTGAGAGCCAGAGTTATGACAGCACTGTGATGATCTGCCCCCCTTCCCCTCCTGTTCCTGGTTTCCTGCTTCGGTGATGAGCACACCTGCATGATTATCCACCTGCTGCTCCTGATGAGCCAGCATATTTAAGGCCCAGCATGAGGGGAGCTCACTGCTGGATCGTCTGGGTTTGCAGCCTCAAGTTTGTCTAAAGTTTTCACTTGTTACCTTGTCTCCCCGAATTTAACTTCTGTTTGTCTCCTGTCCTCAGGTTGCTGCCACCTGCAGGTGTGTCACCTGGAGCTGATCATGCTTGCCTGACCAGGAAGATCATCACAACCACTCAGGTCCTGCCTTCCACCTGGCACAGTCCATGTTGGAGTTCCCTGCCGGACTCCACTGCTCTGACTGTAAGTGTTCTTTCCTGAATTATTCTCCCATTGGGGAATCTGTCCCTTATCATCTCTGTCTGCTCTCTCCCATAGGCTACGTTCGCTCCAGGAGGCTTCTGTCTTGGCTGAAATTTCAGTTGGCATTTTTGTGTTTCACTTTTCCAATAGTTTTGCATTTTGTCTTTCTGTTTTTGTTTTATTGGAGTCTGTGTGATTGTTCTGGCTGCTCTGTGTTTGAGTCTGATCCTGGTCTGAATCATGACAAATAGGTGGATTCCAGAGACATATGTGTGTGTGCATACATGTGTGTGTGTATGACAGCACGTGCATAATAAGTGTGTGCATGTGAATGGTTTGCCAGGAAACATATGAAGAGGGTGGCTGGTCACAGCATGCCCCCCCCCCACAAACCCCCAACAAGCAGGACAACGCCACCAATCCCCACAACAGAGCACAGATGTCCCGAGGCCAACAAACCCCAGGACAGCCAGGCATCCGCCCCAGGAGGGACAGCCGAGGGAGGCCAGACAGCCAAGCGGCTGGTGCGGCGGACCCACACCCCCGGACCAGAACAGAAGCCAATTCAAAAAGAGGTATAAACATTATTTGCTGAAAGGATATATGCTAGAGGTGTAGTATTAATATGTAAGATGCATTAAACTCACTCTGGGACACTGGCTGAATACGTGTATGGTAGGTGGGAAGGTGAACTGTATGTATGTAAGGGTGGGTGTGTGTAAATGTTGATATGTATAAAAATATAGTTAAAATGTCTACTTGGGGTTCTAAATAGAGGTAATATGTATATATTCCACATGGGCTGTACTTAGGGAAAAAAGGAGTTGGAGTAATTAAGTATGAACTTCTTCCTTCTCCTTTTCAAACACTCAACACTGTCACTTTTTTAATACACTTATCATTTGTTTTGTTTTTTGTTCAAAATAAAGTATTACATCATCATCAAATAAGTTGGATTAACTCAATAAACCTTTGTATGAATGTATTTATTTTGAAGTCGCCTTGCACATAGTAAAAAAACTGCCCCAAATTAAATTGAGCTCATCAAATGAACCATTTCTTTGAATGTACTGACAATCAAGAGTTAAAATGACTCAAATTCCCTAAGCAGTTAGTGGTGTAATGTACTAAGAAGTGTTAAGTGGACTTTACCCAGTTTTAGTGTTTCATAACTTTAAATAAAAGGTAAAAGTTACTAAAAATATTGTATGTAATAAAATTTAGCCAAGCAAACTGAGTGCAAAGTGTTAACTTAAAATGAATTTGGTAGAATCTATACACTGCTTTTTACAGTGTAGATCAAACTTTTTTTGCGTTATACCCCCTTTACACATGAGCGTATTTTGACTCAGTCCAAAACATGCAAGGATCTCCCAATCCCAAAGATCAAAAAAATTAGCCCAATCTCTCAACGATCTCAATGCTGTGTAAAGGGGCTTTTAATGAATGCATGAAAAAAAGCAAAAATGGCAAAAAATAAGAAAATACTGGTGAATCCTAGAAATGTGTAAGAATGTAATAATGATAATAATAATTGTAATAATAATAATAATCATCTCAGATAAAATACAAAAATGTCCTATTGTATCATAAAAGGACACAAATGCAGAGCAGGTGAAATATTACAAAAAAATACACAAGGAATGTAGGAACAGAAGTTACTACAAAAAACAAAAAGAGGGCATCAAATACACAGGGGGACACACATCATGATATATAGGTGAACATTAGAAGAAAGTAAGATTTATTTAAACATAGTTAACGGCTTACATTTTTAAACAAATTCCCCTCCAAATAATAAATGAATTGAGGTGAACTCAGCAGAAGTAAAATGTATTTGATAAATGTCTGAATAAATGTCTTCACACCTGCTAATTTCCCATCTGACTGTACCTCAGATTATTTAAACACACAGCAGAAGAAACCATAAGTGCTTTGTTAAATTGACTAATGTGTGTATTTATGCATGTGGCATGGCAGCAACGCCATCACTAGTGCTGCATCTAAATGACCCGTTACGTATATTAAAAATAATAGATTTATTTATACATCAGCTCAGCTGCTCCACACATCAAAATGCATAACTGCTGTGTCAGGTGTTTGGACTCTTTTTTTGACTGATCACATGCGCCAAGTTTCTTCTTCTTCACACCATGGCCATGATTGTATGAGTTAAATGCAGGAGTTTGACCAAAACTATGCTTTTCAGACTATGTTAATGAGTTTCAGTAGTGTAGGCAGAGTCAGGTGTGAACAGTGATTTATTTACAGAACTTAACTAACTAAAACTTGACAGACATAGCATAACATAACGTGGTATGACATGGCAAACTCACATGGCATAAGACAAGGAACTTGACGTGGGACGAGACACAAGAATGACATGATGACCTCTCACAGAACACTGAACAGAGCCAAGCATAAATAGGGGAACTCATAAATGGGACACTCAAAACAGCTGGGAGGGTAATCAGGACAGCAGGTGAACTCACAGGATGGCAGGGGCTGCACACATACACAATCACAGACAGGGAGACACAGACATTCAAAGGACATGCAGGGCTCCATACAAAAATGCACTAAAACACAAAAGGACAAACATAAGACACAGACACCAGGTGACGAGGGAAGACATGATGACAATAAACAGGGAACATGCTCAGAATCAGAATCAGAATCAGAATCAGATTTATTGCCATTGTTCATGTAGTACACAAACTAGGAATTTGTCTCGGTGCCATGCTGCAACATTAAAAACATGAAGAGATAAAGAGATAAACTAAAAAAACTAAAAGACTAAAAACATGCAATAAGTGTAGAATAATAAGTAATAATAATAATAATAATAATAATAATGAGTAATACTAGTCAAGGCAGATTTAAATAAATTAGCAAGTAGCAGATAATATGGGGTACCACAGTGCAGTCAATAATGCAACAGAAAAACAGTGATGAACGACATGAGCTGCTGTACATAGTGCACAAGAGTCAATAAGTCACTTAATGTTCAGCAGTCTGATGGCAGAGGGAAAAAAGCTGTTCATGTGCCGGGAAGTTTTAGTCTGAATGGACCGAAGTCTTCTACCTGAGGGGAGGGGGGCAAACAGTACGTGACCAGGGTGTGAAGGATCGGCTATGATCCGGCCTGCACGCCTCCGGGTCCTGGAGATGTACAGGTCCTGGAGAGATGGGAGCTTGCAGCCGATCACCTTCTCAGCAGTGCGCACGACACGCTGCAGCCTTAGTCTGTCCCTGGCAGTGGCTCCTGCGTACCACACGGTTATGGAGGAGGTGAGGATGGACTCGATGATGGCCGTGTAGAACTGCACTAACATCTTGGTGGGTAGCTTGAGCTTCCTCAGCTGCCGCAGAAAGAACATCCTCTGCTGGGCCTTTTTGATGAGTGAGCTGATGGTCGGCTCCCATTTGAGGTCCCGGGTGATGGTGGTGCCCAAGAAGCGGAAGGAATCTGCAATGGTGATGGGAGAGCCTGTGATGGTGAGGGGGGGCAGGGGGGTTGTGACTTTCCTGAAGTCCACAATCATCTCCGCTGTCTTCAGAGCGTTCAGCTGCAGGTTGTTGTGGCTGCACCAGGACACCAGCTGGGCCACCTCTTTCCTGTAGACGGACTCGTCGCCGTTGGAGATGAGCCCGATGAGGGTGGTGTCGTCCGCAAACTTGATCAGCTTAACAGACTGGTGGGAGGAGGTGCAGGAGTTGGTATAAAGGGAGAAGAGTAGGGGGGAAAGTACACAGCCCTGGGGTGATCCGATGCTGATGCTAACAGAGTCCGAGACAGACTTCCCCAGCCGCACATGCTGCCTCCGGTCCGTCAGGAAGTCGGTGATCCACCTGCAGAGGGAGTCAGGCATGCCGAGCAGGGACAGCTTGTCCTGGAGCAGAGTGGGGTGGATGGTGTTGAATATACCGGAGTGGTGGCTCAGTTGGTAGAGCATCCGCCCCACACCCGGGAGGCAGGGGTTCAAATCCCGGCCAGGTCATGCCAAAGACTATATAAAAGTGGAACTTCCTGCCATCCAGCTTGGTGCTCAGCAATAATGGAATGGAGGAGGGAAATTTGTGGCGGCGCCTTGTATGGCAGCGGCCCTCTGATTCTACACTTGGGGTGTGTGTGATTTACACTGTAGATAGGTAAAGCACAATCTCGTTCTGCTGTACATGATTGGTTGTACGGTTGAATGACAATAAGGGTGAAAAAAAAAAAAAAAAAAAAGAATGCAGAGCTGAAGTTCACAAACAGGATCCTGGCATAGGTTCCCGGGGAGTCCAGGTGCTGCAGGATGGAGTGGAGGGCCAGATTGACTGCGTCGTCCACAGACCTGTTGGCACGGTAGGCAAACTGCAGCGGGTCCAGGAGGGGAGTGGTGATGGACTTGAGGTGAGACAGGACCAGGCGCTCAAAGGACTTCATGACTACAGAGGTGAGCGCTACAGGTCTGTAGTCGTTAAGTCCAGTAATCCGTGGCTTCTTGGGGACAGGGATGATGGTGGAGGATTTGAGGCAGGTCGGCACGTGGCATTGCTTAAGGGAGGTGTTAAAAATGTCTGTGAAGACAGGAGCCAGCTCTTTCGCACAGTGTCTCAGGATGGAGGGAGACACACCATCCGGCCCGGGGGCCTTGCGCGGGTTCAGTCTGGAGAATTGTCTGTGCACGTCCTGCTCACTGATGACAAGGGCAGGGGGGGAGGAGGAGGAGGGGGGGGCCGCTTTTGATGAATTAGGGGCCGAGGAGGCAGTGGAGCTGGGTGGAGTGGGGGAGTTGGACACAGCTGACGAGGTGTCAAAACGGGCGTAATGTTGGGACAGTTTTTGACAAAGGGCTTTGTCATCCTGACCTTTAGAAGCCTGAGGCTGATAGTTGGTGATTTGCCTCAGTCCTCTCCACACAGAAGCCGAGTCATTAGCAGTGAACTGCTGCTGGAGTCTCTCAGAATACACAGATTTAGCTCTCCTCAGCTCTCTGTTAAACCGATATTTAACCTCCCTGTAGCAGTCTCTGTCTCCACTTTTCAACGCAGCTTCCTTCTCCTTTCTGATCTGTCTGAGCTTAGCAGTGAACCAGGGCTTATCATTATCATTATCATTTTTTTTTTTTTTTTTTTTTTTTTTTTTTTTTCTCTCGGCGCCACACGAGTCGGCTGCCTTTTGCAACAGCGGCTCGATTCCGAGTCTTTTTCCCTTCCTCTCTCTTTTGATCCGTCTTTTTTTTTCACCCCACTTATATCACGGACACACAGATCGTCCTAAATGTCTCCTGAGCCGGTGGACGGAGCCACTGTCTATAGCAGGATACGATACAGCAGAGAACAGCTGCTAGCATTCAACCGCCACCCGGTCCCATTGGAAAAACTCGACATACCGAGTGAACTGAGGCGAAAACGCCGCGGCTGCCGGGCTGGAGTAAGGCGGAGGACAAAAAATATAAGGTACAGACCCTCCCTTCCATCTGTTGTCATGGGAAATGTACGGTCGATACTGGGAAAGTTAGATGAGCTAGCGGCTATCTCCCGTTATGATAGCACATACCGGGAGTGCTCTCTCCTTTTGTTTACTGAGACGTGGCTAACTGAACTAGCAGCAGATGCTAACATTGAGCTGGAGGGTTTTCACATGATACGAGCTGACCGAACACCAGACAGTGGCAAGGCTAGGGGCGGTGGAGTGATCATGTATGTTAACAACAACTGGTGCAGACCGGGACATATCACTGTTAAACAACGACACTGCAGCAAAGACATTGAGTTGCTAGCTGTTAGCATGAGGCCTACATATCTCCCGAGAGAACACTCACACGTGATCTGCATTGTTGTTTATGCAAATCCGACGGCGAACGCTGGGACAGCACGTGACGTCATCCATTCAGTAACCAGCAGGCTGCAGACAGAACACCCAGATGCTCTTCTCCTCATCTCAGGCGATTTCAACCATGTTTCACTGTCTCCCATTCTACCCACGTTCACCCAGTATGTCACATGCCACACTAGAGACAATAAAACACTGGATTTATTCTACGCAAACACTAAGGAGGCGTACACCTCATCACAACTACCCCCACTCGGGAGATCGGATCACAACTTGGTTCATCTCCGGCCGGTGTACAAACCCCTAGTGCACAGACAACCTCCGGCCATGCACACTGTGGAGTTATGGTCTGAGGAGACAATGGACACCCTAAAGGGCTGTTTTGAAGCCACCGCCTGGAAGCAGCTCTGCGATCCACATGGTGAGGACATCGATGGCCTCATTCACACCTTCACGGGCTACCTCAGCTTCTGTGTGGACAAATCCGTTCCCACCAAGACCATACGGCGTCACTCAAACAACAAACCCTGGATCAACCCTGAGATAAAAACACTTCTGAGAGAGAAGAAGAGGATCTTCAGGTCGGGGAACAGGGAGATGCTGAAGTCCGTACAGAGGGAGCTGAGGAGAAAGATCAGAGAAGGCAAGGACAGCTTCAGGAAGAAGATGGAGGACAAGCTGCAACAGAGCGACATCAGCGGGGTCTGGAGAAACCTCAAAACCATCTCGGGGCTCCAGAATACCTCCCCCCAGGCCACAGGGGGCAGGGAGTGGGCGAACAACCTGAATCTGTTTTTCAATAGATTTGACCAACCGCCCTCCCCCCTGACTGCACAACAACCACTGCTGCCTCTAAAGAAATCAAGTCCTGCTGCCCACTCCCCACTCTACCAACACCCCCCCACTCCCAACACACAGCCCCCCATCCTGACCCTGACCAGGACCCAGGTGAGGACGGAGCTGAGGAAGATCAAGGCGAGGAAGGCGCCGGGACCGGACGGCATCAGCGCAAAGCTCCTCAAGTCCTGTGCAGACCAGCTGTGTGGGATTGTGACGTATATCTTCAACATGAGCCTGAAACTGGGGAGGGTACCACAGCTGTGGAAAACATCTTGTGTGGTACCTGTACCAAAAACTTCCCACCCCAAAGACCTGAACAGCTACAGACCGGTGGCCTTGACGTCCCACTTGATGAAGACCCTGGAGAGACTGCTCCTTGCTCACCTCCGCCCCCTGGTGGAACCAGCGATGGATCCACTCCAGTTCGCCTACCAGCATGGCATTGGGGTGGAGGATGCGGTGATCTTCCTCCTTCACCGTTCTCTGTCCCACCTGGAGAAGCCCGGGAATATGGTGAGGATCATGTTCTTTGACTTCTCCAGTGCTTTCAACACCATCCAACCGATGATCCTGAAGGACAAGCTGCTGCGCGCAGGGGTGGACCAGCACCTGTCATCATGGATCCTGGACTACCTCACGAACCGGCCTCAGTTTGTGAGAACCCGGGACTGTGTGTCCGACACGATCATCAGTAGCACGGGGGCCCCCCAGGGAACGGTGCTGGCTCCCTTCCTGTTCACTCTTTATACTGCGGACTTCTCACACAACACAACACACTGCCATCTACAGAAGTTCTCTGATGACTCTGCGATCGTTGGCCTCATCTCCAATGGAGATGAAGCTGAGTACAGAGGGCTTATCCAGGACTTTGTGGACTGGTGCCATCGGAACTGCCTCCAGATCAACGCGAGGAAAACTAAGGAGCTGGTGGTGGACTGCCGCAGGCATGGGCAGCCCCTCACAGTACCAGTAAATATACAGGGAACAGACATCGAGATGGTGACATCCTATAAGTACCTGGGTATTCATCTGAACAATAAGCTAGACTGGTCACACAATACTGATGCACTCTACAAGAAGGGACAGCGCAGGCTGTTCCTGCTGAGGAGACTCAGGTCTTTTGGTGTACAAGGGACGCTGCTGAAGTCATTCTATGACACGGTGGTGGCATCAGCCATCACTTTTGGAGTGGTCTGCTGGGGCAGTGGCATTACTGCAGCCGATAGGAAGAGACTGAACAAACTGATTAAGAAAGCTAGCTCTGTCCTGGGGCAGCGCCTTGATCCGATGGAGGAGATAGGAGAGAGAAGGACGGTGGCTAAACTGTCATCTCTGCTGGAGTCCGAGTTCCACCCTATGCAGGACATACTGAATGCACTGAGGAGCTCATTTAGCAGCAGACTACATCATCCCAGGTGCACAACCGAGAGGTTTCGTAGGTCCTTCCTACCAACGGCTGTCAGACTGTACAACCTAAGCAGGGCTGCTCGCAGAGATAGCAAAAAGACGTAACAAACTAATAGTTTTTTGAATGCAAAAGATGCAATAGACTTACACAATGGTCCTCTCCGGCATACAACTAGGAACATACCGGTCGCTATGGAGGGTGAGAATATGTATGGGCACATAATCATACCATGTAGGATAACTAAGTAGACGGTTATGCTGTTTCATTCCATCTAGCAACAATGCTCTGCACTGTGTGTGTTTATATATTTGCATATTTATTCCATCTAGCTACAATGCTCCGTACTGTGGGTGTTTATATATTTATATATCTACATATTATTCCATCTAGCTACATTGCTCCGCACTGTGTGTGTTTATATACTTGCATATTTATTCCACCTAGCTGCAATGCTCCGTACTGTGGGTGTTTATATATTTACATATTTATTCCATCTAGCTACAATGCTCTGCACTGTGTGTTCATATATTCATATATTTATTCCATCCAGCTACAATGCTCTGCACTGTGTGTCTGTGTGTGTGTGTATATATATATATTTTATAGTAATACGTACATATGTTTATTAGCTGCTCTTGCTTGCTTGTTTTTTTTTTTTTTTTTTTTTTCTTGCCTTCTGATTGTTGCTCTGAGTGTTGCTATCCCTGTGCTGTTGCAATCCTGGAATTTCCCCGTTGTGGGACTAATAAAGGCTTATCTTATCTTAGAGTACCTCACCCTGGTGCGCGATGGGAGAATGCTCTCCTCACAGAAGTTGATATATGAGTTCACAGTGTCTGTGTACTCATTAAGATCATGTGTAGCTCCTTTAAACATGCCCCAGTCAGTTATTTCCATGCATGTGTTCAGTTTCTCTCCAGCTTCACTGGTCAGTTTCTTCGTGGTGGTCACAACAGGTTTAGTGAGTTTCAATCTCTGTCTGTATGTGGGAATGAGGTGGACCATCACGTGATCAGATAATCCAAGTGCAGCGCGGGGAACAGCGCGATATGCGTCCTTCACTGTGGTGTAACAGTGATCCAGCGTGTTATTTCCTCTGGTTGGACATTTAATAAACTGTCTGTATCGGGGGAGCTCGTGACTCAGATTGCTCTGGTTAAAGTCGCCCACCACAATAACCAGGGAGTCTGGAAAATTCCGCTCCGCATGTAGGACGTGATCTGCGAGCGCACGCTGGGCCTCGCGCGCGTCCGCGTCGGGAGGGGTGTACACAGCGATCAAAACAAATGATGCGAACTCCCGCGGGGAATAAAATGGCTTGCAGTTAACAGAGAGAAATTCTAGATCGGTAGAACAGTGTTGTGAAACCACCGTTACATCAGAGCACCAGCTGCTGTTAATGTAGAAGCACACTCCTCCTCCAATAGACTTACCGGAGAGCTCTGTGACGCGATCAGCACGAAACAGCTGAAATCCCTCGAGGCTGATCGCGCTGTCCGGAATGTTCCCTTTAAGCCAGGTCTCAGAGAAACAGATGACAGACGAGGAAGCGAGGTCCTTAAATCGCATCAGCAGTCTTAATTCTTCTACCTTGTTCAAGAGAGAATTGGCATTGGATAAAAATATGCCAGGCAAGGCTGTCCACGTGCCTCTCCTTCGCAGCCGAGTGAGAATCCCCACTCGCTTTCCTCTTTTTCGCCGTCTTACTCTTTGAGCCAAACAATGAATCAGATCGGCGGCAGGAGCTAAAAAAACTGGGAGAAGGTCCATGGGAGTAAGAGTCCTAATAATGCTCATAATCAAACTTATAGTCATAATAACAACACAGTGAAAACAAACCATGGGGAACTAAATCATAACACAGGGTTACAAAAATAATTTGTTTGTAAGTTGTCTGTGTTTTTTCAACTGATTTAAGACAATTTCACACTGCAATCCGAAAATGACATGTTTCTCTCGATCAGGTGCTAAGTAAAAACCTGTATTTACTTAGTACTGTGCATGTACTTACCTTTATATAAAGGCAAGTACATGTAAATTGAATGTTACATCATCATTGTTCAAAATTCAGAGAATTTCAGGGCATAAAAAAGAATTTTGCATCATATAAAATGAAAATACCTGTACATGTAAACAAAAACGTATAAAACAACATAAGATAAGATAAGATAAGATAAGCCTTTATTAGTCCCACAACGGGGAAATTCCAGGATTGCAACAGCACAGGGATAGCAACACTCAGAGCAACAATCAGAAGGCAAGAAAAAAAACAAGCAAGCAAGAGCAGCTAATAAACATATGTACGTATTACTATAAAATATATATATATATACACACACACACAGACACACAGTGCAGAGCATTGTAGCTGGATGGAATAAATATATGAATATATGAACACACAGTGCAGAGCATTGTAGCTAGATGGAATAAATATGTAAATATATAAACACCCACAGTACGGAGCATTGCAGCTAGGTGGAATAAATATGCAAGTATATAAACACACACAGTGCGGAGCAATGTAGCTAGATGGAATAATATGTAGATATATAAATATATAAACACACCCAGTGCTGAGCATTGTAGCTAGATGGAATAAATATGCAAATATATAAACACACACAGTGCAGAGCATTGTTGCTAGATGGAATGAAACAGCATAACCGTCTACTTAGTTATCCTACATGGTATGATTATGTGCCCATACATGTGGGCATATGTGGGCAATAACATGTGGCCATAATTCAAAAAGTTGACCTGATTGAGCAAAACCAATGTGATTTTTTGGATTCAGCACATCAAAATTGTCCTAAATCAGCTAAAAAAACCTTAAACAATAAACTTGGTGTTGACCAGTGTAATCAAACTCATAATCATAATAACAATAATACAGTGGACGCAAACCAATAACTGAACATAAAGCGTGGGCACGGTTAGAACCGTGCCCATGATCATGACATTCAGATTGCATGATTAGCTTGGTATGCACTTTTCTTATTTCACTGTCTGAAGCCAAAGACAGTGCTTGATTTTGGAAAATATGAAGGGCCATTTTATGACAGTCTGTTGTAATTTTACAACCACAAGCATAATTTATAGCCATGTCCAAGTCTATTTTGCTCTTATGGTGGCAGAAAAATGCAAAAATGTTGTCTTAAATATCCAGAGGTGTAGTTTGGACATAACATGCATTAAGCCAAACAGAAACCTCACCTTCATAAGACAGGGGTACATGATCTACTGGGGTAAGGTCTTGGATGTGTGTCTTTGTGCAGAAGGATAATAAGCAAAAAGCTATAGAGAGTTATATAGAGAGAGTTGAAACCAGAAGTTTACATACACTGTAGACACAACATTTTCTTCTTACTGACTGACATTAAATTAGACTTTGTGGACAATGAATACTTTCTTCAAAGTTAGAAGTTTGCATACACTAAGATTTCTATGCCTTTAAACAATTTTGGAAAGCCTTGATGATGATGTCATGGCTTTGGAAGTTTTTAAGAGGTTAATTAACAACATTTGAGTTAATTAGAGGCACACCTGAGGATGTATTTTAAGGCACACCTCAAACATATTGCTTCCTTATGTGACATCATGGGAAAATCAGAAGAAATCAGCCAAGATATCAAGAAGAGAATTGTGGACCTCCACAGTTCTGGTTCATCCTTGGGTACAATTTCCAGATGCCTGAAGGTGCCATGTTCATCTGTTCAAACAATTACACACAAGTATAAACAACATGGGAATGGCCAGCCATCATACTGCTCAGGAAAGAGGTGGGTTCTGAGTCCCAGAGATAGAACGTGTTTTGGCACAAAATGTGCATATCAACCCCAGAACAAAAGCAGAAGACCTTGTGGAGACGCTGACTGAAGTTGGTAAAAGAGTTTCAGAGTTTCATTATCCACAGTGAGAATAGTCCTGTACTGACATGGGCTGAAAGGCCACTCAGTGAAGAAGAAGCCATTACTCCAAAACCAACGTAAAAAAGCCAGATTACAGTTTGCAAATGCACACAGGGACAAAGACTTTAATTTTTGGAGACATGTCCCATGATCTGATGAAACTAAAATTGAACTGTTTGGCCATAATGATCATCGTTAGATTTCAATCAATCAATCAACCAACCAACCAATCAATCAATCAATCAATCAATCAATCAATCAATCAATCAATCAATCAATCAAATTTTATTTGTATAGCACCTTCCGTACAAGTTAATGTAATTCAAAGTGCTTCACAGATGACTAAGTGACAGAAAGGTAGAGTATGTGAAAGAAATGGAATAAAATAACAATACATTACATATCAAAATATCGTAAAATAAGAACTGAAATGGCAGCACGGTGGCGCAGTGGTTAGCACTGTGTCAGCACAGCAAGAAGGTCACGAGATCGATTCCACCCTTGACCATCGTGGGTTCGATCCCCTTCCCTGATCATCAGTGAGTCTTCTATGTGGAGTTTGTATGTTCTCCCTGTATCTGCATGGGTTTACTCCGGGTTCTCAGGTTTCCTCCCACAGGCCAAAAACATGCAGGTTAGGTTAATTAGCATCAGCTGGGGATTCTAAATTGTCCTTAGGTATAGATGTGAGAGTGAATGGTTGTCTGGCTCTCTGTGTTGGCCCTGCAATGGACTGGTAATCTGTCCAGGGTGTACCCTACCTCGCCCAAAGACCCTGAGATAGGCTCCAGTGCCCCCGCCCCCCATCACCCAAAAAGGATTAAGTGGTAGAACATGGATGGATGGAAGAAATGAAAATGACAATTGGTAATAAAAAGACACAACATGGTTAAAAACAAGGAAAAGAATAAAAAATAATTAAAAACAACACAATACCCATAATAATAAGATCACTGACAAAACGGACTAAAAATAATAAAATTAAATTTTAAAAAATGAAGACAATATTCTTAATCAAAAGCAAGTCTAAAGAGGTAGGTTTTGAGATCAACATCTACCAGTTGCCCTCAGATCCTCAGGCAGAGTGTTCCAGAGGCTTGGAGCATAAATACTGAAGGCTCCTCTCACCAAAAGTTTAGATCCTACATTTTGGGATGATTCAATGTTTTAAGCCTGAGGATCTGAGGGACCATATTCTCAACATCTCAGACAAGTATGTTGGAGCGAGACCACAAAGTGCTTTAAAAACAAGTAAAAGAATTTTAAAATCAATACAAAAATTGATAGGCAGCCAATGTAAGGACTTTAGAATTGGAGTGATGTGTTCTCTCCCTCTGGTTTTAGTTAGCACCCAGGCTGCAGAGTTCTGGATCAGCCGAAATGGATTGACAGAGCGTTTTGGTAGACCAGATAGGAGAGAGTTACAATAGTCTGGTCTAGATTAAATAAAAGCTTGTTTCAGCTTCTCAGTGTCACCCAGCAAGAGAAATGGTCACACTTTGTTGGTGTTTTTAAGATGATAAAAAGCAGGATTTAGACACAGACCTAACATGAGCTTTAAAATTAAGGTCTGTGTCAAAAATGACTCAAAGGATTTTTGCTTGTTGAAGTTGGAGTCAAACCAAGGGAAATTAATTTTGTGGCTAGTCTCTCTTGCTGGGTTTCAGGACCTATACATAACTAAAATTTCAGTTTTATCCTGGTTCAGCTGTAAAAAATTCTGTGACATTCAATCATTAATATCTAAAATACAGTTAAAAAGAGAATCAATTGGTCCTGTATCTTTTGGGGATACAGCTACATGTAGCTGCGTGTCATCAGCATAACTGTGAAAACAAATGCTGTGGCTCCTGATGATGTCGTTGAGGGGCACCATGTACAGATTAAAATAGAAGAGGCCCTAAAATTGATCCTTGTGGAACCCCACAGGTTATTTTGTGGGTTTGGAGACGTTATCATCAATTGCAACAAAGAACTCTATTGGTGAGATAAAATGAAAACCAGTTAAAAAAACAGTGCCCGTCAGCCCAATATATCTCCTTAATCTATTTAAAAAGAATTGTGTGGTCCACAGTATTGAATGCAGCACTCAAGTCAAGTAGCACCAGCACTAAAAGTTTATTGGCATCTAGATGGATCCTTACATCATTGACTACTTTTATGAGGGCTGTTTCAGTGCTATGATTAACTCTAAAACCAAACTGAAACATTTCAAATTTGTTATGTGAATTGAAAAAAAAAATAATTGTGTGTACACCAATTTTTCTAAAATTTTACTTAAAAAAAGGAAGACTGGAGATTGTCCTGTAATTGGTATCAAGGGATCCAGGACAGTTTTCTTTAAAACAGGCTTAACAAGTGCAGTCTTAAATGCCATGGGGAATATGCCTTGTTCTAGTGAATGATTACAAATAATGAGGACCTCCTCAGACATTGAATTAAAAACATAAAATTAAAAGATCTCAACATCTCTGGAATGGGGACAATCTCCTTCCCCAAGTGGAGGAGTTTAAGCATCTCGGGGGTCTTATTCACTTGTGAGGGGAGAATGGAGCGAGAGATTGACAGATGGATCGGAGCAGCATCTGCAGTGATGTGGACGGTGTACCGGTCCATTGTGGTGAAGAGAGACCTGAGCTCTAAGGCAAAGCTGTCGATTTACCAGTCAGTCTATGTTCCTACCCTCACCTACGTATGGCCATGAGCTTTGGGTAATGACCGAAAGAATGAGATCGTGGATACAAGCGGGTGAAATGAGCTTTCTTCGTAGGATTGCTGGATTCACCCTCAGAGATAGGGTGAGGAGCTCAGTCATCCAGGAGAGGCTCAGAGTAGAACTGCTGCTCCTCCACATTGAAAGGAGCCAGCTGAGGTGGTTTGGGCATCTGATCAGGATGCCTCCTGGACACCTTCCACTTGAGGTGTTTCGGGCATGTCCCACTCGGAGGAGACCCCAGGGCAGACCCAGGACTTGCTGGAGAGAGTATGTCTCCCAGTTGGCCTGGGAACACCTTGGTATCCTTTCTGAAGAGCTGGAGCAGGTGGCTGGGTAGAGGGAAGTCTGGTCTTCTCTGCTGGAACTGCTGTCTCCACGACCCAGACCTCCGGAAAAGCAGTAGAAGATGGATGGATGGATGGATGGATGGATGGATGAAAAAAGAAGGTTGAGGTTGGGTCAAGGGTACATGCAGAGGACTTCAGTGCTGCTACCATTTCACTCAGCATTCCTGTGTCAACCAGGGTAAAACTGTCCAAAGTGGTTTCACTTTGTATGCTGGGTGTTTCTTTGGCTGTTGCAGCATTATGACATTGAGCAATGTTAGACCTGGTGATGGCTAGCTTTTCTTTAAAATAGTTAGCAAATTCATTACACTTTGAAGAAATGATATGGGTAGTGTGGTTAGAAGCCGGATTAATGAGGTGATCAATGGTGTTAGAAAGCACCCTGGAGTTCCCTATGTTAGAATTAATAAGATTGGAGAAATGAAGTTGCCTCACAGTCCTAATTGCTTTGTTATAAATCTTTAATTTGTCTGTTAAAATTTCTTTATGAACAAGTAATTTAGTTTTGCGCTCAGCTATCTGGCGGTCTCTTTTTAATGTATTCTTTTCATAGTTTTTCCAAGGCATGCATCTCTTAGTATTTGTTATTCTTTTAAAATTAAATGGTGCCAAAGCATCGAGTGCTGTTACTAACTTATGATTAAAAGCATTAAGGAGACTGTTGAGGAGGGGGTAGATGGGATCTAGCAATATGTGCTAAAAATTTGAGGTCACCTCAGGAGTAAAGATGCATTTTTTTTTTTTAAACTTTGTAACTCAAAGCTGGCAAAGTGTGATAAAAACATTAAAAAAATGTACAGTGGTGATCAGAGAGAGCAAGGTCAACAACCAAAGAAACATTTATATTTAATCCATGAGAAATTACCAGGCCTAAGGTATGACCTAGATTATGAGTTGGCTCATTTACATGTTGCTTAAAATGTAAAGTAATTAAATGTGTAGTACATTTGAAATGTTTAAAAAATGTATAAAGAAAATATAATTTCTCAGTATTGTCATGTTGAGTGGAGAAATGGTGCTTCTAAGTGACTAATTAATTTGATATCATATTTATGTTGATTCTGTAAGACTGGTACTTCTTTGTTGGAATTTGTTTCTGTTTTCATTTAAGATGGATTTGATTTATTTTGGGAGTTTAAATTTTTGTTGTCTGCGATGGACTGGTGAACTGTCCGGGGTGTGCCCCGCCTTCTGCACGGGGATGCTGGGATGGGCTCCAGCCCCACCGTGACCCATAAGGCATTGGGCAGTTAAGAAGGTGAATGAATGAATGAAATTTTGTTGTACAGTATTAGGTTTAGGCATTATATAAGTTTCAGCTTCAGCCTGCACTCTTTTTGGTTTCTTATTGTTATATTTTCTTTTATCTTTTATCATAGATTATAAACTGAATAAAGTATAAATACAAAAAATACAAAAAAAAAAAAAATCCATACACTCCAATAAGTTTAAAATATCCTTCCCTTTGTTGTCTCTCACATTATCTACATGCACATTAAAATCATCAGTTATATTTGGCATGAATGCATGCAAGAAAGTCAGAGAATCCAGCTAAAACATTAGATAGGCAGTGTTTTGGTGGTCTATAGATAGCTACTGTCAATATAGGAGGCTGGCAGTTCAAAGTTACAGCATTATACTCAAAAGATGAAATTGTTCCAAGGTGAACATTTCTACCCTTAAAAGTTTCAGAAAGCATTGCAGCTGTTCCTCCACCTGTCCTACCATCTCTATAAGAAAAAGAAAAATCCTAATTTGTGGGGCAGGCTTCCTTGAGTGTTGTTGGTGCATCTGTGCCCAACTAGGTTTCAGTGAGAAATAAACGGTCCAACTTATTTTCAGCAATAAGGTCATAGATACAGAAAGATTTGTCAGATAACACCCTGACATTAAAAACAGCCATATATAGTTTTGAAGCTGATGGGTGTGTAAGGGAGTGAGGCAGCTGGCGGAGATTGTCAGTGCACATACCTCTATTGGCTGTGCATTGTGGATAGCGGGGCCAGTCTGTAATGATGCTCTGTATGGGGTAGGTGACCGATGTCGGTAGTAGGGTCGATAGGAGGAGCTGTTGGGCTGGACCGTACTCTGAGTTAACGTTGATGGGCAGGAAGAAGAAGAGAACAAGGAGTGGGCGTGTAGGATAAACAGTCAATCACTTGGAGAACACTGTACTGTGTGCTGAAAATTGGCTGTTAACATTCTGCTACCTAGCCTGTTTGGATGAATGCCATTGGGTTTAAAGAAGGAGTGGCGGTTCCAGAACAGACTGAAATTGTCAATGAAGACTATACTGTGAGCTCTGCAAGTTGATTTGAGCCAGATGTGGAGGCTGAGAATCCTTGAAAAATGCCCATCTCCATGGTCCAGAGTGGGAATAGGCCTTGAAATGAAAACGGACTTTCCACTCCGATTCAGAAAGTTAGAAAGGTCACTGAAGTCCCTTTTAGTCAGCTCAGACTGCTGGCAGGCCATGTTATTAGTTCCTTCATGAACTATAATCAAGGATAGGAGAAAGTGGAGCAGCCCCGGGAGCTCATGCAGAATGTCAGGGACAGTAGTGCCAGGAAAGCAGGTGGACTCCCTGTCGGCGCTGGGTGAGGTAAACCACCACAGTGTCTGAGCACCACTTTTCTCAGAATCTGATGCCGGGCGTTGGATGTCGCAGTCCAGGAAGAACGCTGCTGGGCTGTCCTCGTGGTGGAACTACAGGCCACCTGGGTATCATCATTGCTGTCAGCTGTCAGTGGGGCATAAGCTGCTGCAGTGTTAGTGGTAGGCACTGGCTGAAATGGGCTTCCTACTAAAAGCTTTAAATAGCTTATTTGGGATGACCGTTCACACTCCAAATCAATGTGAAAAAAATAGCCTGTGGTGGTACGGGTGGGGGATTCTCCACCCAGAGAAGGCAGCTGGGGAAAGGGAAACAATGGACTGAAGGAGGAAGTGTCACCAGGGGGCCTCAGATGGGACAGTAAGGACTATTCGCCCCCCGGGGAGAGGAGAGAACGCCAGAGCCGCTGGAAGAAGTTGTGAGAAGCGGTGTTGGCGTGATGTTATGTTAATGTGCCACACAGGTCTTTGTTCCAAACAATGTATTATGGTCAGAAGTTCCGGGTCTCAATGCATGGAATTAAAGGTATAAAAGGAGAATGCAAAGAGACTTGGGAGATCTTTTACTGTACTGTATGTTGGAGAAGGAATAAAGTTTGTGTGTTGCCAGCTCGTTGCCTCATCTGTTTCCTTTCTCCACAAGCCTATTGTTTTCTGATACTCATGTTGTTGATAATTCATGTTGTAATTCTTCATGTTGTTGATAATGGGTGATGTGTGTGTGTGAATAAACTGTTAAGTCTGAGGTCGATCACCTCTGACCCCCAGCATACTGCCAAATAATTTAAAAAGTGGCTTAATGACAACAAAGTTAACATTATGGAGTGGCCATCACAAAGCTCTGATCGCAATCCCATAGAAAATTTGTGGTCAGAGCTGAATAGATGTGTGTGAGCAAGGTGGCCTACAGACCTGACTCAGTTTCACCAGTTCTGTCAGGAGGATTGGGCCAAAATTCCAGCAAAGTATTGTGAGAAGCTTGTGAGAGGTAGGGCTGTCACAATAACCACAATTATGTAGTACTGCGCTATGGACAAGCCTACCATGAGGATAACGTGCAACCGCAACAACTGCGGTGTATAACTCCCTGAAAGGTTTATTATTTTATGCAATGAAGTAAAAAGCAGGGTTTTATTTTGATAACGGTGATTTTGTTTTTGCTTCCTGTGCCTGCCTGTGGAAATTTCAGTCAGGCTACAGCGCTTAGCAGAGACAGTTGAGCTACGAACACTAATGTTAATCAGTTTATGGACCTGTAATGAGGCACAAGCTCTTATGGTGGTCATAGTTTATGTGCTTTACTTAATGTGTACTGTGCTAAAATAAGAAAATAAAAACTGTAAACTTCACCAGCAGTCAAGACCATTGCCATCACATTGTAGCTTCCAGTCAACACAGAGAAGGCCAGAACTGATGGTTAAATGACTTTATTGCCATCCTTCGTGTCATCAACCAACGTAAGAGCTATGGCAAAAAACAAATAGACAATAATCACCATATAACCCTCAATCACCACATAGCTCATACATTAGCAACCTTTATGTTAGCATAACTAATTTACAATTTTAAAAATAAAAACTTTCTATAAAATCACCAACCTTGTTCCCTTATCGACCAAAGCTAAATCCTTGCCATTTTTTACCCTTTTCCGTCGTCCTTTCTTCGTTTGTCCTTTTATCTTTTCTCGCCCTTTTGTGCCTTTCCTTTTTCCGTTAAATCGATTTCCGTTAACTAACTTCCGCTCGTGAGAAAGTTACCAAAATAAAAGCATGTCTTTGCGATATAATTACTATACATGTAAATAGAAATAACCTTACTATATCTACCTTTACACTCCCACCAAATTATTTGCTGACACACATACAAAACACAAATAATTTCTTCAAATTACTTAACAAAAAAAAAACAACAATAACTTTGTAAACATGTTATAAGTACAACTTTCAACATTTCAAAACACCCCTTAGCATTCTATATTTACTTTTCCTTATCTCCTAATAGCAGAACTAACTTATGAACTGGGTGTTCTACTATAGACATTTTATTTACACGCTGACCCTTTTTGGTAGGATTTCTGTCTGCAAAAGCAATCTTGACCTATCTGACAAGTCCATCTGTGTCTTTTGCAGTGTCCAAGATTCGTCCAAGTTTCCACACTCCACCTGCGTGACTAGCATGAGGTGTGTTTAGGACAAAATCACATTGTTTCTCTTTTGTATTCCTTCCTTGCTTGTTTGGTCAGGAATGGGCCAAAAATGTCCATACCACAGTATGTGAAAGGTGGAGAGAGCTCAGTTCTTTCTGTTCAGGTTCAGGTTCAGGTTCAGGTTCAGGTTACTTTATTTGTACCCGTAGGTCGATTTGTTTTGCAGTCTGGTGACATCCATATTTACAAGCCACTAATTACATTCAACATAGACACAAACACAGGCACACATGAAGCTGACTATAAACATGATAAAAATACTCAAGGCTCCATCAAACAGGGTATAAAAAGACAAAGAGATGAGGGAGAAACCAGAGGTAAGAGAGAAGGGTCATATTAAAGTTAAAAGTTAAAAACTAGTCAGAGGTTAAAAAACTCAAAGGTCTAAAACCCAATAAAATATTTAGAACCCAAGTGACATCATACAAAATAAGTAAATATAAAATATGTACAATACATTTTTATAGCTTGTTCAACTCTTTGACAGCAGCAGGGACAAAGCTGTTTTTGTAGCGCTGGGTTTTACTTTTTGGGACAGCAAACCTCCGTCTGGAGGAAAGAAGCTGAAAGTCGCAGTGCAAAGGGTGGGAGTCATCATTTAAAATGGAGGCAGCCATCCTCTGTACGTGTCTGGTGTACAGGGATGTACACCAGATGGGATGTTCTGTGGGCAGATCTCTCATTTTTTGTCCTTCCACAGGTCTCCTTTGTTTCCGACAAAACACACTGGCGGATGTAGGATGCGACTGTTTGACTTAACTTTGGAATCCAATAGCCACTGGATCGTATCTCATTCATTGTGAAGCCTTTTCCCTGATGGTTGACCCTTTCGTGACAGTGAGTAATTATCAGTTTTGTGATGTGATGTTCTCTGGGAATGATTGTTGGATGTTTGAATGAGTTGGGAAGAGATGAGTGCCGTAGCCTTCCTCCCACCTTGAGCCCATTGTCCTTGTCCAAGAAAACATCCAAGATGTACATTTTGTTGTTCTTTGGTAGTTGTTTGCCTTTGCTTAATGTCTCTATTTCGTTCTGATATGCTTGACTTTGTAAATCTTTGATAATCACGGTTGTCGCATTTTGTCTTTCAGATACAGTAGTAAGTGTCTTTGATTTGTTTTTGAGCAGATAACGTCTAAGGCGTGCTACTGCGCTGATTGCACGGGACCAGGATGAGAACTTTGTGAGGCGGTCACTAAGACTTGGATGTTCAACAGTTTGTGTGCTTAGTGTCTGCACCTTTCTCACCTCTGGGTCTCCTACTGCAAGTTCAATCGTCTCTTTTGTGGGAAGTCGTATCTCCTTTTCCCACAGGAACTGAGGGCCTGTGAGCCAGTTGGATGAAAGCAGTTCATTTACTGATGTACCCCTGGATGCCATGTCTGCAGGGTTTTCGCTGGTAGGCACATAAAACCATTGTTGTGGAGTGGTACTGTTGCGGATTTTCTGCACTCTATTAGCAACAAACGTGTGAAAGCGTCTTGCTTCGTTATTTATGTATCCTAGAGTGACCTTTGAATCTGTCCAAAAGAACTCCTCGACGTTGTTATAGAGCAGTTCCTCTTTTAGTATGTTGCTCACGGCGACTGACACTGTGGCTGCGGTGAGTTCTAACCTTGGGATTGTGGTGACCTTTGTGGGAGAGACACATGCTTTGCCCATGATGAAGGTACAGTGGACGTCTTTGTTTTTGTTTATGAGTCTGAGATAAGAACATTGTCCATATCCTGTGGTGCTTGCATCGGAAAAGTGATGTATTTCTCTTTTCACTACATCTCCAAAATCTGCAGGAACATAAGATCTCCTTTCCAGCACTCCCACCGTGGCTTAAGAAGTTCAGGTAGCGGGTCATCCCAATCCGTTCCTTGACGACACATCTCTTGGAGAATTCCTTTGCCATTGAGCACATAGGGAGCAATGAAACCAAGGGGGTCATATATTGCTGCGACTGTGGACAAGATGCCACGCCTGGTTGGTGGTTGGTCTTTCAGCGTGATGTTGAATGAAAAGGAATCTTTCTCCACATTCCAATGAATGCCAAGTGCTCTTTCTGTTTGTGTTTCACCAAATGTTAAGTCCTTTGTTTTTATTCGTTGCATGCTCTGAAGTGGGAATACTGTTTAGAACGTCAGTGTTGTTGGACATGAGCTTGTGTAACCTTAGTCCACCTATTGCACATGGTTCACGTGCTTCCTTTGCCAGTTCAATAGCGTTGTTTGCCGTCTCTGCGCTGGTGACTCTGTCGTCTACATAGAAGTCTCTGGTTATGAACTGTGAGCCTACAGGATATGCAATGCTGTTCTCTTTGGCTAAACGTTTGAATCCATAGTTCCCACAGCCAGGCGAGATGGCACCAAAGAGATGTACTGTCATCCTGTATGCTTGTGGTTGGCTGTTTATGTCTCCATCTTTCCACCATAAGAAGCGCAAGTAGTTGCGATCATTTTCTTTGACTTGAAACTGGTGAAACATTTTTTCAGTGTCGCACATCAAAGCTACTTGGTGCTTTCTGAAGCGCACAAGAACACCAGTTAGATTGTTAATCATGTTGGGACCATTCAGTAAATGTTCGTTAAGACAGGTGCCTTTGTACTTTGCAGAGCAGTCGATGACAACGCGCAACCTATCGGGTTTCTTTGGATGATAGATGCCGTGGTGCGGTATGTACCATGTCTCTCCAGGCAGTCCATAATCATCAGTCTCTTCGGCATCACCTCTTTTGATGATGTCACTCATGTATTTCATGTAATCCTCTTTGTATTTTTCATCCTTCATGAATTTGTGTTTGAGCTGGTTGAGTCTGTTTTCAGCGAGTTGTCTGTTATCTGGCATTTGTGGCCTTTCTTTAAACGGCAATGGCATTTTATAATGTCCATTTTCAGTTTGTGTTATGCCTTGCTCAAGTTTCTGGAGGAACACTAAATCATCTTGTGACACAGTTTTTTCATTTCTGTCAGTCTCTTTAAAATCTCTCTCCAAAGCACGTATTGCATCTGCTGGAGTGGAGGGAGGGATTTCCTTAACGCTCACTCGATGGCAGAGACTGCTTGCCATGTCTGTTTTATTGCAAGGTACTGAATTGCCAACTATGCTCCATCCTAAGTCAGTTTGAATGGCATAGGGCTCATTTTCTTTGCCTAATAGTACTTGTTTAGGCGCGAGAGCTCTAGGACAAGTATAACCAATGAGGAGAATTACTTCACAACTGAGGAGTGGGGGAACCTCATCTACAATGGGCAGCAAGTGACTGCACAATTTTGTTGTTTCACATGTTGGTATGTGTTCTCTGTTGGCAGGTATGTAGTCCTTTGGGTATGCAGTGGGGAGCTTTAAGACTGTGGCTGAGTTATAACCTCTCACCAAGAGATCGGACACTTTTCCACTGCTTACAACTGCATTTTTGCCCATCATAGTAGTCAATTTCAGCTTTACTGGACAAACATTTGCCTGCAGTTCATGTGTCACATCTTGATCAATGAAGACAGTGTCGCTCTGTGTGTCCAATAGCGCATAAACCAATTTTTCTTTGTGTGGATTGGTAGCAGTTGACAGCCACACTGGAACTATCATTGAGGTGCTGACTGTCTGCTCAAATCTGGCAACATTAAGTGACATGGCTGTTGCTGTTTCAGGTGAGTTACTTTGAGTTGTGTTATGTGTACTCATGCGTGTTTCTCTTTGTTGACTGTTACTGTAGTTCTCATCGTGAAGACAGGTTGGGTGTCTCTTTGTGCAGGTTTCACAAGTGAGGCGGCGTCTGCAGTCCTTAGCACTGTGACCTTGTTTTAAACAACCATAACAAAGTTTATTGTCTTTCACATGTTTCTTTCTGTTTTCTAGAGGCATTTTCAAGAAGTCTGGGCACTTGTGGAGCTGATGAGTGTCCTGGCATAATGTGCAAGGAGAGCAGTTAGGTGTTTTTGTTATTGTCCAGATGCCACCTTGTTCAGTGGTGTTTGTGTTAAATACAGTTGCCTTGTTCCTTTTGATTTCCTTTGTGTTCCTTTTATCACTGTTTGTTTCAGTGCCGTGAAGTGTGTGAATGGAGGTGACTGGGTTGCAAGCGACTTCAGCTTCTAATGAGAGGAAGGATGCAAAATCACTGAAGCTTGGAAACTCACCACCTTCCATTAAAGTCTTTGTAACCTGCCTGTTCCATCTTGCGTTTATCCAGTCTGGTAGTTTGTGCAACAGTTTTTGATTTTCTTCACAGTCGTTGAGTATTTGTAATCCTTTTACATGTGGCATAGTGAGCATGCATGCATTTATAAACTCTGCAAAGGTCCTTAATCCTTCAGCGTCTCTAGGCTGCACCTTTGGCCAGTTTGAAAGCTTTTCTCTAAATGCCTTCTCTATCACAAATGGCTGGCCATATCTTTGGTTTAGTTTGTTCCAAGCATCGTTATATGCCTCTTCATCATTTCTAAAAAAAGTTCCTTCAAGGCATTTGCGAGCTGGGCCAGTTACATATCGTTTCAAATAGTATAGTTTATCTGCTGCTGAGGTGCCCCTTTGTTCAATCAGTGATATAAATGTAGATTTCGATTCAATAAACCCTATTGGTTCACCACTAAACACTGCTGGCTCTGGTGTAGGAAGTCTGTTCATTTTCATGCTGTCTTGAATTGCTTGTGCAAGTTGAGTGACACTAGGGGGAGCTGTTTGCTCAGGAATGAAAGCGGATACCGGTATGGGAGACTTGGGTGTGAATTCTGGGCTCACCTGTTCGCTCTTTATTGACTGTATATCACCCACCTGTGATAACTCTGTCATATGCTTCAAGCCTGGCTTGAGCTGCTTTCATATCCTTCTGTGCTTTCAAATGTTCCAACTCTGCTGTTTGAATTGCAATCCTTTCTCTTTGCCTTTGTTCTTCTTTTGCAAACTCATACTCAGCCTCTTTTGCTGCTAGTTCTGTCGCTGCATTGGCTCGTTTTACGGCGAGGTGTGAAGCTGAGGACTGCTGACTGTGATGTGACGCTGAGGCTGACCCATATATGGAGAGAGCGTATTCGTGCTCTAGAAGTCCGCGTAAACGAATTCTTTCACGCTCTGCATCAAAATCTCCATCAACACCACTTATCCTTTCCAGAATTATTCTCACGATGTCACGAGTAACTGCATCACATGCATCAGTCTTTCTCCTTATATCAGCTGAAGGTGCCATTTGATTTCTTATTTCTGAGTACAGCTTTAGGACATCATCTCTTTTTAGTTCTAATATGTCTGCATGTTCTGCCATCTCCCTTTCAGTGATATCGGATTTTAACCTTTCTCTCGTTTCACGTACCTGTATTTTCCATTGTTCATAAAGAGTTAATAGTTTTCTTTCTTTTTTACTCATTTCTTCCCTTTGATATATTATCATCTTCTCAGTTTGTGTTTTAGCTCTTTCAGAACGTCTTGGAAGATCTGACATGCTGATCTGTTCATCCATGTCCGTTTGACCGTCCGACGCAGCTTGTTCCCCCTCCATTTTGAGCTTTTATTAAACCGTTTTATTTCTGACCAATTCTTGCCCTCTGATGTACATCGCGGGTGTTACCATGGATACCTTGAGCCCACGTTGTGCAGCGTGTGGCGGCGGCGGTCAAGCTCTTACTGTAGCTTCCAGTCAACACAGAGAAGGCCAGAACTGATGGTTAAATGACTTTATTGCCATCCTTCGTGTCATCAACCAACATAAGAGCTATGGCAAAAAACAAATAGACAATAATCACCATATAACCCTCAATCACCACATAGCTCATACATTAGCAACCTTTATGTTAGCATAACTAATTTACAATTTTAAAAATAAAAACTTTCTATAAAATCACCAACCTTGTTCCCTTATCGACCGAAGCTAAATCCTTGCCGTTTTTTACCCTTTTCCGTCGTCCTTTCTTCGTTTTTCCTTTTATCTTTTCTCGCCCTTTTGCACCTTTCCTTTTTCCATTAAATCGATTTCCATTAACTAACTTCCGCTTGTGAGGAAGTTACCAAAATAAAAGCATGTCTTTGCGATATAATTACTATACATGTAAATAGAAATAACCTTACTATATCTACCTTTACACACATATTACGGGGATCCGTACACGCAATGTTCACTTTTTTTTGTGTGGCTAAATCTCGTTGTGCACTTATGTGCCCCTATTGATTATTAAATAAATTGTTTAATGTTAAGTGTAGTGAAGTGTAGTGTAGTAAAAGAGACTATTACAGTAAAGAACTGGAGAAAAACAGAGATAACACTAAAAATACATGGGCAATACTTAACAATATTCTTGGAAATAAAAACAGAAATGCAAGCTACCCAACCAATCTTTCAAAAAAAAAACAAACAAACAAACAAACAACAAAAAAAAACGACTCAGAGTGTGAAAGCACTCTCACCTGCAGATGAATTTAATAAATTTTTTGTTAACATTGGTCCTAATTTGGCATGAGAAATACCCATTACTGCACCTATAGGTGATACAATAAGCAAAAACACTGCTATAAAAGACTCCATCTTCATAAAGAACACAGATGAGAGACAGGTCATTGAAATTGTTAAATCATTTAAAAGTAAGACATCTACGGATTGTGATGGTATTGACATGCTTTTAGTCAAAACTATCATTGAATGCTTAGTGAAGCCACTGACGTATATCTGCATCCTGTCTCTCCAAACAGGTATATTTCCCAATGCAATGAAAATAGCCAAAGTAATTCCAATATACAAGACGGGTGACAGAGGGGAATTTTCAAACTATAGACCAATTTCACTATTGCTGCAATTTTCCAAGATACTCGAAAAAATATTCTGTGAGAGAACTGACAACTTCATAATGAAGAATAATTTATTGTGTGGGCAACAATATGAGTTCAGACAAAAGAGGACAATTGCATTTGCTCTTATGGAATTTATAGAAAAAATATCAACTGCTGTAGAAAATAAAGAGTATTCAGTTGGGCTATTCCTGGATCTTAAAAAAAAAGACATTTGATACAGTGGATCATAAATTATTGTTAAAGAAACTACAAAATTATGGTATTGCGGGATAGCACTGTCCTGGTTATGTAGTTACTTAAAGAACAGATACTGTATTAGTATGTATGTGTTGGTAGCAAAAACTCGCAGTTACTGAAGGTTACTTGCGGAATCCCACAGGGTTCAGTTTTGGGGCCATTGTTATTCAATATGTATGAATGATGAATGTAAAGTTTCGGAAAAAAAGATTTAATACTGGTTCCAGATGACACTAATTTATTATGCAGTGGAAGCAATTTGGAACAACTTTTGGATATACTCAGAAAGGAATTAGGAAAGCTCAAACTGTGGTTTGATTCAAACAAATTAACGCTCAATTAAAGTAAGACAAAATTTATAATTTTTTAACAACCATCACAACAACTCAGTATCTAAACTCAGTGTAAATGGTGTTGAGATTGAAAGGGTGTCTGAAATTAAATTCCTTGGAGTAATAATTGATAATAAACTGTGTTGGAAGTCACATATTGCATAGATTAGTATTACTCATTCATATTCTACATTTTATTGCATGCATAGTTTTTTATTTTTATCTTTAGTGTCTACTCCATGTTGAATGTTGCAGCATTGCACCGAGACAAATTCCTATTTTGTGTACTACATGAACAATGGCAATAAATCTCATTCTGATTCTGATTCTGATATTAATTATATTAAAGGTACAATATCCAAATCAACTGCAATACTACACAGAGTGAAATATTTGCTGAATCAACCTACGCTATATACTTTGTATCATTCATTAATACTCCCATACATGACATATTGCACTGAAGTATGGGGAAATACATATAAAACAAACATATATACAGTCTTTATGCTTCAGAAGAGAGCTATTAGAATAATAAACAAAGCTGCTTACAGGGAATCAACAAACCCACTTTTTCTTAAATTAAAAGCTCTCAAGTTGAAAGATCTGGTTGATTTTAAAACTGCAGTAATACTGTTTAAAGCTAAGAATCTATCACTGCCCACAAATATCCAAAAGTTGTTCCAAATAAGGGAGAAACAATATAATTTCAGAGGAACATGTATATTTCAAAAACCTTCAGTGAGAACTACCACCAAGCAACACTGTGTTTCAGTGCAAGGATTCAGACTGTGGAACACTTTTGGACCTGAATTAAAATCATGTACAATGCTTGGACAATTTAAACAAAAACTAAACTTTAACCGAAGTGGTGGCTCAGTTGGTAAAGCATCCGCCCCACACCCGGGAGGCAGGGGTTCAAATCCCGGCCGGGTCATGCCAAAGACCATATAAAAGCGGGACTTCCTGCCGTCCAGCTTGGTGCTCAGCAATAAATGGAATGGAGGAGGGAAATGTGTGGCGGCGCCTTGCATGGCAGCGGCCCTCTGATTCTACGTATGGGGTGTGTGTGATTAACACTGTAGATAGGAAAAGCACAATTTCGTTCTACTGTACATGATTGGTTGAATGACAATAAAGGGTGATTTAATTTAAAGGAAGAAATACTCCAAACATATATACAAAACAACATGTAAAATCCCATCAGGATTATTATATCCAGTCTGTGTTGTGCTGTTGCTTAGTTTTTGTCACATTTTGTCTTGGCTTTGTTCTGATTTGTAATCACTTTCATTTTATTTTCCTTTTGAATTCTTCGATGGAACATGGGTGGGCAATATAAGCTGTGGCTTCAGCCATCACCCATTTTGGATAACTTATTTTGAACTGTATAATCCGAGGAGTTATTGTTTAATTAGACCTTGTTGGATTTTTTTCCCCTTGTTATATTATTCTGTTCCTTTCTTTTAATCTAATCTATCTGAAAAAAAGATTCATTCACTCATTCATTCATACTGTATGTAAACTTCAGGTTTCAACTGTAATGTATATATTACAGTTTCTATATCTACATATATAGTACAGAATAGGGGATTAAAACAAATGCCACTTTATAAATAGACAACACTGGAAAAAAATAAGAGGTATATGCAAAATCTTTCCTAGATTAGGATTTCTACATGTATGGCAGCCATTCAATTTGAGTATCTGTTGAATCCCAACACAAGGACACCTCAGTCTAGTTAAGGAGCAACTGATGAGGTGATCACCTAAGTATGGCAAGGCGCATGAAAGATGTGAATAAAAATCAGAGTTATTCCACAAATATAAATTTCGGAGTTCTTCCCAAGTTAAAACTTAAGTATTGTAGCATTTAAGAATGACCATGAACATGTTTTCGTTGCAGCTGTGGTACAGGTGTAATGTGGCCGTCTACTGATTGGAGGATCAAGGGTTTGATTCCCACTCTGTCTGCAGTCTGCATGTTGAAGTGTCCTTGAGCAAGACACTGAGCCCCCAGTTGCTCCTGGTGGGTCAGGCCAGTGCTTTGCATGGCAGCTCCTCTGCCATCAGTGCGTGAATGGGGGGGATAGCAGGATCTGTAAAGTACTTTGGTCATCTAGAAATGAGTAAAAAGTATATAAGTGAACACCATTTATTTGATCTACAAGCATGATCTTTTTTGCTGTTTGGCCAGTTGTCATTTTCTGTAAATAAATGCTGTAAATGACAATATTTTGACTTGGAATTCTGGCAAAGTTGTTTTCAGTAGGTTGGAAAATAAAACAAAATTGACCCAAAAAGGATTAAGCGGAAGAAGATGGATGGATGGATGGATGGATGGATGGATGGATGGATGGGTGTTCATTTTATTCAGTCCCATAAGTATAAATAGTAAAACCAAATAAAGTGATAATTTTTCAGCAGTGTCTTTGATCTCTTATTTTTTTTCCATAACTGTATATTTAAATTAAATGAGCTTTGGCCCAGAGAAGACAGCTGCCTTCTTCTTTGTGTGATAGAACACATGTGTTTGTGGCCACCTCAGGAAACTCTGTTGACAGACAGTGATTTCTTGAAGTGTTCCTCAGCCCATGCAGTGATTTCCATGACAGAATCATGCCTGTTTTTAATGCAGTGCCACCTGAGGGTCTGTCTAACATCATTGGCCAGACCATCAGAATCTTGTGATAATTCATTCATTCATCTTCAACCGCTTAATCCTTTATAGATCCCAGCATCTTTGGGTGAGAGGTGAGGCACATCCGGACAGATCGCCAGTCCATCGCAGGGCCAACATAGAGACAGACAATCATTCACTCTCACATATACCTTAGGACAATTTATCTCCAGTTGATGTCAGTTAACCTAACCTGCATGTGTTTGGCCTGTGGAAGGAAACTGGAGTACCCGGTGAAAACCCACACAGACACGGGGATAACATCCAAACTCCACACAGAAAGTTCACCAGTGGCCAAGGGTGGGATCGAACCTTTTTGCTGTGTTGCCACAGTGATAACCACTGTGCTACCGAGCTGCCCACCCTCTTAGTTCTTCTTTGCAAATTACTCTCTAATATTTGCCCAATACTTACCTTTTCCTTTTCAGTGTCTGCTGGAGCCAAATCTCCCCATGTAGTGTGAAAGCAAATTGTATATAGTTAAGACACATTTCTTTGCCTCATTTTGCATCGTTGTCTGTTGCATCCTGTATTTGGGTCCAGTCATTCTGTAAACATGACTGGTAAACATGAAGCGTACCTTACTGAGAACAAAAATGGTGGTTGATGAGATTTGTAAATAATCACATTCTGTTTCAGATTTTGCACAGCATCTCATCCATTCTGGAATTAGGATTGTCCACACAGATCTATCTATCTATCTAACTATCTATCTATCTATCTATCTATCTATCTATCTATCTATCTATCTATCTATCTATCTATCTATCTATCTATCTATCTATCTATCTATCTATCTATCTACTTGTGAATGTCTTTCATCCCTGCAATGAAAAACTCTAGATCACACGTTATACTTGGAGAGAGACAGACAAACAGAGGGAGAGTGAAAGGGGAGGGAGTGTAGTAGCTTATAGGAGGCGCGGCTGCACACAGAGAATATGTGGATGATTGAAAGGAGGGGAGAGAGAGAGAGAGAGAGAGAGAGAGAGAGAGAGAGAGAGAGAGAGAGAGAGAGAGAGAGACTCAAATGTTGGCTGAATTGGGCCCAAATATCCAAGGTTAATTTTGTGAGAAAGCTGCAGTGCCCAGATAAGACCATCCCTGCAAATGAGTTCTGCCTGCCTGGATTACAGCTAAATTTATGCAGCCTTCCTTATCCTTTCACAAGCTCCTCTGAAGTGGCATAATTAACTTGCGCACATGAAATGTGCACATTTTCTGCATGGTGGTAACATTCCTCATTTTACTCCTTTGATTTTTTTTTATGTTGCTTCATAAAGGCACTTAAAATTTTTTGCTTTTTCCTCAAGTTTAGAGATTTGCCAGTATAATGGCACAAGATGAGTCTTCAGCTTCTTAATCTTTATAATTGCTCAATGGCTAAATCTGTGCCATCTTTTTATTTCACAAAGATACAGAAAATAAACTAAACCTTGCACCAAGTGCACATGGTATGTAAAAGTATACAGTAAAAACGCAAGGTGGGCAAATGATTAAGCAACTACTGATTCATCGTTCATCATTTGCCTGTCATATATGTACACTACTGTCCATGCTGACTGTAAGCAAGAACATGTACATGTCCATACTCAGAGAAATCCCAGAATCTTCAAAGCACACAAAGTTGAGATGCCAATATGGTAAGCTGCACTTGAGGACAGGGGGATATGCTTTGCTATTACAAAGCTGTTTTATTTCTTTCCCAACATGCCCCAGGCTGCTCTGTTTATCTACCCCCCTCCACAGCCACTACTTCTCTACAAAAAAAGCAAAAGAGAGCTGTCCAAGGAGGTCTTTTGCAGCTGCAACAGCCTTAAAACCAGCTCCACATTTCAATTTATGCTCCCACTCCCACTAAGATCCTCTGTATGTTTAACTGGCAGGCATAACCACTTGATTAATATTGGTCCAGCAGAGAAGCAGTAGAGGACACCACCAGCAATGCAATGAAGGCAAGTTATTGGGAATGATGGAGGAATAGGAAAAAATATAAGGTACAGACCCTCCCTTCCATCTGTTGTCATGGGAAATGTACGGTCGATACTGGGAAAGTTAGATGAGCTAGCGGCTATCTCCCGTTATGATAGCACTTACCGGGAGTGCTCTCTCCTTTTGTTTACTGAGACGTGGCTAACTGAACTAGCAGCAGATGCTAACATTGAGCTGGAGGGTTTTCACATGATACGAGCTGACCGAACACCAGAGAGTGGCAAAACTAGGGGCGGTGGAGTGATAATGTATGTTAACAACAACTGGTGCAGACCGGGACATATCACTGTTAAACAACGACACTGCAGCAAAGACATTGAGTTGCTAGCTGTTAGCATGAGGCCTACATATCTCCCGAGAGAACACTCACACGTGATCTGCATTGTTGTTTATGCAAATCCGACGGCGAACGCTGGGACAGCGCGTGACGTCATCCATTCAGTAACCAGCAGGCTGCAGACAGAACACCCAGATGCTCTTCTTCTCATCTCAGGCGATTTCAACCACGTTTCACTGTCTCCCATTCTGCCCACTTTCACCCAGTATGTCACATGCCACACTAGAGACAATAAAACACTGGATTTGTTCTACGCAAACACTAAGGAGGCGTACACCTCATCACAACTCCCCCCACTTGGGAGATCGGATCACAACTTGGTTCATCTCCGACCGGTGTACAAACCCCTAGTGCACAGACAACCTCCGGCCATGCACACTGTGGAGTTATGGTCTGAGGAGACAATGGACACTCTAAAGGACTGTTTTGAAGCCACTGCCTGGAAGCAGCTCTGCGATCCACATGGTGAGGACATCGATGGCCTCATTCACACCTTCACGGGCTACCTCAGCTTCTGTGTGGACAAATCCGTTCCCACCAAGACCATACGGCGTCACTCAAACAACAAACCCTGGATCAACCCTGAGATAAAAACACTTCTGAGAGAGAAGAAGAGGATCTTCAGGTCGGGGAACAGGGAGATGCTGAAGTCCGTACAGAGGGAGCTGAGGAGAAAGATCAGAGAAGGCAAGGACAGCTTCAGGAAGAAGATGGAGGACAAGCTGCAACAGAGCGACATCAGCGGGGTCTGGAGAAACCTCAAAACCATCTCGGGGCTCCAGAATACCTCCCCCCAGGCCACGGGGGGCAGGGAGTGGGCGAACAACCTGAATCTGTTTTTCAATAGATTTGACCAACCGCCCTCCCCCCTGTCTGCACAACAACCACTGCTGCCTCTAAGAAATCAAGTCCTGCTACCCACTCCCCACTCCACCGACACCCCCCCCACTCCCAACACACAGCCCCCCATCCTGACCCTGACCAAGACCCAGGTGAGGACGGAGCTGAGGAAGATCAAGGCGAGGAAGGCGTCGGGACCGGACGGCATCAGCGCAAAGCTCCTCAAGTCCTGTGCAGACCAGCTGTGTGGGATTGTGACATATATCTTCAACATGAGCCTGAAACTGGGGAGGATACCACAGCTGTGGAAAACATCTTGTGTGGTACCTGTACCAAAAACTTCCCACCCCAAAGACCTGAACAGCTTCAGACCGGTGGCCTTGACGTCCCACTTGATGAAGACCCTGGAGAGACTGCTCCTTGCTCATCTCCGCCCCCTGGTGGAACCAGCGATGGATCCACTCCAGTTCGCCTACCAGCATGGCATTGGGGTGGAGGATGCGGTGATCTTCCTCCTTCACCGTTCTCTGTCCCACCTGGAGAAGCCCGGGAATATGGTGAGGATCATGTTCTTTGACTTCTCCAGTGCTTTCAACACCATCCAACCGATGATCCTGAAGGACAAGCTGCTGCGCGCAGGGGTGGACCAGCACCTGTCATCATGGATCCTGGACTACCTCACGAACCGGCCTCAGTTTGTGAGAACCCGGGACTGTGTTTCCGACACGATCATCAGTAGCACGGGGGCCCCCCAGGGAACGGTGCTGGCTCCCTTCCTGTTCACTCTTTATACTGCGGACTTCTCACACAACACAACACATTGCCATCTACAGAAGTTCTCTGATGACTCTGCGATCGTTGGTCTCATCTCCAGCGGAGATGAAGCTGAGTACAGAGGGCTTATCCAGGACTTTGTGGACTGGTGCCATCGGAACTGCCTCCAGATCAACGCGAGGAAAACTAAGGAGCTGGTGGTGGACTGCCGCAGGCATGGGCAGCCCCTCACAGCACCAGTAAATATACAGGGAACAGACATCGAGATGGTGACATCCTACAAGTACCTGGGTGTTCATCTGAACAATAAACTAGACTGGTCACACAATACTGACGCACTCTACAAGAAGGGACAGCGCAGGCTGTTCCTGCTGAGGAGACTCAGGTCTTTTGGTGTACAAGGGGCGCTGCTGAAGTCATTCTATGACACGGTGGTGGCATCAGCCATCACTTTTGGAGTGGTCTGCTGGGGCAGTGGCATTACTGCAGCCGATAGGAAGAGACTGAACAAACTGATTAAGAAAGCTAGCTCTGTCCTGGGGCAACGCCTTGATCCGATGGAGGAGATAGGAGAGAGAAGGACGGTGGCTAAACTGTCATCTCTGCTGGAGTCCGAGTTCCACCCTATGCAGGACATACTGGATGCACTGAGGAGCTCATTTAGCAGCAGACTACATCATCCCAGGTGCACAACCGAGAGGTTTCGTAGGTCCTTCCTACCAACGGCTGTCAGACTGTACAACCTAAGCAGGGCTGCTCGCAGAGATAGCAAAAAGACGTAACAAACTAATAGTTTTTTGAATGCAAAAGATGCAATAGACTTACACAATGGTCCTCTCCGGCATACAACTAGGAACATACCGGTCGCTATGGAGGGTGAGAATATGTATGGGCACATAATCATACCATGTAGGATAACTAAATAGACGGTTATGCTGTTTCATCCCACCTAGCAACAATGCTCTGCACTGTGTGTGTTTATATATTTACATATTTATTCCATCTAGCTACAATGCTCAGCACTGGGTGTGTTTATATTTATATATCTATATATTTATTCCATCTAGCTACAATGCTCCGCACTGTGTTTTTATATATCTACATATTATTCCATCTAGCTACATTGCTCCGCACTGTGTGTGTTTATATACTTGCATATTTATTCCACCTAGCTGCAATGCTCCGTACTGTGGGTGTTTATATATTTACATATTTATTCCATCTAGCTACAATGCTCTGCACTGTGTGTTCATATATTCATATATTTATTCCATCCAGCTACAATGCTCTGCACTGTGTGTCTGTGTGTGTGTGTGTGTGTGTGTGTATATATATATTTTATAGTAATATGTACATATGTAGCTGCTCTTGCTTGCTTGTTTTTTTTCTTGCCTTCTGATTGTTGCTCTGAGTGTTGCTATCCCTGTGCTGTTGCAATCCTGGAATTTCCCCGTTGTGGGACTAATAAAGGCTTATCTTATCTTATCTTATACGCGACCTGAAAATACCAATAAAACTAAATGAACGAGATCTGGAAGAGATTAAAAATCCTACCATTTACAGTATAGTACAAAACATTTGTCATTGCCATTTGGCAACATGACTCACTGTTTCACCTATGCTGTATTTTTGATTGGAGGTGGACAGTACAACTGAGGAGTGTCATATCTGGACATGGTCACCAACTATGTCCACGCTTTTGGTTTGTTTTGGATTTATTTTTATTTTTGCCATTTGCTTTGTTCCTTAGTCTTTGGTTATTTAGTCATGTTCTGTTTTCATTCCTTGCCTGTTTTTAGTTCTTTATGCCTGTCTCTTATTTTGAAAGTTTCATTTGTTGTTCCCCTTGTGTTGCGTAGTTTCTTCCCCATGTGTTCCTAATTAGTTTTAGGCTGCCCCTTATTTGCTTAATTTCTGTTCCTGTTTGGTGTTCCTTTGAAGATCTGTGCAACCCTAGAGAGAGAGAGAGAGAAAGAAGGAGCCGGCAAGATACAAATATAATGCGATGACAAATAAGACTGAAGGAAAAATACAAGTAAACCCAAATATGTAAATAACAAAACTACAATGAACATAAACAGGAAAATAAGTCACACGAAGAAACAATACAGCATATGTGAAAACCAACCAAGGATAAAATAACAGGAATAAAACTCAAAAATACAACACTATACAAATATGGAAACAAAGGGCAAAGAGACTGAGCACGGCGGAATCTCCCATGCTCAGATCGTGACAGAGTCCCCCCCCCCCCCCCAAGGGGTGGTTACTAGACACCCAGGGCAACATTGAAAAGGAAAAAAAAGACCCACCCACATAGAAAACCCACCCTACAAAAAATGAGAAACTCCTCACCCTGGGCGGGAGGAGGGGGACCCAGGCACGGAGGGACCGAAACAAACCAGAGAAAATAAGAAAAACCCTCATGATTCACACCCCAGCAAACCAAGGCTAGCAGAGGACAAAAAAATAAAATCCCGCTCAGGATCCACACCAGGCAGAACCTGACACCTAGGGCCCCTGGACCAGAGAGCTGGACAGTCCAGGTGGTTGGCTAAAGTCCTAGACCTGGCAGATGGCATGATGGTAAGAGTCGGGAGGCCTGCCAGAGAATGTGGGCCACCCAACCAAACAGCATAGTCTGTCAGATGGTCTGCCAGAGTTCTTTAACCACGTAAACAGAAAAGGTGGTCCAGGAGGTGGCTGCCCAGCAGGGACACCCAGCAGTGAGGAAGATGGAGGAATAGGGGAAACCACGATGGCCACGGGCAGAGAAAAGGAAACCACAACGGCCTCGGGCAGAGGAGAGGGAACCACGGTGGCCTCGGGCAGACTAGAGGGGACCACGATGGCCTTGGGCAGAGGAGAGGGGATCACGGTGGCCTCGGGCAGAGGAGAGGGGACCATAATGGCCTCAGGCAGAGGAGAAGGGACCATGACGGCATCTGGCAGAGGAGAGGGGACCCTGATGCTTTCAGACTGCTCCGCAGCACCCTTGGTAGACCTGGACTGGGACATCGCAGCACCCATGGTGGATTCACACTGGAGCAAAGAAGCACCCGTGGGTGTCCGGGCTGGGACAGAGCACCCGTGACGACCTCAACCAAAGGAGAAGCAGCAGCCACAGAGGCCCCGGTCTGGGACGGAGCACCCGCGAAAACCTCAACCAGAAGGGGAGCAGCACCCACGGAGGTCCCGGGCTTGGTCGGAGCACTCACGACGACCTCAGTAGACGATGAAGCAGCACCCTCGGAGGCCCTGGGCTGGGACGGCGCATTTGCGATGACCTTGGCTGGAGGAGGCTGGACCCATGGAGACCTCTGGCGAAGATGGACTGGGGTAAGGCTCAGAAAGGAGAGACTGAGAAACTGGGTCAGGGTCATTGGCAGCAGTGGAGCCCGGTGAGGTAAGCTCATAATCAAGCATAATTTGATTATGGGGTGTATTATGTATTATGGTGTTGTATGGTGAATGTGGTTGTGGGATGAATGATGACTAGAGTGATGTTGTAATTTGTTGGGTATGGAGAAGGGGTGGGACTATATAAGCACTGGCTTCTTCCCACTCCTTTTGAACATTTAATTTTTTTGGTTTTGATTTTTGTTTTAAATTATTTTTTTCTTTTTGTCTAAATGTTCAAAATCAATCAATCAATCAATCAACCAATCAATCAATCAATCAATCAATCAATCAATCAATCAATCAATCAATCAATCAATCAATCAGGTGCAACTGACAGCTGCACTTGGCTCTCTCCAGCAAGAGCCAGGTAAGATCTCTTCAAAACAGAGACAGTGAAAAGAATGAAGTGCACTTGCCTTAGCTCAAGCTCCACCGCTGTCCAGGACTCCGTCAATCCAGGTGACAACGTCTCAGGTCTGGTCCTCTGGAGGGCCAGCTTTGACACTGCTGCAGTGGCCCCTACAGCAGGCATGGTGGTGGATGCATTCCCGGGACCCCTCAGCGAAGTGGCCCATGCAGGTGGCTCGCCCGGCATGGACACAGGAGGTCAATTCCCTGCTGGTGCTGGATCCAGTACTGCTGAGGCCAGGGGACATTCCATCATCGGCACAGGCTTCAGCTTGGTCACAGCACTCTCCCTCCATCCAGACTGTGGCTGCGGGGCTGGAACCAGGTCCTCCAGGGCTGCAGGCTCCTCCAACACCCGGCGGCTTGATTCTGGGACCGGCGGAGGTGAACAGTCTATAGATGCAGCAGGCAGTAAGGACTCGGAGGACTGCCTAGCCAGAGCCTCACCATCTGGAATCATGCAAGATAATTCATGTTTAGTTGAATGAGAGTGAAAAAAACACTTGCCTGAGTTCCCGGGGTGTGCTGTCTTCTGCTGCAGCTGGTTGGGGGATCAGCCCTCTCCATGACTTCAGTGGTTGTGGGCCCCTCAGAGGAACGTGGAGGAGCCACCCCTGCAGACACGGTGATGGGCGAAGCTGGGGAATAAACAGCTGGATCCTCAGCAGTGGGAGGATTCGTCGAGGAGACAGGAGACGCAGCAGCAAAGGAGGAAGAGGAGGCTGATGGGGCAGCCGGCAAAGGAGAACTAGAAAGAGAGACTGCTGTGGGAATTATCTGGCTTGGCATGGGAGAAACTGCAGCCTTAAAGATGGGGGCGTTCTTCAGGCGGGATTTCCCTGGGTGACGGCAGGATGCGGGAGGTGGAGACGTTGGCTCATGGCAAAGTGGGAGAGGCCCTGGAGTCTGGGGATGCTCACTAGTTGGCTTGAACTCTGGGCCCCCCGGTGAAACCTCCTCCAGCTCCTGGGCAAAATCCAGGAGGATCCATGGCTTATATTCTAGCAGCAGCTCAGTCTCAGCTAATGTGACCCACATGCACTCCTCCACCTCCTCGGCTGATGATGCAGGCCTGTGTTTGCGAGGAGGAGGCGGAGCTGCCACCGGAGAGTGGCGAGAGGCTGGAGGCTTCCGTGGACGCGGATGCTTGCTCTTCGGCGGTGCAGGCATGGACATCGAAGCGATCTCACCCAGCCCGTGACTCATGGATTGTGGGACAACTATGGAGAGGAGTAGGTCAGCGAACTCCGGGTGGTCCCATAGGCTGGGGCATGCCTTGAGTACCTGCGCCGCACCCTCCAGACACTCTCGGGCTGCATCGGGGGTACAGGAAGCATGAATCTGAGAGAGAATGTTCTCTAATATATGAACAGCCCACCGCTCTACTTTGCTCAGTCCAGAAGTTGGAGAATCCAGGGTGGCAGACATAGAGAAACCCAAGCCGATGGAACAGGGAGTAGGAGAGAAAAGGCAAATCCTCACTGCCGCTGATCTTTTAAATTGGCTGGTTCCCTTCTTGGCCACATCCTACTGCCAGAAATCAACAGACCACAGGTGAGTGAAAAAATAACCACAAACTGCAGCAGCTTGGTCTCTAACTGGCCAAAGTCTACTGTCGTGAATTGCCACTCGGGGCAGAGAAGAGAGTCCCAGGAGATAAACTGCAGTTGTGTCTCTTTAATGAAAAAAACACAAGTCCAAAAGTGTACAAAATAAAACTTACAAACAGACGAGACTGGAAGAGGGATGGTTGAAATGTCAGGACGAGTCAGGGTCCTGACAGGAACAGGAATAGGAATTCTTAGTGAGACTTTGGCGACAAATGAATGAACAAACAGTCCTTAACCCTTTAAGGTTCTGCGCAACCGTTTGGTCGACCACACTTTGAGTCACAATATCTCATTGAATAATGCATTGAGCTTAACTCAACCTGAATGAGCCATCTCTGCCACTTGGTTTAGTTGCGCTATGCTAAAAAAATCCTCTAGATGGCACTGTGTGTTTGAGCAGTCCGTAACCCTAACCCTAACCCTAACCCTAACCCTAACCCATGAGCAAATTCTACTCATTTGTTGAAGAAAATTAGCAATTTATTTGACTTGTTTTCAATGCTTTTTGTATGCATTTAAAGGTATATAATACTTTTACTATGAACAGACCTCTCAACCGCTTGGTAGAGGCCAATATCTAAAAAACTGTGAGGTCTGATTTTGGAAAAACAGTTGATTGTTGTTATTGCTATCTTAAGTGAGTAAAAAATGCAAAGAAAATTTTTTTCCATTGCTTTTTTCTTGGTGCGGACCTTAAAGGGTTAAGTAGGCATGCAAACAATATGACAAATGCCATCAGGTGTGAATCAAATAAGCGGGCTGGAGGAGAAAGTGATTACAATCAGCTGTGAGTCATGAGGAGAGGAGACGAGGCTGACAGCTTGACAGAGGCACCGCCCACCACCAGGGAAGAACCCGGAAGTGCCTCTGACAGGTGCAACCCCAGAGAGCGAGAGAAAGACGGAACTAGCAAGATACAAATATAATGCGATAACAAAGAAGACTGACGGAAAAATACAAGTAAGCCCAAATATGTAAATAACAAAACTACAACAAACATAAACAGTGAAATAAGTCACACTAAGAAACAATACAGAATATGTGAAAACCAAGGATAAAATAATAGGAATAAAACTCAAAAATACAACACTATACAAATATGGAAACAAAAGGCAAAGAGACTGAGCACAGCGGGATTCCCCGTGGTCAGATTGTGACAATTAATTGTGTTAACTCTTCACCTTATTCTCTCTTTTATCCGGGCCTTTCTTGCTTTGCTGATAATCTTCTCCTCATTATTGGTTGGAATGGGATTTTTGATGTTGAGGCTTGGTTGTGTGATGTGTTCGTCTTTGCATCGGAGATTGAATCTGAGGTGGTTTTTGTGGCATGCCTGTGTTTTTTCAAGTCTCTCCAAGTGGCGGAAAGGTTTGACACAATCTTGTCCAAATCTTCTGTCTAATATCTCAAACAGGTTCATTTTGTTTTCTTAATGATAAAACTGGTCTTGTTCCCCTATTAAGACAAAGCAAAGAGATGTCTCATACATTTGATATGTTTCAACTGTCATCTGCAGTCTTCAGATGAAAAAGAAACAGTACGGTCTCCCACAAGAACGCAAAAAGAAAAACGCAGAACAGGAGAACCTCCAACTGCAATATCTGACCACTGCAAGATAAACAACCACATCATGGACGGGAACTACTCTAAAATAATTGGATCAGAAGACAGCAAACACAAATGCTGGATTAAAGAAGGAATTGATATCAGGAAGCGAGCCCACAACACCATGAATCGAGATGATGCAGCCTTCATGCTCTTGCACCCCTAGGACTCTCCTCCAGAGACCATCGCATGGCAGGGAGCCAAATCTGTTGTGCCTACGGAAAAGATAAAACAGCTGATGTGACACTTCATGGATGTCAGACAATGTTTTCTGAAAAAGACTGCATGATAGTCGAAACATGTCAAAGGCATGAGACATCTCTTTTTGTAAAGGAACAAGACCAGTTTTACTCTTTTTATTATTTTTAATATCAATACTTGAAAGAGCTTGCCTTACTGCTGGCGAGGGACCCAAGTTGCAGCTAACCATCTGCTTCTGGCCTCCCTCCACTGGGCTCCACTGCTGGTTTCTTTGTGGACAGACACAAACCTATTTTTGTTTTGTTTTTTCTGTTTTTTTTTGAGGACAGTGTAGGTTGATAAACATTAATATCAGTGTTCCTCAGCTGTTTTTCCAAGGCCACACACAGGAAAAGCAGCTGATATATGACACATCACAGTGATCAGCTGACGCTTTTAAGAAAGACTGCAGACACGAGTCGAAACATGTCAGGATAAAGTTAAAACATCTCCTTTTCATCCTTATCTGAAAAACAAAAAAAATGTATTTGATAGAAGTCAGTGTAAACATGCCAGATTGTAGCCAGTGGCTAATTTCCATCTGTTGTCAGTGGGTTACAACTTTTCCTTTCCCCATTCTATTATGCTGAGCACCAACGTAGAAGGCAGCAAGTACCATTTTTATATGGTCTTCGGTACGACTTGGCTGGGGCTTGAACCCATGACCTCCTAGCTGAGGGGACAGATGCTCTACCACAAGGCCAACACTCCTGTGGTGTTTCTTCCCCGTCTGAGGTGGCTATGTTGGGGATGGGTTTCAAGGCCCCTGAGCTCACCACTCACCAGCCTTCATTGTCTGCCCTCGCCGCTCACCAGCTTCTGCTACTTGGGCTCATCACTTGCCAAGTTTCACCCTCTGAAGTCACTGCTCGCCAGTCTTTGTTTTCTGAGATCACCACTCGCCAACCTTTTCCCCCTCAGCTCAAAGCTCTTCAGCTGCGGGCTCCTGGGCTCAGTGCCCCTCAGCTGCTTTCCCCTGAGCTCTACGCTCCTCAGCACCTGCCGTCTCCCGAGCTCAGCACTCGCCGGTCATCGCTTCCTGGAGGTATTTGCTCCCTGGCTGGGTGGGCCACAGATTTTGATTGCCCCCCCTCCCCCCTGATGGACTGCATTCTCTGGTCTTGGGGCCCATGGACTCTGGTCAGTCCCCTGACCTGCTCTGCTCTCTGGTTGGGGGTCCATGGACTCTAGTTGATCCCCTCTCTACCTACCCACACTGCTGTCTGATCTGGGGGTCCTTGGAAAAAAAAAACAATCTAACAAATACAATAGAGTTCTCGCCCAGTTGTATTTGTTAGATTGTTTTTCTTCTCCTCCATCTAAGATCTCATTTTTGGGGTAGTCAACATGCACAAAAACTCACAAGTTTTTGCAGGGACCTCAAGACTGGCAAAACATTGAATATTTTGGAGGAAATATGAATGACCCCACAAAAATGGCTCTACTACGCCACCTAACATGTGAAGTCAATGCGGAGTAACACAGTACTTCCCGTGAGCAGTAGGTGGTGCTATAAATTTTGTCAACCATTTTTATGTAGGAGCATGCAGGGTCGGGCTAATATCCAAACAAATCAGACAAAAAAACCATTAAAAAAAAATTCTAACAATTACAATAGGGCTCTCGCTCAGTGACTGTCAGTGTCTCAGGCCCTAATGAAACATTTCAAAGCCATCATTGTCCAACACAGAGGCGGTCATCTTCAACAGTGTTCTGAGCAGTATTTCCTGGAAAAAATATCAAAGTCTTGAGGAGAGAGAATCATTTTAGTCAGATAAAGCACAGTCCCAGTGTTGATAAGATCCAACATGTTCCTGAGTTGAGCAAAAGGGGGAACTGTTGGCCCTTGGACAATGGTCGGAGGTCTCAGGAATGTAATGATGTCTTCTGGCTTGTATCAAATGGCGATTTAGCACATAAAACTGTCTGAGGCTAAGTATTCCCAGGGAATTTATGATAAAAGTCAAGGCGACTTCCTGGGACCAAGAGGATCCCTGGAGTCTTAAGTCAAGCAAGGAATGTGGCGTTATGATGCTTTATTTAGGGGGGTGTCCTGTTCACAGAGACTGTTCATGTATGTTGGAACTCAGATGTAACGTTACACGCTTTTGGATTTATCTTTATCTTTGTCATTTGCTTTGTTCCTTAGTCTGGTTATTAAGTTATGTTCTCCTTTCATTCCTTGTTAGGGCCCAAGCCACTGACAACGTCAGTGGGCGAGAGTCCTATTGTAATTGTTAGGGTCTGAGCCACTGACAACGTCAGTGGGCGAGAGTCCTATTGTAATTGTTAGGGTCTGAGCCACCGACAATGTCAGTGGGCGAGAGCCCTATTGTAATTGTTAGATTTTTTTTTTTCTTCTTCTCCATCTAAGATCTCATTTTTGGAGTAGTCAGCTAGCATGAAAACACCATTTTTTGCAGGGACCTCAAGACTGGCGAAAAATTGAATATTTTGGAGGAAATATGAATGACCCCACAAAAATGGCTCTACAGTGCCACCTAACATGTGAAGTCAAAGGTGAGTGGCACACACTTACTTTCGCGTAGAAAGATGAAAATTGGGTGAGATGTTTATCATGTCAAGACATGCAAAAAACTTCAGAGAAGTGATGGTCTACACCCAACAGGAAGTCGGCCATTTTGGTAGGAAGTGACAGTGTCCAGATTTCCTCCTCACACATTTGATCAAACTCATCCTAGGGTTTTAGTCCGATTGAGCTCATTTGTGGTGACAATCATCTATACCCATGTGCCATCAACAGCTGTTGAAAACTTTTCCAAATGCTCGACAGTTTGGCAGAAGGGGTGTGGCCAAGTTTGCATTATCGCCATCACCCTTCTAATGGCTTTTACTCTGGCATACATCGACTGATTTCAAACAAATTTTGTGTGGTGACTAGGTAGCCAATACTGATAATTTCTATAAGAAAGAATCACACATTGCGACAGTGCCCCCTACCGCCAATGGACAGGAATTTGCCATAATTCACATGCCATAGTCACGTGCCACTTGCCAGAATGACGTGCAATTTTCTGAGGTTTATCAGACCACCTGACTGATCATAACTGCACATCACCTTTAGCATGGCGTCACTTCTGTTACCATGAATACGCCCTCCTTGCCATTCAATCCGTTTTTCTTGTTGGGATGGTTGGGAACGACCTGGAGTCATGAAATCTGGAACACTGGTTGAAGTGACTGTCGTATGTAGGTCCTGTATGGGTGGGCAACACATAACTGACAGGGAAGTGTTGCAATGGTGACATGGTGAAGGTTGACTCCTCGCCATGGAACATCAGAAAGTTGCAACTTGGACAAAGTTTGTCTGATTTTCGCCAAATTTTCTATGATGGATATTAGTCCCGCCCCACACGCTGCTACATAAAAATGATTGACAAAAGTTATAGTGCCACCTGCTGCTCACAGGAAGGACTGTGCCAAACGGTTTACTTTATCATTCACACAGTGCTTGCCACAACAACGGGAATATTTTTGAGCCAGCTAGGTAGGACGGGCGCCGGGTCCATGGTTATGCAGGGGCCGAGGGGCCACTTACAGCTGCTTGCAGCTTTAATCTGTTTTTGGTTCTGTATACCCCTCTGTCATTTTGACAGTTTCCCCATGTATTGCCATAGTTTCTTCCCTATGTGTTCCTGATTAGATTTCAGCTACCCCTTGTTTGCTTCATTTCTGTCTCTATTTTTTTGGTTTTCTTTTGCTTTACTGTGTGGGAACATTTCAGTATTCTCGCTCCGGTTATTTTTATGTTCATAAGTGTTTGGCTTGACCAGCTCACCTTGTGTCTGACAGCCCCCAAACTATATTTATTTGTTGCCTTAACAACCCTTCATGTAGTGAAGTCTGACCCACCTGAAGGAGTCAGTTATTCCTGTTCTGCTGTAGGTTGTTTTGAAAAGGAGATTTTCAGACTGTGACAGGACAGAGTATATCTTTCAAATACTATGTTTGCTGCAAGTGTGAAAATTCACACTGGTGTAGAGATGTGAAACACTCTAATTTACATATGCATGTGGATTCCTGCAGTGGGAGGTCCTGACTAAAGTCCTGTGTACACTTGATGCGGTGGCCTTCGTGAATGGCCGCGCATGACAAAAGTGTCACATGGTGGGGCTTTGTTGTTATTTTTGTTGGCCGTGTACATCCTGATCTTTGTAACGTGGGACGTGCTGCACACCTAGCTTATTAGAACAAATGTTTTTTCCTAGCATCTAGTGTACAGATTTATACTTATAAAAGTGCTATCTGATGTTTACCCATTTATTTTGGCACAGATGTTTTTGTTTTTATACATTGAAAACATTTTTTTTTAATTAATCGGGTGTTTTAAACCAAGAAATTAAACTTTCATTTAGTGGTGCAATGACTTTGGAAAAATGTTTTGCTGATGAGCAGACAAGAGTGAAAGCAATGAGCTAGTCCCTCCTTTCAGCCTTCAGAACACAATCTCCTTGGTAAACACAGAAAAAACAACAGAAGTTCAGAAAATTAAAAGTTAAGACTTTATAACAGTCATGTTGACATATCTAATTGGTGTGTTCACGATCTTATAAGATTTTTAAAAATTTCCTTCTCGCACTCTCTGTGGAGCCTTCTAAGACAAAAAAAAAAAAAAAAAGAAGCAAAAACTTTTTTTAGATCACAAGGAAGTTTGGCATATCTGTGTGAGTCTTCTTCATCTCTTTGTGGCATCAGCATAACGTGACTATGTAGTCTAAATAAAAAATTACTGCATAAACCTACAGTCACAAATACCCTTACGAATGACTGTGAACACCATACGAATGATTTTTGGACCATTTAGTACGGCCTTCTTAAGACGCCCATAGGTGAATCTGGCGTGAATCCCACGAAAACCCCTCATTGAAAGTCAGCCGTACGAATACCATAGGAACAACGTTAGAACTATGCAAGATGTTGGCCATAAGTATGCCTCAAGAACACCTTAAGTTGTTCTTGAGGGCCCCTTACAACGGTCACAAGAAATGCCGTATGAATCCCCGTTCGTACAGAGATTCGTACAGCTTACATAAGGTGGTAGTGAGGCGCTCAGAAGGTGGAAGTATGTCATTCATGTGACATTTGTGCCAACAAAATGTGCCAAAAGTCATAAGACCTTCCTACCAATGACTTGAGAGTGACATGAGTTGCACTAAAATTTTCATAAGATGGCAGTAATCTTATGTCTGGAAATGAAGGACAGTGGAGTTGGTCGCTGTCCTGAACAGTAACTTTATTAAGGACACTGCTAACAGCATGTGTTATAGTATAGTAGCTACTAAGCTAGCTGGTAGTGAGTACAGGCTGGTGTTGAGTAGAGACAGAGTGCCAAAGAGGACGACTCCCGCCGTTAGTCCTCCTTTATAGTCACAGCGTGATGATGTCATCCTGTGCATGCATTCCCACACCCGTGGTGTATGTTGTGGTATTTCCAATATGCCACATTTACACCCCCCGCACCACCAGAACTCACATGGTGTTGGCTTGACCTTAGCTGGGTAACCATCGTGGCATTGTAGTGGCCTACAGCTAGCACAGCACATACACAACTAGACCCACATAATGTAAAGGAGCACAGAGCTAGCTAACATACAAACATGGCTTGGCTATCTACAGGTGTTATTACTATGTGGTGCATAGATGCGAGTTGTAAAGTACATACAATACTGCATACTGTTAAAGCACACTTTAAGGCACACATATTTGCTTGACGTTAAAAGCACATATATGCACGTTAAAAGCACAATATGGTAACTTAGCTTCTAAGAGCAAAACCATAAATCACTTAAGGTTCCATAACCATTATTTTGAACCTAGGAAACAGGGTAGACTGCTGGTAGACAGCTGGTGAAACCCTGCATGTTTGAGTGGATTATTCTGCCACTGTTATCAACCATGCTTTGTTTTAACATTTCAAAAACACAGTCATTTTACAGTTCAACCTCAGGGGTCTCAGGCGAGCCCATGGTGGGCGCGGCCTTGGAGGTGCTGGTTGTGGCGGATCTGGGTGCCATCTCGAACCACCAGTCATCGGGAAGGTGGCTGGCCCCAACTGCACAGTGATCTGCATCAGTGGGGACAGGTACATCTGCAGGTCATCTGGGCAATTGGATCGGCAGACCCAAGCCCAGTCAAGCACCGTGAATCCGGGCCTAGATGGCTTCACGTGGCGCTGCTGCTGTTTTCTCGTCGCTGATGGTGGTTGCTGCTGTGGTGGCGTGAAAGTCAAGCCACCACAGCACCACGCCGGTGGCAGGACATACCCCCGGTTGGCACCGCCCCACTGGGTCCTGCTGGGCTTTGAAATCCCTATCCTGCAGCACTGTGGCGGCTCCTTGCTGCTGACGCCAGGCACGAATGTGAAATGAGTCCGGTTTCTGCCCCTTCTCCTCACTGTCTTCTCTCTGTAGTGTCAAGCTTGGAGTGGCTGCACCTTCATCCGAGTGTCCTGCTCTCTCATCATTAGCGTCAAACAGAGCCCAAAGTTATCATGGATGGTAAAACCCAGTTCATAAAAAAAAAATCAGACCACCGGATGTTGTCCCTGTGTGTGGTTACCTGGAAGATGAACGCCAGGAGGACTCTTGACCTGTAGCACACTGCCAGCAATATGGTCCCTACTAGGCTGAGGACCAGGTATTCAAACTTGGAGGTGCTGATTCTCATCCCATCCACTTCACACTCAGCAGCAAACCATCCCAGTAAGACCTGTAGCTCATTGCTGGATGAAGTCAACAGGACAACATCATCTGCAAAAAGCAGAGATGAGAACTTGTGGTCACCGAACATGACACCCTCCGTTTCTTGGGTGCACCTAGATATCTTGTCCATAAAAATTATGAACAGGATTGGTGACAAAGGACAGCCCTGGTGGACTCCAACTCTCACTGGAAACGGGTTCAACAGGGTGCTGGCAATGTGAACAAAACTCTTGCAATGGTCGTATAGGGACCGGATAGATTGGCCAACAAAGAGTTGTTAACCACTTCAACGACCTCAGCCCCTGTGATGGGTGAGTTGTCTCCTTTGTCCTCAAGCCCTGCTTCCTCTGTGGAAGGCATGCCCATGAGATTTAGGAGATCCTCAAAGTATTCCTTCAACCGCCAGATGATGTCCCCAGTCAAAGTCAGCAGCGCCCCATCCGCACCATATACAGTGTGGACAGGGAGCTGCTTCCCCCTCCTGAGCCGCCAGACAATTTTCCAGAATCTTTTAGAGGCTGACCGAAAGTCTTGTCCCATGACCTCAGCAAACTCATTCCACACCAGAGTTTTTCCTTCAGCAACCACCCAAGCTGCACTCCGCTTGGCCTGTCAGTACATGTCAGCTGCTTTGGAAGTCCCACAACCCAACCAAGCTTGATCGGACTCCTTCTTAAGCTTGATGGCCCCCATTACCACTGGTGTCCACCACTTGGTTAGGTGTTTGCCACCACGAGAGGCACTAACAACGTTGCGGCCACAGGTCTGGTCCTGCCACTTCAACCATGGTGGTGGAGAACATGGCCCATTCAGACTCCATGTCTCCAGATTCATTTGGAATGTGATCAAAGTTCTTCCAGAGGTGGAAGTTGAAGACCTTTTGGACAGGGGGCTCAGCTAGACATTCTTATAACATCCTCACTATACATTTAGGTCTACCGGGTCTGAGTGGCATCCACCCCTGCCATCTGATACAACTTACCACAAGGTGGTGATCAGTTGAAAGCTCTGCACCTCTCTTTATCCGAGTGTCCAAAACATATGGTTGCAGATCTGATGACACAATAACAAAATCGATCATCGACCTGTGACTTAGGGTGTCCTGGAGCCAGGTGCACATCTTCTTCTTAGGCCTCCGTCGGTCAGGGTTGACCATGGGTGAAGCATCCTAGTTCTGGTTGTCTGTTTGCTTGGAGCAGCGTCGTCTGTGGCTAAATAGACCGATGCGAGAGTGGCAGTCTCTATTGCAAAGGTCACACCTGTGTGTAGTCTCTGGTCTGTTGGAGCTGCTGCTTTCCTTCCTGCCTGCTTGTTTTTCTGCAGCAGTGGTCATCATTTTCTCCTCCCCTGATTTCAGGTGTTGTTTCAGGGTCCCTTTCCACTTTGCACAGTCACCTGCTAGGCTCTCCCAGGTCTCTGTGCTAATGTCGGTGGCCTTCATGTCTCTCTAAATGACATCTTTGTACCGGAGATGGGGGCGACCAGTAGATCTCCTCCCAGATGCCAGTTCTCTATACAGGATGCCCTTTGGGATGCGCCCATCATCCATGCGGTGGTCATGGCCTAGCCAGAGCAGCCTGGGCTGTCTGAGGAGAGTGAACATGCTGGGAAGTCCTGCATGATTCAAGCGTTGGTTACCCAGTCCTGCCAGGATATGCCCAGGATGCGGCAGATGCTTTGCAGATGGAAGGTGTTGAGTTGCTTCTCCTGTCTGGCATATGTTGTCCATGACGCTGCCATGCAGCAGTGTGCTGATGACACAGGCGTTATACACTGCCATCTTAGTCTTCACCGACAACTTGGGGTTTGTCCACACTCTGGTTGTGAGGCTAGCGAGTGTTGTAGCTGCCTACCCGGTCCTCCTGTCTATTTCTGTGTCAAGGGAGAGGTTGTTGGTTGTGGTAGAGACAAGGTAGGTGAAGTGGTGGACAACGTTGAGTTCATAGTCATCAGTGGTGATGGCAGGTGGTGATTCAGTGTCTTGTCCCAGGACATTGGCCTTTTTCAGGCTAATGGTGAGTCCAAAATCCTTGCAGGCCTGTGAGAAGTGGTCCATCAGTGTCTGCAGCTCCTGTTGGGTGTGTGTTGCAATTGCTGCATCGTCAGCAAAAAGCATGTCTCTAATGAGCATTTCGCAAACCTTCGACTTGGCTCTCAGGCCAGCAAGGTTGAACAGCCTGCCATCTGACCTGAGGTGTAGGTAAATTTCTTCAGTTGCAGTACCAAAGGCATGCTTTAGGAGGACAGCGAATGAATATCCCAAAGAGTGTGGGAGCAAGGACGCAGTCTTGTTTGACGCCAATGCAGATGCTGAAGGGGTTGGAGGAAAACCCGTTGAACTGCACAGTCCACTTCATGTCTGAGTGAAAAAACTTGATCATGCTTTGCAACTTTGGTGGGCAGCCTATCTTTGAGAGAATCTTGAACAGGCTGTCTCTCTTGATGAGGTTGAACACCTTGGTGAGCTCTATGAAGGCGACATACAGGGGCATCTGCTGTTCTCTGCACTTCTTCTGGAGTTGGCAGAGGTAGAAGACCATGTCTACCATTGATCTCTTGGCACGAAAGCCACACTAAAACTCTGGGTAGATGTGTTCTGTCAGCTTCTGCAAGCGGATCAAAATGACCCGAGCAAAAGCTTTGCTTACGATGCTGAGTAGAGAGATACCGCTGTAGTTGTTGCAGTCACTTCTTTCGACCTTGTTCTTATACAGGTTGATGATGTTGGCGTCCCTCATGTCCTGTGGTACAGCCCCTTCTTGCCAGCACTGACAGAGGACTTCATGCAATGGGAGCAGGAGGGTAGTCTTGCAGTGCTTATCAGGTCCAGGGCAATTCTATTGCTGTCTGGGGCTTTGCCTAAGGCCAAGCTGTCGATGGCCTTCCTGAGTTCCTCTATGGTTGGCTCTATGTCCAGCTCCTTTATGATTGGCATACACTCGATGGCGTCAAGAGCTGTGGGGGACACTGTGTTCTGTCTGGAGTCGAGGTTGGAGTAGTGTTCCACCCATCTCTCCATCTGTTGGCCCTTGTCTGTAATTACTACCCCCGTGGAAGATTTGAGGGGAGCTAGCTTGCTCTGGACTGATCTGAGCACCTTCTTGATGCCATTGTACATCCCTCTAATGTTGCCTGTAGCAGCAGCTGTCTGGATGTCTTCACTGAGTTCTGTCCAGTATTCGTTGGTGCAACACCTGGCAGTCTGCTGAGCCTTGCTCCTGGCAGCCCTGAAAATCTGCAGGCTTTTCTCACTGGGTGACCACTTATACTCGGTGAGGGCGGCACACTTGGCTTTGATGACGGGAGTCATCTCTGTGGACTTGGCCTCAAACCAGTCGTGAGACTTTGAGGACTTCTTCCCAATGGTAGCCAAGGTGGTGCGGTGCATGGTTTCCCGCAGTACTTCCAGCTTCTCTGTGGCAGAGTCTCTGGGCTGTGAGGATTGCATTTCCTTCTCAAAGGTCCCTGCAAACTTTTCCACGAGGTCTGATTGAGACATCTTGTTGACATCAATGCGGGGGTTCCCTTGTTTCTTTGAGCGGTGGATCCTCTTTGGCTGTAGCCTGATCTTGTAGCAGACCAGGGAGTGATCTATGTTGCAGTCTGCACTGTGGTAAGAGCGTGTGCTGAGGATGTTCTTGATGGCGGCACGCCTGACCAGGATAAGATCTAGCTGATGCCAATGCTTTGAGCGTGGGTGTCTCCAAGAGACCTTGTGCTGAGGCTTGGTCCTAAAGTAGGAGTTGGTGATGCACAATTTGTGGTAACTGCAAAGCTCAAGCAGTCGCTGGCCGTTCTTGTTCATTTTGCCCACACCAAACTGTCCTAGGCAAGAGGGCCACAAGTCATGATCTGCACCCACTCTGGCATTGAAGTCACCCAGGAGAACAAATTTTTCCTTGCTGGGGATGCTTGCAACAATGGATGCGAGCTTCTCGTAGAACTCATCCTTTGTGTCCGGTGTGGAAGACAGTGTCGGGGCATATTTGCTAACAAGGGTGATTGGACCTTCGGTGGTGTTGAGGCAAAGAGTGAGGAGATGCTCTGTGCCATTGCTGCCGTTGCACATATGGACACCCTTATGCTTGAACATGGTGTTCATTATGGACAAACTGTGGTTGGCACAGACAGAAGTCCAATAATTGAACACCACTTGGGTTCAGATCAGGCAGGCCGTTCCTCCCAATCACGCTGCTCTAGGTTTCACTCTTGTTGCCCACGTGCACATTGAAGTCCCCCAGTAGGACAATGGAGTCTCCAGGAGGATCGCTTTCCAGCACCCAGCCAGAGACGCCAAAAAGGGTGAAAACTCTGAACCATCATTTGGTGGATAGGCAAAAATGATGGTCAGGACCCATTTTCCAACCCCAAGGTGTAGGGAAACTACCCTTTCATCCACCAGGGAGAACTCCTATGTCAAGGCAACAAGGTGGAGGGATACAAGAATACCCACCACAACTCATTGCCTCTCGCCCGGGGCAATTCCAGAGTAGGCCAAGCTCCAGCATCTCTCCAGGAAATTGGTTCAACAACCCGAGCTTTGCATTGAGGTGAGCCCAACTATATCTAGCCAATATCTCTAAACCTCGTGCACCAGCTCAGGCTCCTTCCTCACCAGAAAGGTGACGTTTCACATCCCAAAAGGCAGTTTAGAAAGCCAGGGATCAGAAAGCTAAGGTGTCTGCCTTCGACCACCACCTGATCCACATTACACAGGACCCCCATGGCCCCTTCTTCAGGTAGTGAGCCCACTGGAGGGTCCCACGTAACTCCTTTGGACTGAGCCTTGCAGGGTCACATGAGTAGAAACCTGGCCACCAGACGCTTGCCATCAAGCTCTTCCCCCAGGCCTGGCTCCAGGGAGGGGCACCTGTAACCCCATACAAGGTATGGTACACTGAATCCTTGATTTTTCATTCATCGTGGAAATCTACTGGATTGCAACATTTGCATTGCTTGAGAAAACTTGCACGCTTCCAAATTGACTGAACCATAATGACAATGTTTTATTGGGCTTTTATTGAATCTGTTTTATCCTTTTCTTTAGTGTCATGGTTTGGTCAGATAAAACTGAAACAGAGGAAATCCTTGGATCAGGTAGTTAGATGGTCCAGTCGTTTGCTTGGTGAGTCACAGCTGAGCCTGACATCCCTGTACACCAGACAAGTACAGAGGATGGCTACCTCCATTTTAAACGATGACTCCCACCCTTTGCACTGCAACTTTCAGCTTCTTCCCTCAAGACGGAGGTTTGCTGTCCCAAAAAGTAAAACCCAGCACTACAAAAAACAGCTTTATTCCTGCTGCTGTCAAAGAGTTGAACAAGCTGTAACAATATATTGCACATAATTTAGGTACCTATTTATTAACTCCATTTTATATTTATGTATTTTTGTAGGATGTTACTTGGGTTCTAAATATTTTATTGAATTTTAGACCTTTGAGTTTTTAACCTCTTTGACTAGTTTTTAACTTTTAATATGACTCTTCTCTCTTACATCTGGTTTTTCTCTCATCTCTTTGTCTTTTTATACCCTGATTGATGGAGCCTTGAGTATTTTTATCATGTTCATAGTCAATTTCATGTGTGCCTGTGTTTGTGTCTATGTTGAATGTAATTTGTGGCTTGTAAATATGGATGTCACCAGACTGCAAAACAAATCTACCTATGGGTACAAATAAAGTAACCTGAACCTGAACCTGAACCTGCGCTTAGTCTGGACCTTCACCCAGGACCATTTTGTTTTGGGAGACCCTACCAGAGGCAAATTGTCCTGGACAACATAGCTCCTGGGATCATTTGGGCACACAACCCCCCTGCCACAATAAGGTGACGATCCATGGGGGCGGGGGGGGGGGGCGTATTTTCATTCTGGATTTATTTCTCATGCAATAAAAATTCAAATAAACATAGCTGGATGGAAACATAATCAATTTCATGCATTGCGGTGACTGTTCTGGCGGTGAACTGTAACATTCCCACCATTAAAATTTTAACTGATTAAGAAATTTTACAACATCCACTTAATTCTTTTTCACACCTTTGGCTTTCTGTCACTTTAATTAACTGTTCACTCTCAGATGATTACTCCATTAAACCACAATGGGTCATATGTGGGCCAAACTTTTTGTTAGTAATATAAGTCAGTAGTAATTGTAGCAGCTAGAGCCTATAGACCTTTACCAAGTGGAGTCACTAAACTTCATGCATGGTCATTCTGGAAGCACGATTTTGTGTATACATCACTGTATCAAAAAAAAAAATAGATATTGAAAATAAAGTAATAAAAAATACACATTCTTTTCACATTCTTTCATAATCACCTCATTAGAGTTCAGCTTGAGAACAGATTTCATGATTATTCAAACTCAATTTAGAGACCACATCTGCAGTGTCAAAACACAGATGTATAATTAGGCTGTTAAGGCCAGAGTTAAGTATAAAAATGAAGACAATGTGGCACAGACAGGGGGGAAAGTCATATTTAACAAGGTCCTTTGGATAGTTAGGTACAAAATGAAAATAAACATGGTAAGAAACAAATGTAAATCACGTGGAGAATACAACCTCTGCCAAAGCAGCTAAATTTCTTCCTCATATTTAATTTATCCAAACAACCTTTTGAGGTGAACCCGTGAAGTCTGACATTACTTTTATAAGGTGACATCAGTATGGAATATTGCAAAAGAAAAAAGCAACAATAAAACAATTTGTGTAATTCACCAAATGTGGGATCTAGTTTATTAAACTAAACACTAGCTCCAAACTCTGAGAAAATGACAGAACACTAATTAAAAAAATAACCACATATTTAACTCAAAGCTTGAGACAGAATGAATGTGGTGATCTGAATAACAAATATCTCTTATCTTGATTTTCCCATTTATGTAAACACAGTCCAACAATTGTGCTGTAAGTCATTTTTTACACAGTAAAATGGAACTAACATTACCATTAGAATAAATTGGCACTATTATTAACAATCAGATTTTTTTTTCTTTTTTGTCATTTTCAGGGATCATGTTTAAGTTTTGACATCCTTGGGCACATCCAGTATATTAAAAAAGGCTCTTGTGTTTCTTATTTTCAAACAGTCCATTTACTGCTTGATCACTAACATTAATGAAACCCTTACTTGATTTGGCAAAGTTTTTTTTTTTTTTTTTTTTTTTACTTTCAGGTGAACCACAGTAAAGCTGGATTCATGCTGCACTTCCGCTGTTCGTGTCTGCTTGACTGTGAGGCTTGTTTGACGAAAATTACATCATCGTCTCCAGTTCACGGACGTCTATGTGCAGCCCAAATTTCCTGACCGTGTGACCTGACTGCATTGACTGTGCATGCAAATGCTTGAACCTCTCATTCATGAGGTGGTGCTACCAACACAGCATACAAAGTCAGAGTAGACGAAGAAGACAAAAAGGAAGAGGAAGACGAGAATAAACATACATGAATCCTTTTGCAGCAGCAGCAGCTAGAGCGGAGAGGAGCAGTGAAAAATTATAATTCCTGCTTTTTCTTGAAACAGTGTCATTGTTGTTGCTACAAAAAATATATAGCCCTGAACAAACTGGTGTATGAGTGCATTTGCGCTACCCATAGGACTGGGGTGAAACTACATATAACAGGCATGCGCATGTGTCAACCACTTGGCCTGGTAGATGAAAAAAGTCAAGCATATACAAAACCGTGTGCACCTGGCCTGGTCCAAAGCAGACACACACCTCAGTGGACCAGAATGGAAAAGTACCATGAATTCAGCTTAATGCCAATCAAAAATAGTGGTCAATTGCTAAGTGTGAACACAAATTGCAAAGTTGTACTTGGCCCGTCAATGCCCATCTCAAAACAGTTGGCATTCCTACATAAAGCAGGACAGCAGCAATTCCAACAATGATAAAAATAAATAAATAAATAAATAAACTGCCTCCAACATAGTCACAAAGAGCAAAGCATATAGATTTTTCTTTTACTTCAACAGCATTTCAATACAAGGCTAACAGCAGTTTCAGTATGAGCAATGGCCTTGCATCTGAGCAAGTTGCAGAGGAGTGGGGCTGCCTTCATAACTTCTGCAGCTGCTTTCTATCTGCTGTGGAAATCCCCAAAATGCTGTCATGTTTAGGTGTACAGCATTATCCGGTGGGGCCCACAGCTGGGGAAATGTTACCACCTCCTCCAGAAACTGCACCAGGATGATGGTTGTTTACAATGCTAGCCTGCTAACCCCTGAGAGCACATCTGTAGCAGGAGTACGGGTGGATAAGCTTCCAACACTTTGTCTCAGTTGCAGAGCTCCGGTCCATCTGTCTGCAGGTGAATGACAGTCTCATTTTCAAAGTCATTTAGTCACCAGTATTGATACTTTTACTCCGGTGATGGCAAATCTCAAGGCTGATTAGCTTTCGGGACCACCTCCCTCTGACGCGAATGAAACAAATTCATGTGTATTTGCATGTTTACGTTAAGTTAACATGTATTCGTGCTGCGTGAAGAACTACTGGGCAGAGTTTGATAAAATTTTTACCAGAGGTGGCTCATGGGCTACACATGAACCCATTACATTTTGGCGGTGATCCATGAGTTCATACCTCCACCAAAGCCCAATCTTCTAGCAATGGTTTAGCAGGATTACACAAAAACAGCTGGATAGATTTTGATGAAATTTTAACCAGAGATGGTCTTTGGGCTACAAACGAACCCATTACTTTTTGGAGGTGATCCTTGAGTGCATGCCTCCACCAAGGCCCTATTTTGGGGGGCTGGATGGATGGCTGGATTGCTACCTTATCGTGGTGGAGTGTTTGCATGCCCTAATGATCCCAGGAGCTATAATTTGCCCCAGGATGGACTTCCAAGACAACTGATTGCGGTGAAGGGCCAGACTAACCCAGGATTTACACTTACTGTGGATGCAATACGTTACTGCTGCGATCTGGCCTCTGCAGCAAAGAGTTCCTATTCTCATCAATTTTCTAATCCCCAACCTGGTCCGGACCACTGCAGAATGAATCTGGATCATCAGTTTCGGTTTGCTAATGAAATGCGGCAAGTCTATTTTTGCTGGATGCCTTATACAATCCACAAGGAAATCCTGCGGTATTTAATAGTCATTTGGTCATTAAAAGCAATTTAAGGATCGTCCATTATTTTTTGAGGGCTACTCCTCCACCACTGTGTGAAAGAAGGTAAAAACTTGACTTAACATACAAACACTTCATAGAATTAAAATTAACGGGCTACTTACATTTCATTTAACACTAGAAGTCCCAGAGAGGGGCCATTTGGCCTTTTTACCTAGAAAACCCATAAGGGGACCAACAAGAGGCCACAAGAGGGCCAACTTCTGGGACTTCTATTAAAGCCAAAAAATCCAGGCGGGGAGCCACTATATCACACTTCCTTGTTGTCATCACATGATTGCGATTGGTTCATCTGGGTCCCTCTGGGGCCTTTCTCGAGATCTCGCGTTATTTTGTGTAATTCTTGCATGCTCTTGTATTTCAAACTCTGTTCTCATCCATGCCGCTGCAAAACACAGATGGAGCTGGTAGAGATGAACGCAACGGAACATCCGCACTGCATCAGCAACATACAGCATCCAAAGTCAGTGTAAATCCTGGGTATGATCCAATAGACTCTCATGATGGATGTATAATCAAGGATTCATTGTACCCTGCCCGGTATGGGGTTACTGGGCCCCACCATAGAACCAGGGCTGAGGGAGGGGCTTCACCTTTTAACTGGCAGATTCCATGCGCCCCCAGTGGCACAGCGCAGCAACTGCGCCTGTCAACTGACTGACGTACCGTTAACTCCCCAGCTATAATGTGGATTTGTACTGATCTGCCAGTTCAGAAGGTGGCAGACACGCCTTGGAGGAATCATGGCTGACATGGAATACACCAAAGAAGAAGAAATCATTCTTCTTCTTCCTTTTTCCTTCTCTGAGCTCACAAGACCAATATGTCCACCATGCATCGTTATGCATCGTCACATAAACGGCTTCATTTACGAAAAATTGCCACGGGATACAAACGATAGTGACATGGGATAATCATAAGACTTTGTAGATGTAGGAGTGAGTGCAAATGACCAACAACACACAAAATAACGACCACGATGGACGAAAACACAGCGACAACGCCAGCCAGCAAGTCCTCTTCGCCAATGGCAAGTGACAGATTTCTTTGTTTCTTTACATTGTACTGATTTTCTGGTTCATATACTTTGAAGATAAGATAAAAACATACCCTGTAGAAAAAAACAGTGTCAAAAAACAGAACCATTCTTTGTGTAAATATGTCCAAAGTCCACTTTTGACTGAGTTATGTAATTCGATATAGCTCCCATGGCATTATGCAAATTAGATGCATACATTTATTCCTATCTGAAAGTTTGGATCATATTCTACATCTTTTTAATTGACAGTAAGCCATTATCTCTTGCAACTTTCAAGTTATAGCCTTGGAAATCTCGCCAGAGGATCTGAATATTTCTTGACAAAAAAATCTATACCACTCTTGACCACTAGAGGTTATGTCGCCAAACGGTGCCTGGGCCAGTTAATGGCAAGCACTTGGTGGCCGGGTTTTTGCCCATGGGACCAGCCGGGCTCAGCTGGAAGGAGCCACATGGGTCCTTCCTCCAGTGGGCTCACCACTTGCAGAAGGGATCATGAGGGTCTGGTACAATATGGATTGGGCGGCAGTCAAAGGTAGAGACCTTGATGGACCAGGTCCCAGCTTTTTAAACTTGTTTTTGGGATGTAGAACATCACCTCTCTGATAAGTTGAGAGATACCAGCTAGATATAGTTGGGCTCACCTCAGTGAACAGCTGTGGTTCTGGAGAGGTGCTGGATTTTAGTCAAACTCTGCTGCTTTGTGAAATATCTAAAACATGTATCTGTATTTTCTGTCATTTTGTTATATAGTGTGATGATCAGGAGTGTGCTCCCCCTCTCCTCCTGTTCCTGTTTCCCACTCCGGAAGATTGGACACACCTACGTGATTATACACCTGCTGCATCCGATGAGCAAGTGCAATTAAGATCCAGCATGTGGAGAGCTCATCGCTGGATCTTTTGGATTTGCAGCTACAATTTATGTCAAGCTCTGTCTCATTATCAAAGTTATCTGTATACTTACCTTGTGTGTCTTGCTCCTCAGGTTGCTGCCACCCGTAGGTGTGTCTCCGGGGCTGATCACGCTCTTCTGACCAAGAAGATCAGGATGTCCACCCAGGTCTCTGCCTTCCCCTCGTCCCCTGGTCCTTGCAGGAGTTCCCCGCTGGACTCTGCTGCTCAATTTGTAAGTGTGCTTTGCGGCATTATTCTCCCTTTGGAGAATCTGTCCCTTATAACCTCTGTCTGCTCTCTCCCGTAGGCTACATGCGCTCCAGGGCGCACCTATCTTGTGGAAATTTAAGTTGGCACTTTTGTGGTTTGTTTTTCTTGAACTTTGCATTTTTGTTTTCTGTGAGTTTTCAATAAATTTGTGAAATTTTTCATTGGAGTCTGAGTAATCGTTCTGGCAGCAGTTCGTTTGAGTCTAACCCTGATCTGAATCATGACAGAACGATCCAGCCAGGATCAAGGTTCATCGAGCGCTCAGCCAGGCGAACAGTCAGCACTTGAGCATTTGGTTGCCACGGAACTCCAGGTTGTGTTTCTTTTTTGAGCAGCTTCAAACTATCACTCAGCAACTGGTGAGACTGTTACCGAGCACCTGTGTCAGCTTCCTGTTGCGGTGCCTCATCCTGCACCTGCTGCCCCGGCAACAATTGCCACCTGCCGGGACATCTTTGCTCCCAAACCTGCCCCTATGGGGGAGGGGGGGTTTGCAGGGGTTTCCTGCTCCACTGCCAGTTGTATTTCCAGCAGGTGGAGGGGGACTATAGGGATGATGTGTCTAAAATCAATTTCATGACCTTGTTGTTGCGGGGCCAGGTGCTCAAGTGGGCACAGTCCATCTTGAGCAGCCAGAAAGGACCCCTTTATTCATCTGAGCAATTTGTGCAAGGGTTCTCAGGGGCTTTCGACCATTCAGAGAGTGAGGGAAATATTGTTAGCCCACTTATGGGGCTTTGGCAAGGGGATTGGTCTGCGGCCGATTTCTCTACCGAGTTCTTGGTTGTTGCAGTGGACTCCGGCTGGAACGACATTGACCTGCGCAGCGCGTTCCTCTCGGGTCTGAATTTGCATCTCCACGATGAGTTGGCTATCCATGCGTCTCCCTCCTCCCTGGATGAGCTCACCTCACAGGCCGTGGTCCTCGACAACCGGTTTAGGGAACAAGCAAAAGGAGCAGAAGGCAACTGTGTCGCTGCTTGCTTCCTGGCCGGCCGCCCCCTCCCCTTGGTGCTGCTCCGCCAGCCCCCTCTCTGCCGATGGCACTTGGTAGGTCCTATCTGACTCAGGAGGAGGGTCAGTGTTGAGAAAAGGAGGGGGCGTGCTTCTATTGAGGGGTCCCAGGTCACGCTGTTTCAAAATGTCCCGTGAGGCCAAAAGACCCGGCCCATCAGTAACCGTGGGTGGTCTGGCGGGAGGGTCCTCGCAAAATCCTCCCAATCATTTTGAACTTTCGGCCCTCATTCAGTTACTGGGGGCCGAGTTCAAAACCTCCACCCTGGTTGATACGGGGGCGGAGCAAAATTTTATCCAACAGGCCATGGTGTGGAAATTGCAGTTACCCACCAGGAATGTTCTGACACCTTTGTCGGTCTCGGCAATTTCGGGCAGTACCATCGCAGCGATTACCGAACAGACTGAACCCATTTTGGTCATTCTGTCCGGTAACCACCGCGAGGTTATTCAGTTTTATGTCCTGCCTCAATCTAACACCACCGTGATCCTTGGGTATCCGTGGCACCGCACCCATTATTAACTGGAGTCGGGGCTCCATTTCATCCTGGAGTCCTTTCTGCCTTTTGTCATGTCTCCGTTTGGCCACATGCTCTCCCGATTTCCTCCCCTCCAGCCGAGCCGGTGGATCTCAGCTCCATGCCCGAGGTTTATCATGACTTATGGGAGGACTTTAGCAAGTCTAGGGCCCTATCTTTACCACCTCACCGGGGCTACCACTGTGCTATTGATCTCCTCTTGGACGCATGGCTGCCATCCAGCAAGCACTACAGTTTATCTCGGCGGAGAGGGAGGCGATGGAGACCTACATTAAGGACTCCCTGAGCACCGGCATAATTCGCCCGTCGTCAACTCCACTTGGGGCGGGGTTCTTTTTTGTGAGGAACAAGGATGGGTCTCTGCGCCCATGTGTTGATTACTGCAAGCTTCACGCGATTACCTGTAAGGATAAGTATCAGCTACCTCTCATTAATTCAACGTTTGAGTTGCTCCAACGGGTGCGTTTTTTAACCAAGCTCGCCCTCCGCAATGCATATCATTTAGTCCGCATTCGGGAGGGGGACGGGTGGAAGATGGCGTTGAAAACACCTTTGGGCCATTTTGAATATTTGGTCATGCTGTTTAGGCTGACCAACGCCCACTCTGTCTTCCAGCAGTTAATTAACGACGTCCTACGAGATGTGGTGAACCAGTTTGTGTTTGTTTATTAGGACAATATTTTGATTTTGTCTCGCACCCTGGAGGAGCACTTAGTCCATGTTTTGTCCATCCTGCAGCAGTTGCTGGAGAAACAGCTTTTTGTGAAAGCTGAGAAGTGCAAATTTTCCACTCGCTCTACTTCATTTTTGGGGTTCATCATCGCTGAAGGCACGGTAAAGGCCAATCCGGCGAAAATTAAGGTGGTAGTAAACTGGCTGACCTCACCAGTCCAGGAAGGATCTCCAATGCTTCCTGGGCTTCGTCAACTTCTACCGCCGATTCATCCGAGACAATAGTAGGGTGGTGCAATTGCTTATGCAGTTGAAGTCGACCAAAAGCCCGTTTAAGTGGTCCAAGGCCGCTGAATGAGCCTTTGTGACCCTAAAAGGCCTATTCACCAACGCGCACGTTCTGGCACTGGTGGATCCTGCAGCGCAGTCTCTGTTCGACGTGGATGCTTCTGATTTGGGGGTAGGCGCTGCCCTCTCCCAGCACTCCTTCTCCGATCAGAAGCTCCATCCATGCACACATTTCTCCTGGCGGTTAACATCAGCTTAGAGGAATTATGCTGTTGGGCCTTAAGCTAACTAACTAACTAACTAACCTGCACTTATATAGCGCTTTTGAGCGCTATATAAGTGCAGGTTAAGTCTCCATTCCTCCAAAGCGGGCTTTGGAGGAATGGAGACACTGGCTGGAGGGAGCTAGCCAACCGGTCATTGTCTGGACTGACCATAAAAATTTAGAATACCTTTGGTCGGCCAGACGGTTAAATTCTCGGCAGGCTCGGTGGGCCCTGTTCGTTAATAGGTTTAATTTATCCATCTCGTACAGACCAGGGTCCCTTAATGCCAAGGGTGATGCTTTCTGATGCCAGTTTTCTCCTGACTCCTCCTCCTATTCCACCTCCTCCTATGCAGCTGCTGCGTTTCCCCCGGAGACTATTCTTCCCCCTCCTGCTTTCTCGGGACATTCCAGTGGGAAATTGAGCAGTGCGTACAATCATCGGAACCCATCTCTGAGGGAGGCCCCCTAGACTGGCTGTATGTCCCCGCAGTGCTACGTGGAGAGGTGATTCAGTGGGGGCATACTAACTTTTTCACCTGTCATCCTGGCATTTCCAGAACTATTGACTTGCTGCCAACGCTTTTTTGGTGGGCCACACTCTGGAGGGATGTGCAGGAGTATGTCAAGGCCTGTCACACCTGTTCTGCTAATAAAACTAACTCCTCCCCTCCTGCAGGTCTCCTCCATCCCCTCCCAGTGCCGGGTCACCCATGGTCTCACATTGCCCTTGACTTTGTAACGGGTGTCGCTCCATCCCAGGGGAATACACTTATCCTGATGATAGTTGACCACTTCTCCAAGGCCATCCACCTCATTCCTCTCCACAAGCTGCCATCTGCTATGAAGATGGCTGACTTGCTGATGCAGCAAGTCATCTGGCTGTGTGGCGTTCCCATAGACATTGTCTCGGACCAGGGCCCCCAAATTCATGTCCCAGGTGTGGAAGGCATTCTGCCCCTTCTTGGGTTTGACTGTCAGTTTGACTTTTGGATACCATCAACAAAGCCATGGTCAGGCTGAGCGTGCTCATCAGTCTCTGGAGGCCACCTTCAGGTGCGTAGCATCCACAAACCCGACCACCTGAAGCTCTCATTTGACCTGGGTGGAATATGCACATAACTCTGCAATCTCCTCCTCCACTGGGCTCATGCCATTTGAAGCGTTGAAGTGTTGATACACCACCTTTGCTGCCTATGGCGGAGAGGGGCCTCGCCGTCCTATCCGTGGAGGCCCATGCACACCAGTGCTGCCTTCTGTGGAGGGCCACAAGGGCTGCCCTCCTTCGCTCTGTGGAACGCAATAGACAGTACACTAACAGCAGACGGGTGCTGGCGCTGAAGTATACGGTGGGACAGAGGGTCTGGTTGTCCACCAACCAGATCCCACAGAAAAGGGAGTCCCGGAAGCTCTCCCCCCGCCATCTGGGCCCCTACACAATCAAGCGGTTGATCAATGATGTCACCGTTCGGTTGGACTTGCCACCCTCTATGTGCATCCATTCTATGTTCCATGTCTCCAAGATCAAGCCCCTCTCTGCCAGTCCCTCTACCCTCCTCCGGACCCCCCGCCACCCCTCCGCCACATCGATGGCCAGACTACGTGTATGGCAGAGAGGATCTTAGACGCGCGTCATCGGGGGCGGTGTTGTCAATACCTCGTTCACTGGAAAGGATATGGTCCGGAAGAGAGGTCATGGATCCCGGGGTTGTACATCCTGGATAAGCATATGATTCGGGCATTCCATCAAACCCATCGACACAAACCCAGTGGGATGCCAGGAGGCGTCCCTTGAGGAGGGGGGGCACTGTAATGATCAAGCGCACGTGCTCAACCTCTCCTCCTGTTCCTGTTTCCTGCTCCGTAAGATTGGACACACCTGCGTGATTACACACCTGCTGCATCTGATGAGCCATTGTGTTTAAGATCCAGCGTGTGGAGAGCTCATCGCTGGATTGTCTGGGTTTAAAGCCACAATTTATGTCAAGCTTTGTCTCATTATTAAAGTTATCTGTATACTTACCTTGTGTGTCCTGCTCCTCAGGTTGCTGCCACCAGCAGGTGTGTCTCCAGAGCTGATCACACTCGCCTGACTAGGAAGCTCAGGATGTCCACCAAAGTCTCTGCCTTCCCCTCATCCCCTGGTCCTTGCTGGAGTCCCCCGTTGGACTCCGCTGCTCAGTTTGTAAGTGTGCTTTGAGGCATTATTCTCCCTTTGGAGAATCTGTCCCTTATAACCTCTGTCTGCTCTCTCCCGTAGGCTACGTGCGCTCCAGGGGGCACCTGTCTTGTGGAAATTTAAGTTAGCGCTTTTGTGTTTCATTTTTATTGAACTTTGCGTTTTTATTTTCTGTGCGTATTCAATAAATTTGTGAAACTTTTCATTGGAGTCTGAGTAATCATTCTGGCAGCTCTCCGTTTGAGTGTAACCCTGAACCTGAAACCAGAACCTGAACCTGATCTGAATCATGACATACAGTATATGGCCCTTTTCCACTAGTATCTGTTTGGACCTACTCAGTTCGACTTGGATTTACTCGACTCAGCACGCTTTTATTTCCATTACAGCACAGTACCGCCTGGGGTGGGTGGGATTTTTTTTACAGCAAGGCGGCGCCACACTCCTGTGACCTAAAACGCATGACACAAGCAAAACATAACATGGCGGCTTACAAGGCTACTCCTTGGTCTCTGGCTTTTTGTCAGAGTAAAGGCCAAAAAGGACAGCCAGAATGGGGACAGGCGGGGGGGGGGGGGGGGGGGGGGGGGTTGGTGAATGAGTGCAACTGGGAAACCGATTATCACATGCAATAAATTTCCTCTACTAACCCCTAAATAAACATGTTTTATCACTTTAAGATATTAAGTTTGACTGAGATTAGGGCGGTGGAATTTAAACTCACAGATATTAAAAACCCTAATGATATTTAAAAAAATGCAATTTTCAAACAGATTGAAAGCATTTGCTGTGGCTAAGATGGACAAGCTGCCTTTGTGTTAAACAGGAGATGTTGAGTTCAGATACTAGGAGGCCATAAAAGAAGGAGCAAATGTTCTTTGGGTCAATCTGAGCAACTTTAACTGCTGGATGCAATCTTATCTTAACTATGTTAAGACCAAGTGGAATCCCAGTACTTTTTAATTGCATCTGTTTGTATCAGCTAACTTACTTTCAAAAGAAAACTTAAATAAGGGCTCATGATTATTTTTTAACAGATGCTGTGGTGATAATTGATGGAAAAAATTTTTCTCTTTTCTTCTCTTCTCTCGTTTTTGAGAAATAACCTACCTCTGCATCCCAGATTGTATTACTGATTTATAAAAAATACTCATTAAAAGCTGACAAAACACCAACTTAAAAAGGATGAATACTTAAAATCTAAACAAGCATTATTAAAGTTGTCCATCCATCCATCCATCCATCCATTCATTCATCTTCTACCACTTTTCCGGAGGTCTGGGTCGCAGAGGCAGCAGTTCAAGCAGAGAAGCGCAGACTTCCCTCTCCCCAGCCACCTGCTCCAGCTCTCCAGAAAGGATACCAAGGCGTTCCCAGACCAGCTGGGAGACATAGTCTCTCCAGTGAGTCCTGGGTCTGCCCCGGGGTCTCCTCCCAGTGGGACGTGCCCGAAACACCTCAAGTGGGAGGCGTCCAGGAGGCCTTTCTAAACTGACTTTTTATTAAAGTTGTCATGCCTAAAAATATACCAAAGCCTAGCAGTGTACAACAGCTGTTAGCTTTCCACAGCACCCAAACAAAAAGTCTATTTTTTAAGTTACTGCGCAGCGCCACTATAAGAAGAGAGCACATCAATGATAGGGATTTATTCCCCATGGGGGCAGCGATGGCGCAGGTGTAGTGTGACCGACTACTGATCGGAGGGTCATGGGTTTGATTCCCGCTCTGCTGTCCAACTGTCAAAGTGTCCTTGAGCAAGACACTGAACCCCCAGTTGCTCCTGGTGGCCTGGTTAGTGCCTGTGTGTATGGCAGCTCTGCCGCCATCAGTGTGTAAATGTGTGTGTGAATAGGTGGATTGCAGGATCTGTAAAGCGCTTTGGTCATCCTAGATGAGAAGAAAAGCGCTATATAAGTGAACGCCATTTGCCATTTGCCATGGATTGCTGGGATTTGAACCTAGGGCCTAAATATTTACAAAATAGGTTCTTGTAGTTATTGACTTGAAAGCTGAGTGAAAGTTGGGCCTGTACATTGATGCTCAGTGACCAAGACAATGAAGCGAGGGGGGGCATGTTTAGAGACAGAGAGAGAAAAGGAAAGCCAGAAGTGTGGAGGTGAGAGTAGGGAGTATGACAGGGAAAAAGAGAAAGAGTTGGCTGACATGATGGAGAGAGGGAAGGGAGATATACTACCATGGTGTAGATGAAGAGAAATGGAGTAGGAGTAATCTTGAAGGAGGAGTATGTGAAGAGTATTCAGGAGGTAAAGAGGGAGTCAGACAGAATCATGAGTTTGAATCTAGAAGTCAAAGGTGTGATGTTTAATGTTGTCAGTGCGTATGCCCCACAAGTTGGATGTCAGGTAGAAAAGAAAGAGGGATTCTGAAGTAAGTTGGATGAAGTGGTTGAGAGTGTTCCTGGGGGGGAGAGAGTGGTGATTAGAGCAGACTTTAATGGACATGTAGGTGAAGGGAACAGATGGTGATAAGGAAATTCTGGGTAGGTATGGTCTTAAGGAGAGAAATGTGGAATTGTAGAGGATGTGCTCAAGGATGAGGCTGAGTTTATTTCTCAGGTTCAGCTTTATTAACAGAACACATACTCTAACAATCTCCAAGCAAGAAAAAAGAGACAGATCAATATCACATCGCTCTTTTATACTCCGGAACAACGAAACTCAAGTCACATGGTGTCTTAGCAAACATACAGTCACACTGTAACCCTTTTGATCTTCCACCATTGTCTCTTAGCCTTCAATGGTCCGGAAATCCCTCCAGGGCTTCTCTCTGAGACAAAGGCCAAATCTCACACCTTCTCGATATCTCCTGCAGACTCAGTCCTTTTGTCCCTCGAGACGTGAAGCACACAATAAACATACAGCAATACATTTGTGGAAAATATGTACCCAACATATGTGCCACATGACCCCCCCAAACGTCTAATATGGGACAAACATAATCAGAGATGCATGACATAAAAACATTACTACATAACAAATATCAATCCACCAGTTGCCTAGGTCTAAACCTCCTGCCGTATCTGCTGTAAGCCGGCCTTGCTGCTTCTGCGGTGACTTCCTGCACCTGTGGATTAGAACTGTTAGCCAATCTCTGTGGGGGTTCTGGACAATGCCTTCTCGGAGGACTGCCATGACGGGGGGCCCTCGCCAACTGCACTTTTTCATCTGCCAAAACAAAAGCAGGTTTGAGTCTGTTTATACAAATCAACTCCTTCCTGTCTCCCAAATCTAGCAAAAAATGCTTCTCTCCTGTTTCCAGCACTCTGAAAGGTCCATCATAAGGTGGCCGCAAATTTGGGCGATGAGCATCATGTCTAACAAAAACAAACTCCGCATTTTTTAAAGCCTTCGGCACAAAAACGCATGGGAAACTGTGATGAACGGGACCAGGAAACGTGTTTGGTCCTATGTCGCTCTGCAACAGCTGAGCGGGGGGCAATTTGGCGCAGGATTGTCGGGGAGAAATTCACCGGGTAAACGGAGAGGTTGTGCAAAAACTAACTCAGCTGGGGAGGCGTGCAAATCCTCCTTAGGTGCAGAACGCAACCCCAATAAAACCCATGGAAGTTTGTCAACCCAATTTGTATCCGTAAGCAACGCTCTGAGGGCTGCTTTCAATGACCTATGAAAACGCTCGCATAAACCGTTAGCCTGGGGGCTATACACGGTAGTGCAGTGGATCTTCACCCCTAGGCTGCGGGCCATCGATGACCAGAGTTTGGAGACAAATTGAGGACCCCTGTCGGACGTTATGTCCGACGGGACTCCAAAACGCGCAACCCAAGATGTTAAAAACGCGCGCGAAACTTCCTCCGCTGTGGTTGATGCCAGAGAAACCGCTTCTGGCCAACGCGTGATGCGATCCACCATCGTCAAAAGGTATGTGTGCCCCTGTGACAACGGAAGGGCGCCCACCAAGTCGACAGCACATGATCAAAGCGCTTAGCCGGGATGTGAAAAGGCTCCAATGGAGCTCTAGTGTGCTTGTGTATTTTGGCTCGCTGACACGCTACGCAGGCTGCTGCCCATTCCTTGACCTGTTTGCGCAACCCCGGCCAAACAAATTTCTCCCCCACCATCTTGATCGATGCGCACCCCCCCGGGTGCGCCAGGGAATGGACCGAGTCAAAAACGCGGCGGCGCCACACAGCTGGTATCACGGGGCGCGGCCGTCCCGTGGAGACATCGCAGATTAGGGGGGGCATACCGACTTGCTGCACCCTGTGCTCCAGCCTTAACCCTGTTGGTCCAGACTGGAGCGCGCGCACATCCGCATCACTAACCTGCTCCGCGGCCATGGCTGCATAATCTAAACCTATGCGGACCGGGGCTGCGTGCGCTTCTGCGCCGCTACCCTGGCCCGCGGCCACAGCTGCCGAGTCTGCCCCCACGGGGCCTGGCGCCGTTACAGCACGCGAGAGACAGTCTGCCACTACATTATGTTTACCTGTGACATGCTGGATATCGGTGGTGAACTCCGATATCGCGGCCAGCTGTCTTTGCTGCCGGCCCGACCAAGGTTCTGAAATCTTGGCCATCGCAAACGTTAGCGGCTTGTGGTCCACAAACGCGGTGAAACGGCGCTCTTCCAGCCAGAACTGGAAATGGTGGATGGCCAAGCGTAGGGCCAACAGCTCCCTGTCGAACGCGTTGTATTTTCGCTCGCTATCGCGCAAGGTTTTGCTGAAAAACGTGAGCGGCTGCCAGGTCCCTGCAACAAACTGTTCAACGACCGCCCCCACCGCTAAATCGGAAGCGTCAGTGGTGAGCGCCATGCGGGCCGTTGGGACTGGGTGTGCCAACAAAACCGTGTTTGCCAGGGCTGATTTGACTTGGGAGAATGCGTGCTCCCGCTCCGAAGACCATTCGATTTTATTTGTGGGTTTTTGCTTCTTTAGTGCAGCATACAATGGTTGCATGAGCTGCGCTGCGCTTGGGAGGAAACGGTTATAAAAATTAACCATTCCCAAAAACTCCTGTAACACTTTGACCGTTTGAGGTCAGGGAAAATCTGTTATTGCGCGGACTTTATCGGGCAGAGGGACCGCTCCTTCTGGCGAAACACGATGCCCCAAAAAATCAATTTGCACCACCCCAAACTGGCAGAGCTGGGTTAATTATTAACCCGTGCTCTGCCAGCCTCCGAAAAACCTCTCTGAGGTGGCTTTCGTGTTCGTCTTCGGACGTGCTGGCTACCAAAATGTCATCCAAGTAGACGAACACGAAAGGGAGGTCGCGTAGAACCGCGTCCATCATACGCTGGAATGTCTGCGCGGCACCCTTGAGTCCAAAAGGCATGCGCAAAAACTCAAAAACCCGAAAGGAGTTATTACCGCTGTTTTGGGTATATCCTGAGCGCGCACTGGGACCTGATGGTAACCACACACCAAGTCTATTTTAGAAAAAATGCGCGCCCCCGCCAAATGAACCGAAAAATCTTGGATGTGCGGAATCAGGTAGCGGTCGTGTGCTGAGGTGTTATTCAACCTGCGGAAATCACCGCAAGGTCACCATGAACCATCAGCCTTCGGGACCATGTGTAGCGGAGAAGCCCAGGGGCTTTTAGAACGTCTAATGATGCCCAGTTTTTCCAAGTTGGCGAACTCCTTGCGTGCTATGGCCAGTTTAGCTGAGTCCAAGCGCCGAACTTTTGCAAAAACGGGCGGCACGGTGGTAATGATAAAATGTTCCACCCCATGTTTAGCCACTGTCACCGAAAACGTTGGGACTGTGAGTGCTGGGAACTGAGTGAGTAGTGCGTGGAACTTACCACCCGCAGCTGTGACGCTGGCCTGTGCAGTCGGCGGGGCCACCCGGGCTGTGCAGGGAATAGAGTGAAAAGAAGTGCATTAACCAGACGTCTATTAGCAAGATCAACCAATAAACCATGTGAGCACAAAAAATCAGCACCTAACATGTTGAAATTGACTGCCGCTATGACGAAAGTCCACTCGAATGTTCGGCCGTGTAGAGACAGAAGCAGAGTCTTCTCCCCGAAGGTCTTAATCACCGAGCCGTTGGCTGCCGACACCACGGGACCACTGGAAGGCGCCAGCCGGTCAGCGTAGGAAGGTGTGATGAAATTCAGCTGGGAGCCTGTGTCCACAAGGAAGTGCCTCCCAGATCACGCGTCCGTCAGGTAGAGCAACTTGCTCTTTTCACCAAGAGTCGCAGCTGCTACCGACTCCCGGTCTTGGCGTTTCCTGAGTGCTTGAACTGGCACGGTGGAATGCACTTGCGTGCCCTCTCGGCGAAACGGCGATGGTAAAAGCAAAGGACGTCGTCCGCTCTGCGTCTCCTGGCCTCCGCCACTGCTGTCGTCAGTGAGTCTGGTGCTGCAGCCTCTGGCCCCCTGCCATCTCCAGATGTTGTGCTCAGCTCCGCTGCTGCGGTCGTGGCCGTGTGTTGCCTATGGGCGTTGACGAGTCGCTGCGCCTCCTGGCCCAGCTCGTGGTAGTCTCGGTAGGCCAGCAGCTGTGAATTGGCCAGGGTAACTCTCACCGCTGACGGTAGTGTTCTGAGGAAAAGGTGGGCGAAGATAAAACCATCATCTTTGGAGTCTCTCAGACTCAGCATCCTCGCCATCAGGTCTGCAGGTCTCTCGAAGATGGAACTGTGCCTCGACTGTGTTAAACCAGGAGCGCGGGCTATGCTGCCAGAAATCAGGTAGCTAGACTGTGGTAGCTGCATTAGCCTGGCTGGCTCCTGATGAGTCCGGTGCAGGGGAATCGCCACCGGCCATAATTCGTCTTAGGGTCACCAGTGTAGAGGATGTGCTCAAGGATGAGGCTGAGTTTATTTCTCAGGTTCAGCTTTATTAACAGAACACATACTCTAACAATCTCCAAGCAAGAAAAAAGAGACAGATCAATATCACATCGCTCTTTTATACTCCGGAACAACAAAATTCAAGTCACATGGTGTCTTGGCAAACATACAGTCACACTGTAACCCTTTTGATCTTCCACCATTGTCTCTTAGCCTTCGATGGTCCGGAAATCCCTCCAGGGCTTCTCTCTGAGACAAAGGCCAAATCTCACACCTTCTTGATATCTCCTGCAGACTCAGTCCTTTTGTCCCTCGAGACGTGAAGCACACAATAAACATACAGCAATACATTTGTGGAAAATATGTACCCAACATATGTGCCACATGGTTGTGGATTTTGCTAAAAAGGATGGAAATTGCTGTGGTGAACACATGCTTCAAGAAGAGAGAGGAACATAGGGTGACTTACAAGAGTGGAGGAAGGTGCACTAGGTGGACTACATCTTATGCAGAAGGAGAAACCTGAAAGAGACAGGAGACTGCAAGGTGGTGGCAGGGGAGAATGGAGCTAGACAGCATCGGATGGTAGTCTGTAGGATGACTTTGGAAAGCAAGAAGAGGAAGAGAGTGAAGGCAGAGCCAAAGATGAAGTGGGAGGAGTTACAGATAATTTACCAGATTACTGGGGAAAGTACAGCAAAAGTATCAAGGGAAATGGATAGGAAGGTATGCGGTGTATTGTCTGGACCCCGGTTCTGCAACCTTTGCCAATCAAAGAGCCATTTTGCCCGTCTCTGACTAGAAGAGAAGTGGCTGAGGGACACAACGGCAATTTGACCTCTAAAATAAAGATTATGCTGCTTATAAAGTTTTTTTATATACTGTACCCAGCTGTGAATATTATGTGGCTTTAATAAATTCCTACTACAACAGTGGAAAAAAACTGACAAACTTTATATATAGCTTCATTTATGAAATTAAAGTATTAGAAATATATTACAAATTGTTTTGAGCTGAAAAATGAATTTCTGAATATCTGACCATAATATTTTTGTTTAGTTTTTAATTATCAGCACATTCATAAATTGTTTAAATCTGAAAAATATCATCCATCTCTTGCTTTCAACAGTGATCACATAGCTTTAGTTCCTGATATTTTAACAAATTAGAGACAAAAGTTTTATTGAGAAGAAGCTACTTTTCATCCTTTTTATGTTTCCTCATAATGCTCCTTATTCAAATGTATTAATATAATAAAAATCTGAATCCTTCACCTGTTTTTCAGACACTCAGTTTGACAACTAGATGATTGGTTGTCTGATATTCTTCTTTAATTTGGAATAAAACAAAAAAGAATTCTAAGCAATTTTTTAAATAATATAACTTTAAAAATCATTTGGAGCAAATTAAGCCAATTAGAAATAATTACAACAGAGTGGAAAAAATGTTTAAAAAATATCTTCTTCTGCTGAGCTAAGTATTGTTTATATAATTAAAAAATGTGTGGCGCTGATAGACAGTCTGTACATACTACAACTCAATGTCCAAAACCCCATTAAAACATCAAGTAATAAACTAGCTTTCAGAGAGTCTTCTCTCCTCTTTTTACTCATTTGAACTCCTTTTTCAATTTTTTTCGTTTTTTATAAATTGAGGAAAAACTGTTGTCTGTATGTTGCTGATTTCAGCCAAGTATATCCGGTTGGCAGTGTTTCATAATAAAAGCACATAACAGACACAACCATTCTGAAAACTTAATTGCTGTAGAGGCTTTTATTTTATGTAACTCAGGAAGTATTGAGCTGTGATGGTGAAAATAATTTCACACTAATTCAGACTTCAATCATGTCTGGAATCCAGCACTTATAGCACAGGAGACAAATTTTGAGGCGATTGAGCAAGAATTCAAGTATTGTTTTTCATTTTTAAGGATAATTAAAGTGCTTATTTTAGATAATCACATTTAAGACTTTTTATGGACCTGTAGACACTGATGAGGCGGCTGTTTTTCTTCTTGTTTGTGTTCTCGCAGAGAAATTCTCTCCACACAACAACCATACATGAACATAAATTAATCTGTGCACACAGAATTAGACTCTATATTTTCCTCTGTGATTTTACTTTTTCTGTATCTGTTCATGTCTTATCGAGGGTGACAGGAAGCTGCTGCTGTTCATGCTTCTCCACATGCACTGAGGAGAGGCTGAGCGGCTCTGTGTGCAGCCGCTGTCAGATGCGACGCAGTCACACATGGTTGACAACATAATAAATAATTTTAAATATATATATATTTCGTTCATAAAATTGTGCGTTTCCATTGAGAAATGTATCCAATTGCAATAAACAATAATTTAAAAAATAAAATAATTCAAATGAGCTTCGTTAATTTCCTTGTCTTCTGAGATATAATTGCAGGGAGCTGCAGCATGGGGGCTGAAGAACCGCATGCGGCCCCGGGGCTGCGGGTTGCTGACCCCTGGACCAGATGTAGAGATCAAGCTGGAAAGGATGGTTGGGCTGTTTAACAGGTTAGGTTGATTAAGGACAGAAATGGTATTGCACTAATGAGTGAAAAGAATGTGTTGAGAAAGTGGAAGGAGTACTTTGAGGAGCTGATGAATGAAGAAAATGAGAGAGAGGAGGATGGATGAAGGAAAGATGGTGAATCAGGAAGTTCCAAGGTTTAGCAAGGTGGAAGTGAGGGGAGCTTTGAAGAGGATGAAGAGTCGAAAGGTCTCTATGATCCTGTGAACTAGAGGTGTCACGGTACATATATTTGTATTTTTGGGTATGGTACAGAGGTGTACCGAGGTTCCACATGGATCATATTGAGTGACGGACAGGAATTGTAACTGCCTCGCACTCTGTAAACAACTACAGAGCAGCTCCACCTCTGGCTAGCAAACATCATAGCAAGTGATAATGCTAAGGTGAAGTCACAGCTTGAAGACCCTCTTCTGTCTCCTGTCTGGGAACACTTCGGCTTTCCAGTGAAACATGCAAATGGACAAAGGCAAGTGGATAAGACAAAATCAGTGTGCTGGCTGTTATGTCCACAAACCTGGCAGAGAAGACGGAAGAGGATGCTGCGTTGGAACTCAGACTTTATTACATGATGGGTTTAAGAATACATTACAACCATATGAGCACTTAGCTCCCTGACATGCCCGGAGGACGAGTCGCCGAACAAGAGACCCTAAGATGGCTGACTCTCCCCTATATATGTCAGCGTGATGATGTCACCAGCTGGCTGTGTCATCACGCTGCACATTGTAATGAATCCCCTTCATTACATTCTCTACCCCTCTTGCAAAACACAGAACACTTATAATTAAAACCCTCCCCAATTTAGTATGCAAAAGAACACCTGAACTTGGGTCAGTGGGTGGACCGCTGCTGGACCTGACGTGGCTGAGAGGATTATTCTACCACTCATCCTGGCAGCCGCACTCTTAGCTAATCAGTCCTTTTTTCTTACAGTCTTCCATGGGGAACGCAGTTCTGACGGAGAGGCCTTGCAGCGGGCCCGTGCTAGACATGCCCCTGGAGCTGTCGGACCTCCAGGGCTGGGGCCAATCTTCATGACACCGGGACTGCTGTCCCACACTGCGATAGCTGACCCTTGCAAAGCCTTGCCGTCTCGACCAGCCACCTGGACACGCCGTAGTTGATTTGCATGCTGAACCAAACCACCTGTCAGCCGAAAGCACGCTTTTCCCAGCTTCGCCATGATCCATAGCGGTGCCTGTTGTTTCGTTGGCTGCGGCCCATTCAGTCGGTGTCCTGGTCTCTCACCGGTGCGAACCCGAACCCAGTCCATGACTTGGAGCGGTACCTTACTTGTTTTTATGTATTGTTGTTGTGCTCCCGGTGGTTCTACATGCTTGTTCGGCTTGGGATTTCTGTTGCACTGTGGTGATTCCCTAATCACTGTGTTCATTGCAGACCCTTCACCCATTGTCTCCGTCGTCAGTTGAGGCTCGCCGTGGGTATGGAAGGTGTCCGGTGCCTCTCCGGTGTCGCTCATTGAAATAGACTCCTCACCCATCCGCTTGGTTGTAACCTCCATAGCTTGGTGGGCGAGGGCACAGGAGCAGTCCGGTTCCTTTTCTTTGTTGTCTGAAGTGCTCTTCTGTGCCACGCTGTGCGTTGTGCCTGTGCCCGGCCGCTGCTGCTGTGCTTCGTGGTTCTCTGCATGCTCGGGCTTCCTCTCCCATGGCTCCGATTCTGGCTGAGGGGGGGACAGGCAAGTCTGGTCACTGCTCTGTCTCCGTGTGGCTCTCCTTCTGAGACCATGGAGCGTGCGCTTTTGTGTCAATGCCATCCTCAATTACCACCACAACATCGTCATTCAGGTCCGTTGTGTCCCAAATGCCACATCCCGACAACTCAAACCCAGCGCTTTCTCTGATAGCGAAGCACAGTCTGTAGAAAAGGTCACATTCCATAATGTTGTCACTGTGCGCTGTCACCTGGAATGCAAAGTCGTACACAATTTTGGGCTTGCAGCAAACAGTCAGTTCCACTGTTCCGACATTGCACAGTCTGTGACCACCATATCCATACAGCAGCGTTGGGCCTTTCTTGATTTTACAGTTGGGGAAAAACTTTTTCACCGTGGCCCAGTTTAACATTGACCGCACCGCTGCCGTGTCGAGCACGAGTGGTACAGCTACTCCGTCTAATTCAACCATGCTGTACGAGTAACCACTGATGCCGGGGCTTACCAAATGAATGGTCGTTGTTGGCGGTCGGGGGGGGGGGTGTCTCCTGGCAGGCCCCAAAGTACTGACAACCTGCAAACTCTGGTGAAATGGTTCAGGCGCCCGCATTTGTTACACTGTTTTCCTCTTGCCAGGCAAACTCGTGCTCCGTCCCGGTGCATCGGGGACCCGCAACCCCTGCAGACAGGGCCTCTAGGAGTGGACCCTCGGCTCACCGCATTTGCCTCATACTCTTCGTCCTCCACGCCCACTGCTTTAGCTAGCATTTACTGTCCAGGCAGCCTCTGTGTTTAGCACCCATTTAGCTCTGTGGCTAACTTCTCTGCTGCTTCCAATTGGAGTACTAGCTCAATCACTCTAGCTAGTGTCAAGTCACTTGGCACTATTAAGAACCTAGCTCGTAGCCCAGCCTTACATGTATGTTCGGCCAATTGGTCTCGCATCATTTCGTCTTCCAGCGACCCAAAATGGCACACATTAGCCAGCTGTCTCAGGTCAGTGATGAACTGCTGTATTGGCTCACCGACTCTCTGTTGTCTCTGGCGAAAGTGAATCTGTCGTAACGTCACGCTGTCCGGCGTGATAAAATAGGTAACTAGTAGCTTCACTACCTCCTCATACGAGTCCGTCGTGTCGAGTGTGCGGAGAATCTTTTTGCCCTCTATGCCCAGGGTGTGGACAAGCAGTGCTCGCGTCTTCATCTTATCCAATTTTCCCAGGCCCAACACTGTGATATATGTCTCAAACGCCTCCAGCGAATGCGGCCATGGAACTGGCGGTTACCCTGGGAGCTCAAGGAAAGGCCACAATGGTGTCACGCACACCTCCATGGTTAATCCTCCGTCGCCAAATGTTAGGTCCACAAACTTGGCAGAGATGACGGACGAGGATGCTTTGTTGGAACTCGAACTTTATTACATGATGGGTTTAAGAATACATTACAACCATATGAGCGCTCAGCTTCCTGACATGCCCGGAGGACGAGTCGCCGAACAAGAGACCCTAAGATGGCTGACTCTCCCCCACATATGTCAGCATGATGACATCAAGCAGCGCATTGTAATGAATCCCCTTCATTACACTGGCATTGTTTAGTGGAGATCGGATATGCTTTTGGCAGTATCTCAAACTTTTTAACTCATTTGAAACGGCACCACGTGAATGTGAATATCAGTGCAGCACGGAAAAAAACTACCTTTGTACAAGCGCAGCTTCCAGCAGCATTCAGACAGCCTCTCCAGTGTTCTTCAGATCGAGCTAAAGCAATAAAGCTTTGAGCTAAAGCTTTCAGCTCAAAGCTTAGTCATGGAGTTCCACAGGGATCTGTGCTAGGCCCTACTCTTTTTAGTTTATATATGCTTCCGTTAGGCAACATTATTAGAAAGCACTGTATACATTTTCATTGTTATGCAGATGACACACAATTATACCTGTCAATGAAGCCAGATGATACTAATCAATTAGCCAAGTTAGAAGCCTGTCTTAAGGAAATCAAAGCTTGGATGACTTGTAATTTCCTGCTATTAAATTCAGATAAGACTGAAGTCATTCTTGTTGGTCCAAAAAACCTTAGAAATTCCTTTCCAAATCAAACTTTCAGTTTGGATGCAGTTACTCTTTCTCTTAATAGCTCTGTGAGGAACCTTGGAGTTATTTTTGATCAGGATTTGTCCTTCAATTCACATATTAAATTTGTTTCTAAGACTGCCTTCTATCATTTGCGTAATATTGCCAAGATTAGGAGCATCTTGTCTCAGAGTGATGCTGAGAAGCTGATCCACGCTTTTGTTAGCTCGAGATTAGATTACTGTAATTCTTTATTATCAGGCTGTCCTAAAACATCTTTAAAAAGTCTTCAGCTGATCCAAAATGCTGCAGCAAGAGTTTTAACAGGTACTAGAAAGAGAGATCATATCTCTCCGGTTCTGGCCTCCCTTCATTGGCTTCCCATAGAGTTTAGAATTAAGTTTAAAATCCTTCTTCTTACTTACAAAGCTTTAAACAATCAGGCTCCTTTTTATTTAAAAGATCTGATACTACCGTATCATCCTAACCCTTTTTTTTTTTTTTTTTTTCCGGTTCCGGTTCCGCCGGACTGGCGGCGCCACACGAGTCGGCTGCCTGTTGCAACAGCCTTTTTTTTTTTTTTTAATCTTCCTTCTTCTTTCTACACCTTTCACTCTGTATATATATCACGGACGCACGGATCGCCCCGGGGGTCTCCCGGGTCGGCGGACGGAGCCACGGTTTGCAGCGGGAGACGTTACAGCGGGGAGGAGCTAGTGCTAGCTAGCACTTGGCCGCTGCCCGGTGCTAATGGGAAACTCGACATACCGGGAGCTGTAGCGAAAAGGACGCGGGTGCCGGGCTGGAGTTTAGGCGGCGTGAAAGAAATATAAGACAGAATAATAAAGAGCGATGGCAAGAACCAAGCAGACCGCCCGTAAAATCTACTGGAGGAAGAAGCCCCCCAGGAGACAGCTAGCCACCAGGGCTGCTCGGAGAGGCGCTCTGGCCACCGGCAGAGTGAAGAGGCCTCGCCGTCACAGGCCCGTGGCTCTGAGAGAGATCCGTCGCTACCAGAAATCCACGGAGCTGCTCATCCGTAAGCTGCCCGTCCAGCGCCTGGTGAGGGAGATCGCTCAGGACTTCAAGACCGTCCTGCGTTTCCTGAGCTTCGCCGTCATGGCTCTGCAGGAGACCAGCGAGGCCCACCTGGTGGGTCTCTTCTTCGCTAAGGGGGTCACCATCATGCCCAAAGACTTCCAGCTGGCCCGCTGCATCCGCGGAGAGAGAGCTTAGACTTTCTGCTGCACATTCACCAGCCATAATGCTCTGCACTGTGTGTCTATATATATATACATTTATAGTAATATGGACATATGTTTACTAGATGTTGTTTTTTCTTGCCTTCTGATTGTTGCTCTGAGTGTTGCTATCCCTATGCTGTTGCAATCCTGGAATTTCCCCATTGTGGGACTAATAAAGGCTTATCTTATCTTATCTTATCTTAACAGAGCACTATGCTCCCAAAATGCAGGATTACTTGTAATACCTAGAATCTCCAAAAGTACAATGGGAGGCAGAGCCTTCAGTTATCAAGCTCCTCTCCTGTGGAATCAGCTGCCAATCTGGATTTGGGAGTCAGACTCAATCTCTGTTTTTAAGAATAGGGCTAAAACCTACCTTTTTGATATAGCCTACAATTAGGGAGGGATCATGTGTTTCTGAACCCTCCCTTAGTTATACTGCTAATAGGTTTAGTTAGCCGGGGGACCTCCAGTAATGCACTGGGCCTCACTCCTTTCCTCACTCTCTATGAAATATTTTTTTTTGCTGGTCATTAACATTTGTTTGTTCTCTCCCATAGATTGAGTCCCCATCGTGCTGTTTGCTCTCTACATGTCTGTTCTTTTCTTCTTCTCTATCCCCTCACCCCCCAGCCAGTCGCAGCAGATGACTGCCCCTCCCTGAGCCTGGTTCTGCTGGAGGTTTCTTCCTGTTAAAAGGGAGTTTTTCCTCTCCACCGTCGCCAAGTGCTTGCTCACAGGGGATTGCCTGATTGCTGGGGTCTTTCTGCAACTGTGGGGGTCCCCCCTTCAGTTGATAGTGCTATGAGATGACTGTTGTTGTGAAATGGCGCTATATAAATAAAGTTGAATTGAATTGAATTGAATTGAATAAGCAATGCCATTGGTGTTTTTATAGCAGAGGATCTAACACCATATTCAGTTATTGAGAACATCCGGTTTAAACACATGCTGAAGGTAACTGAACCTTGGTATGAAGTTCCTTCTCGTGCTCACTTCAGACAGAAAATAATACCATCCCATTATGAAAAAAACTAAATCTGTTAATGCTGCACTTTAGACCAGCATTTTTTTCAACCAGGGTGCCCTGGTATGTTCAGATTTCTGTGGGACATTATTTAATTGAACATCTGAATTGTCCCAAAATTTGCAAATATGTAATGTGCTGTTGTGCGTGGGTGCTTTCAGAACCTATACACAACAAAGACAAATTATTTGCCATTTTTGAACAATTAACTGTCATTTATTGAAGCAGATGGAGCGAGCCTGAATGCGCACCAGCGCCCGGCAGTGGCCGGGGAGACCGCCAGTGCAGGCCACAGAAGAAGACCCCCAGCCCCGGCGCCCACCCGAGCGACTGATCAGCAGACCACCGCAGGCGCCCCGAGATGCCATCCGACATGCAAAGCGCCGCACAAAATCGACCCACCATCACCACCTCCATTCATCACTCCCTCACTCTCACTTAATCTCATATTCAGTCCCATTCACACTCCCTTGGTTGTATCTATTCATTCAGTAGCACCCAGGGATTTTGACAACATGATGGGTCCCAGGTTCTCCACCCGGCCCCCATTCCCCCAGCAGGAGGAGGGCAACAGGGGTGGGGGAAGACCCCCCCCCCCCGCACAAAACATGGTGGTTGTATGTTGGTTATATGATGTAATTGTGTGTAAATGTGTGGACTACCAAAGTGCAATTAAAATAGGGGGGATGGTGATTAGAGCACCGTTAGCCACTGCGATGGGCAGTAGGGTCCCCATCCTCCCAACCCCTCAGTGTCTAAAATGCAATTAAAATTGAGGTGAGGGCAGCCCCAGCTCACAGCAAAGGTATCCCCTTTGCCGACACAGTGCAGCACACTCCCACCCCAAAGCCCTAAATGTATCCAAGAAGATGTATGTTCCACCCAGATGTATATTCCACCCACTGCCCCCGAATCCCAACCAAGGGCGAGGGCCGCCAGTGCAAGCAGCCCAGAACCCACCAGCATCCCACCCCTTGAATACATAATGCGAAGAGAGAGACAGGAACTCCATCTGCACACGAGAAGGACGCTGCGAGGAGTAATACACGCAGCGTCCTTAAATAGGAAAATAGGGATAAACCACATGAGGTGAACCACATCAGGTGTGGATAAATTAAATTAATTAAATTAAATCACCCTTATTGTCATTCAACTGCACAACCAATCATGTACAGCAAAACAAGATTGTGCTTTACCTTTCTACAGTGTAAATCACACACACCAAGTGCAGAATCGGAGGGCCGCTGCCATGCAAGGCGCCGCCACAGAGTTCCCTCCTCCATTCCATTTATTGCTGAGCACCAAGCTGGACGGCAAGAAGTTCCACTTTTATATGGTCTTTGGCATGACTCGGCCGGGATTTGAACCCCTGCCTCCCAGGTGTGGGGCGGATGCTCTACCAACTGAGCCGTAACATGAGTGAGGATAATCAGGTCAAATAATAAACAGGTGTGACAGCCCGCGAACAGAGTTTGACAGAGGGAAGTAAACAATGGTGACTGTCAAAATAAAAGCACAAACCGTGATGAATGACAGAAACAAATACATGAACACGAATACATTGAGATGAACAACTAAGCACGGACCAGATAGAAGTAAGAGACAAAATAAAAATATACTTAAGGAGAGAACTGATGAGAGGGTGAAGATACAAAACTGAGGAAGGCTAATAATACAAAACTAATAAATACTGAGACTTCAAAAGGAGATCTAAAGACAAGGACAAATATAAACACAGGAAAGTAAATTGGAATAAACAATAATCCAGAAATACATCCAATAACCACACTAAGATAAAATAACGGGAAACTAAGAACAGAAACAAGAGGACAAACTCAGATCCCCAAAATACAACAAACTATACTCAATACAAAATAAACCAAGATGAATAAATACAAAACATCATTAGAACTAACTGAAGCGTGCACCCGGTGCACCCCCCCCCCCCCCCGTGCTCCGCTTCATGACATTAACAAGTGAAATTAGATAATTAATTAAATTTACTAAGGAACTTTAATTTCCTAAAAATAAAGGAATAATTCAGACTCTTCAAACTTTTATTGTTGCACTTGTCTGGACCATTCATTTCCTAAAAAAGAGAAACATTTTTATTTTGTTTAATCAGAGATACCTTGAAAAGTAAAGGGACAGAGAAAGGTGACAAGACACCACAGTGATATATGAATGTTTTAGGTCTTCCATTTCTACATATCTCCAATAATTTTCGTGTTTTTAAATGTAAAACTAGATGGTAATACTGCATAACAATACTTGATAATAACCAGTATTTTAGTAAATTCAGTGCAAGTGTGTTAGTATCTTGATACTTACGCTTACTTTCACCTTGAACAACCTTGAAGACTCTTAGCAGGGATTAGGACTGCAAACAGTGGTGTGATCAAACAGCACAGGAGGCCTGCATTGGTCGGGCTGCATTGTTTACAATTAATGTTAACAATGATAAATGTCTTTCAAGGCTTAGCAGAAACCAAACACCACACAGTTAATTTTAATGCTCACACAGCTTTCTTTGCTATCAGTAGGACTTAGATGTTATTTTTCCTCAAATCATGGAGCACTATGATATAGGTCATAGCTGTATAACTTTGCTAATAAGGTATACTGTACAAAACTCAGTCATCTGTATTTTTTAAATGCTGAAACATTTCACCAATCATCCAAATGGCTTTGCCAATCAGGAATGAATGTACAGAAGGATGTTAACAGACATCATCATAGCAGTCTGTTGGGGGCAACGATGACTGTTTCATTTAGGTCAGATCAGATACCTCCGTGCAGCTCTGTCCTTTGCCTTCCACTGACAGGAACTCCTGACCTTGTTAACCCGGGCGACGTCCTAGCTGGTGTGAGTTGCTTTCTGACTGACCATTTCATGAAACTGCTTGCAAAATATTTGAGTACTGCTAGCTTTTGCTGGACTAACGGCACATTCTTGACAGATAGAGGTATTATCAGTCGCAAGGACAGGCCAAGACAAACTGACTCCAGTATCTATTGCAGTGACTGACCAGATGATAGGTTTGTTTATCTCTGCCCTTTGTGTAGTGCATGTCATGATGCACCGACTGGCAAAAGTCCACCACAGACCTTGCGACAGATGTGCTTACCTGCCAGGATGTCCAGTCTCACCCCATGTAACGGGGAGTGGTCCACCACAGACCTGTGACAGATGTTTTTAGTTCTGCCAGGGTTCCCAGTTTCATCCTCCACACCCTCGGAAGGGTGGGATTGTCGGTTGAGTCACCGACGGCCCGACCCATGAGACAGGTAGTACTGGTTTTCATGGTTATCCGGTAGCAAGCAAACCAATGCCTGACCTGACATAACGTTAACAGACATATACTACCAATAACTGTCATAAGTATGGTAACAAAAAGTAACAAAATTCTTTGAAAAATAAACAAACTAGACATTATTTAAATTTGTAAAATAATAAATAATTAATATGTAATAATAATAATAATTAAATGTACGTGTATATACATGAAATACAAGCTTTTAAACCCCCCCCCCCCCCATTTCATAGAGCTGCAAATGCTGGCAAATGTAACAATTTTGGGGTCTTCATCAGGGTTAGTCAGGGTTTGTAAAGGGTAACCAAACATTTTTTAAGGTCCCAAACATTTTTTTCTTGTCACCCAAAATAGTTTTAAGTGTTTTCAAATGGTTGTAATAAAGTGGCATGAAATAAAGCGGCATTGGTGAAGGTTTTAAGCAGGTTTATTAAATCATACCGCCTTCACGGGAACTCGGCTCCAGCCCATAGTGTGAGCAGGCTGAAACTGAATTCCTCAGGCTCTCACAGAGGAGACACAGTGTGTGTCAGCAGCAGTTGCAGGAATCAGATTGAGAGTGAGAGGATGAGCATGGATTACAGTGCAGTATATATACCCAACTACAACAATACATAAAAGAGAATTCCCAGCAGTGGGTATGATCAAAGAGACTGCAGAACAGGCATGAGACATTTGCATTTGAGAGACATACATCACAATAGGCAGATTGCTGGCCTCTGCTCCAGCTGCAGGACAAAGAGGTTACAAGGCACATCTACATATTGATCTCAGTCTCTAGGTCACAGTAAGGACAGGACGCATGAACACAATGAATGAATGGCACATTAACATCACAATGCATGTATGGCACATTACATCTCAGTAGTGCAGCGGAAAAAAAACGGGAGTAGCGAGCTGTCTGTCCTTAGTCTGTTGTGGGGGTTACACCAACCCGCCACACGCTCCCTCCCAGAGGGCTCGGCAGGCGGCCGAGGTCTCGATCATGCAGCTTGGGCAGCGAGCAGTGCAGGTGTGGGGGGGGGGGTGGTAAGTGCCGTCCGGGAGCGGTGAAATCGTCCTGGCGGTGCAAAAATTGCTTGTTGTTCCGCGATGTCGAGGGGCTGTCCCGTTGAACTTGCGGAGATCACAAGAAGAAAAATTAGTCTCTTACTCCTCTCGTGGCCATGAAGAAAAGCCGGAGCGGCTGTAAGAAAAAAAAAGGAACAAAAGCAGACGGACTTGGCGTGTGGGAAAAGCTGATGGCTGAATCCCTTGTGCGCCGTGGCTGAGACCATTAGTGAATCCTGTGGGCGAGCTGCGAGCGTGCTTCAGGTGTGCGGGCAGCCCTGAAGGTTCTGAGGATGGCAATCGGTCGTTTTTCTCGGGCATGTGCAGCGGCGGAGGACGATGGCGGTCTCTGGAGCCGTTATTGTCCCGTGCGTGGTGCGCCGTCCTCGTAACTCCCCGGTGCGTGCGCTGGGGTTCCGTGATGGGTGGGCCAGCTGGAGAGGAGAACCAGAGCCAGGAATCTTGGTGGAGATCAGCGCAGACGGCGCCGATAAACATCTATGTTGAGCTGTGGCTGCAGATTAGTCATGGTGCGTTGGAGCGTTGAGGGGAAATAGACGATCTTTGTCCCTCAGGCTCGGGTAGATGCGTGGGATCGCTGAGAGGGAGGAGGAGCGGTGAGAGGGAGAAAACGTTCTGTGTCCCTCGGCCGGTCCAGCGTGGACGTCCCGATCTCAGGCGAGGGTTGCGCCATGACGTTTTCTGCATTTTTCCCGGTTGTGGGTGTTGTCCGGAGAGTAGCTCACCTGTGTTGGCTCTGCGTCGAGGTCTCCCTGAAGCAGAAGGGAGGGCAGATCGTTTGCGTCAGGTTGCTGTGTTCGCTGGCAGCGTGTTTTTGTCAGCGTCGGATCGCCAGCGTGGCCGTCCAGACCAGAAGGTTGTGTTGCACAAAGCCTGTGCATTCTTGGGGTCACCAGTGAAGCGGCATGAAATAAAGTGGCGTTGGTGATGGTTTTAAGCAGGTTTATTAAATCATACCGCCTTCACGGGAACTCGGCTCCAGCCCATAGTGTGAGCAGACTGAAGCTGAATTCCTCAGGCTCTCAGAGAGGAGACACAGTGTGTGTCAGCAGCAGTTGCAGGAATCAGATTGAGAGTGAGAGGATGAGCATGGATTACAGTGCAGTATATATACCCAACTACAACAATAAATAAAAGAGAATTCCCAGCAGTGGGTATGATCAAAGAGACTGCAGAACAGGCATGAGACATTTGCATTTGAGAGACATACATCACAATAGGTAGATTGCTGGCCTCTGCTCCAGCTGCAGGACAAAGAGGTTACAAGGCACATCTACATATTGATCTCAGTCTCTAGGTCACAGTAAGGACAGGACGCATGAACACAATGAATGAATGGCACATTAACATCACAATGCATGTATGGCACATTACATCTCAGTAGCGCAGCGGAAATAACTGGGAGTAGCGAGCTGTCTGTCCTTAGTCTGTTGTGGGGGTTACACCAACCCGCCACAGTAACACGTTTGCAAATGGTTGTAACATATGTCACTACAGTTCTTTTTGGTTCTCCAAGTAGTGAACACAAATCACTAGATGGTCTGACTGATAGTTTGGGGTTTTATTATGTGAAATTTGTCTGAACAAAATCTGTGCATCTCCCATTCCATTACTTTTCCTAAATATACTCAAGGGATTTAATAATTCACTACTCTACTTTTGGCACAGTTTGGGAAGAGATTTTCTTTATTAAGAGTCATGCACCTGACTGATTATTGTGAGTAGTCCTGTCTCTCAAAACACAATTTTGGGGAAGAAGTCACAATGCCTCAATGTATTGTGCTTACATTATATCTGAAGTCTGGAATATATTAAAATAAAACACAGGATTTCAGAGCATTTTTCCTTGGACTGGCACCCGTTACCATTTAGCTCTCAGCTGATCACGGCTATGATCATATGAGGAATTATATCTATATATGTTTCTTTCCAGGGATGTTTTCGCAGTCTGTGCTTTAATTAATTTTGTTTTTGTCTTCCTCCTAATATTACATTGTACTAGTGCATACCCGTAGAAAGCCTGTCTGAATTCCTGTCTGAAACAGATAAGCCGATCAGGCTTTACAGGCCCAAATGTAGGCAGTATTTGAAACTTGAATACAGAGGTGTAGCCTATATGTAGGCAATCACACGTGTTAGACTTTGACAAATATGAAAGGGACTGAACTGCGATTTATGTGATTGTGCGAATATTAATTACAGAATTGTTAAAAATGAATGGGACATCCAGTATTAGTGACTGTTTAAGAACCCTTGTTTATTTTTTGTCAGACTTATTTGTGTGATCTTTTATGAGCTATATTCATAAGTGTTGTATCTTGCATTCTGGGGAATGGGAGTTGTTCAGTCATCATTATAATTGTTTTAGTTTATATGTGTAGTTTATAGTCTATCATCAATAAACTCATGCAGCACTATAACAGGACACGTTTATAAATATTTGAGACCCACTGCAGCGCATCCTTTTATATTTTCGCAATATTATAGGTACAAAACACCCAACATTATTAAACTCAGCAGAAGGACCCGTTTGCCTGCAACTGCTGCATCAGTGTTGCCCATTTGTCAATAAATAAAAAATTATTTATTTCGTTATTTGAGTGGTTTTTATCACGGTCGTTGCTTAGTCAAAGCGTGCATATACTGTATGTCCGCATATGATATGCAATTGAGATGGCCATTCCACTCCACAATCATGGTGGTTTTGCTAACTTTTAATTTTTAGATAGCCATGCACCGGGAGGAGCGCCATGTTGAACCCACGGTGCCGCAAAGGACAGCGGTGGCACGGGTGAAGCAGCAGCCGAGACTCCATCCCGTTAATTGGGCAGGCATGTCTTGGCTCCCTGAGATGAACTGCGATAAGCCAGTCCAGCTGCCCCCCCACCGCTCCCCATGTTCTCCACAAACCGATGGCTGAAACGCAAATGCTCCTATCTGAAAAATGCACTTTTTTGAGAAAACTAAAAAAAAAACCTTTTCTTTTCTTGCAGAATGCTATGCTATTTTTTTTCATCAGAATTTTCTGTCACAATAAAGAGTGGGACTGTCTTGCAGACAGATATGAGCAGCCTTCCTTGTTCTCATCATCCAAAGTGAAATCCACAAATCAGAAAATCCTGCAGATGGGAGGTTTTGCATTTCAACCATCGATATGTTGAATTATCCTTTAGAGCTACGCAGCGGCCAGGACTCACGGTGCGCTGTTTAAAGGGAAAAAGGAATTTGCAGCATCCAGTAAACGTGCCGTGACTGTGTGCATTCTTGTTTCAGGGTTTCAGCCCCCCCCCCCCCTCCAAAATTTTGAAGTTGTAGTGCAGTCGGAGCCAACAAAATTATGATCTGTCACATCCTGGTGAGCGCTTGCCCCCTCCTTCACACTTCCCCTGCCTCTCAGGTAATCAGCACACCTGGGAGATTAAACGCACCTGTTGTCTCTGCCAAGCCAGTGTTTATAAGGACCTACTCTTCAACGATTCAGATGGCTCATTTGGGTATACTACCTAAAGCAGAACTTACAAACAAGCAAGTAATCTGTGATTGCAGGATTCCGTTGCCTGATCACTCTCCTTTTTCTCCTCTCCAGGTTGCTGCCACCCGAGCGGTGCGTCTTCGGGGATTGCGGTGCGCTCACCTGCCTTGTCTGCCTCATCTGGCTGCAGCTCCTTCTCTCCACCCGGTCAGACACTGCCCTGCCTTTTCCCTTCCTGTCCACACCAGCTTTACCCTGCTGGTTCGTCTCCTCGCACTGGGCTTTGTACCGGGTTCTCCACTCAACCAACATAAGTGACAAATTAGTCTTTCCACCTTCCTCCCTCCTCCTACTAATTGCTCTCGTCTCTCCTCCACAGGCTGTTGTTCCTCTGGCAAGTGACGGTTTTCCCTAATAAAGCTCCTTTTGAAATTAAATAAAAAGTCAAACATTTTCTCCTGTTTCTAAGTGTTTTCCCTTGGTGCAGCACCCTGCACTTGAGCTGACTATTCAGTCAATATGACATGATCCAGTGATAAAGGGACTAATTGAACAGGTTTCTAACTTGGAGCTACCCTTTCATGGCATATTTGCAGTGTTTGTTCCCAGGAAAAACCATAGAGAGCTCTGCTCAGCTGCTGCCTGCAGCGCACACACACACAGAGCTACAGCAACTTTATGGTATAAAGTTGAGCAACTCCATACTCGGGGATGCACACCCTCTTATCCTCAGCAAAGAAGCACTTATTGTGAAGTGCTTTGGTGACTGACAGGTCGTGATGCTGTGTGTTATCCAATCAGCATGGTTGTGATCACACACACAAACACACCGACAGACAAATAGACACACACACAAACAGACAGAGAGATCTTGAATTTATAGATAGATATCCTGATCTGGGAGAGACAACAAGAGAGAAAAGGGAGAGGAATCATCCTTTTATACACCGGATAACAACAAACATGGATAGATAAAAAACCTTCAGACTCCAGGCCCGATGCTCCAGGAAAAAAGCTCACTGTCCACTGACCAATCTGCTATGTCCAGTCCATGTAGGAGGCACTATTACACAGACATTATTTTGTGAATGCAAATTGATTTAGTATGTAGCCAAATGAAATTACCCCTCGTGAAAAAAGAATTATTGTCTCAACAGCACAACCACCCGACGCTGGCTGCTGTCCAACTTAGCAACACACCTCCGGTCTCTGAGACTGTTTAGACCTGCATCATCTACAGGTAGAATAATTGTAAAGGATTACTGACTAGTATTATAATCCTAAACACGAGCATAAAGTAACCAAAGCCGAAAATAATAACATTAATCCAATAAATCTCAACAGAACTGAAAGAGACAGTAGCTCTCCCGGTGAACGCTCACACACACGCCTTCAGATGAAGGCAGGGCTCCCTATATTTACATGCTGAGTTACAAAAAATATAGTGTATATATTTAGCTTAAGTTTGTGTGGTCTGTCTTTGCGTTTTGCAGTCTGTAGCTCATGTGAGCAAGGTTGAGGTGAGAAGCTTTTACTGTGTAGCTGTGTGCCATAGGTTTAGCCTGTGTGCCACAGGAAATACACAGTCAAACCAGGCGGAGTTACAGTATATCGTGTTTTGAGTTCATATACAGTGGTGTGAAATGATGTGTACCCCCTTCCTGATTTCTCATTTTTTTGTATGTTTGTCACACTTAAATGTTTCAGATCATCAAACAAATTTAAATATTAGACAAAGTGCCCACTCCCCACTCCACCAACACCCCCCCACTCCCAACACACAGCCCCCCATCCTGACCCTGACCAGGACCCAGGTGAGGACGGAGCTGAGGAAGATCAAGGCGAGGAAGGCGTCGGGACTGGACGGCATCAGCGCAAAGCTCCTCAAGTCCTGTGCAGACCAGCTGTGTGGGATTGTGACGTATATCTTCAACATGAGCCTGAAACTGGGGAGGGTACCACAGCTGTGGAAAACATCTTGTGTGGTACCTGTACCAAAAACTTCCCACCCCAAAGACCTGAACAGCTACAGACCGGTGGCCTTGACGTCCCACTTGATAAAGACCCTGGAGAGACTGCTCCTTGCTCACCTCCGCCCCCTGGTGGAACCAGCGATGGATCCACTCCAGTTCGCCTACCAGCATGGCATTGGGGTGGAGGATGCGGTGATCTTCCTCCTTCACCGTTCTCTGTCCCACCTGGAGAAGCCCGGGAATATGGTGAGGATCATGTTCTTTGACTTCTCCAGTGCTTTCAACACTATCCAACCGATGATCCTGAACGACAAGCTGCTGCGCGCAGGGGTGGACCAGCACCTGTCATCATGGATCCTGGACTACCTCACGAACCGGCCTCAGTTTGTGAGAACCTGGGACTGTATGTCCGACACGATCATCAGTAGCACGGGGGCCCCCCAGGGAACGGTGCTGGCTCCCTTCCTGTTCACTCTTTATACTGCGGACTTCTCACACAACACAACACACTGCCATCTACAGAAGTTCTCTGATGACTCTGCGATCGTTGGCCTCATCTCCAATGGAGATGAAGCTGAGTACAGAGGGCTTATCCAGGACTTCGTGGACTGGTGCCATCGGAACTGCCTCCAGATCAACGTGAGAAAAACTAAGGAGCTGGTGGTGGACTGCCGCAGGCAAGGACAACCCCTCACAGCACCAGTAAATATACAGGGAACAGACATCGAGATGGTGACATCCTATAAGTACCTGGGTGTTCATTTGAACAATAAACTAGACTGGTCACACAATACTGATGCACTCTACAAGAAGGGACAGCGCAGGCTGTTCCTGCTGAGGAGACTCAGGTCTTTTGGTGTACAAGGCGCGCTGCTGAAGACATTCTATGACACGGTGGTGGCATCAGCCATCACTTTTGGAGTGGTCTGCTGGGGCAGTGGCATTACTGCAGCCGATAGGAAGAGACTGAACAAACTGATCAAGAAAGCTAGCTCTGTCCTGGGGCAGCCCCTTGATCCGGTGGAGGAGATAGGAGAGAGAAGGACGGTGGCTAAACTGTCATCTCTGCTGGAGTCTGAGTTCCACCCTATGCAGGACATACTGAATGCACTGAGGAGCTCATTTAGCAGCAGACTACATCATCCCAGGTGCACAACCGAGAGGTTTCGCAGGTCCTTCCTACCAACGGCTGTCAGACTGTACAACCTAAGCAGGGCTGCTCGCAGAGATAGCAAAAAGACGTAACAAAATAATAGTTTTTTGAATGCAAAAGATGCAATAGACTTACACAATGGTCCCCTCCGGCATACAACTAGGAAAATACCGGTCGCTATGGAGAGTGAGAATATGTATGGGCACATAATCATACCATGTAGGATAACTAAGTAGACGGTTGTGCTGTTTCATCCCATCTAGCAACAATGCTCTGCACTGTGTGTTTATATATTTACATATTTATTCCATCTAGCTACAATGTTCTGCACTGGGTGTGTTTATGTTTATATATCTATATATTTATACCATCTAGCTACAATGCTCCGCACTGTGTGTTTATATATCTACATATTATTCCATCTAGCTACATTGCTCCGCACTGTGTTTATATATCTACATATTATTCCATCTAGCTACATTGCTCCGCACTGTGTGTTTACATATTCATATATTTATTCCATCCAGCTACAATGCTCTGCACTGTGTGTCTGTGTGTGTGTATATATATATATTTTATAGTAATATGTACATATGTATATTAGCTGCTCTTGCTTGCTTGTTTTTTTTCTTGCCTTCTGATTGTTGCTCTGAGTGTTGCTATCCCTGTGCTGTTGCAATCCTGGAATTTCCCCGTTGTGGGACTAATAAAGGCTTATCTTATCTTATCTTAAAGATAACACAAGTAAACACAAAATACAGTTTTTAATTGAAGGTGTTTGTTATTAAGGGTAAAAAAAATCCAAAACTACATGGTCCTGTGTGAAAAAGTGATTGCCCCCTGTTAAAACATACATTAACTGTGGTTTATCACATCTTTGAAAGCTAAGTTCAATTTTCTAGCTATTTCTAAAGCTTTGGGACTCCAGCGAACCACAGTGAGACCCATTTTCCACAAATGGCAAAAATGTGAAACAGTGGTGAACCTTCCCAGGAGTGGCCGACTGACCAAAATTACCCCAAGAGCACAGCGAACTAACTAACTAACTAACTAACCTACACTTAAGGCTGCAGCGCGTCGTGCGCACTGCTGAGAAGGTGATCGGCTGCAAGCTCCCATCTCTCCAGGATCTGTACATCTCCAGGACCCGGAGGCGTGCTGGCCGGATCATAGCCGATCCCTCACACCCTGGTCACGTACTGTTTGCCCCCCTCCCCTCTGGTAGAAGACTTCGGTCCATCCAGACTAAAACCTCCCGTCACATGAACAGCTTCTTCCCCTCTGCCATTAGACTGCTGAACACTAAGTGACTCTCGTGCACCATGTACAGCAGCTCAACCAGACTCATGTCAATCATCACTGTTTTCTTCCTGCATTACCGACTGCACTATATAGTTCTCCACAGTATCTGCTGCTGGCTAATATATATTTTAACTGTTGACCAGTATCACTTAATCTTATCCTACACTTTATTACATGTATAGTTTATTTCTCTTATCTTATCATGTTTAATGTTGCAGCATTGTACCGAGACAAATTCCTAGTTTGTGTACTACATGAACAATGGCAATAAACCTGATTCTGATTCTGATTCTGACTTATATAGCGCTTTTCTAGTCACAAAGACCACTCAAAGCGCTTTCACTAGTACTAACCCTCTATTCTAAGGGCCTATAGGAAACATATCTAATTTAGAACAGCCAATTAACCTAACATGCATGTCTTTAGATTGTGGGAGGAAACCGGAGCCCCCAGAGTAAACCCACGCAGCACAGGGAGAACATGCAAACTCAACACAGAAAGGATCCAACCCCTGCCAGCCTGGGGATTCGAACCAGGAACCTTCTAGCTGTAAGGCAACAGTGCTAACCACTGCACCACCGTGCTGCCATCATCCAAGAGGTCATAAAAGACCCCACAACAACATACAAAGAACTGCAGGCCTCACTTGCCTCAATTAACGTCAGTGTTGACTCCACCATATGAAAGAGACTGGGCAAAAATGGCCTGCATGGCAGAGTTCCAAGACGAAAACCACTGCTGAGCAAAAAGAACATCAAGGCTTGTCTTAGTTTTGCCAGAAAACATCTTGATGATCCCCAAGACTTTTGGGAAAATATTTTGTGGACTGACGAGTCAAAAATCGAACTTTTTAGAAGGTGTGTGTCCCATTATATCTGGCGTAAAAGTAACACAGCATTTCAGAAAAGGAACATCATGCCAACAGTAAAATATGGTGGTGGTAGTATGATGGTCTGGAGCTGTTTTGCTGCTTCAGGACCTGGAAGACTTGCTGTGGTAAATGGAACCATGAATTCCGCTGTTTACCTAAAAATTCCTGAGAATGTTCGGCCATCTGTTTGTGACCTCAAGCTGAAGCGCACTTGGGTTTTGCAGCAGGACAATGATTGAAAACAAACCAGCAAGTCCATCTCTGAATGGCTTAAGAAAAACAAAATGACGACTTTGAGTGGCCTAGTCAAAGTCCTGACCTGAATCCAATTGAAATGCTGTGGCATGACCTTAAAAAAGCGGTTCATGCTTGAAAGCCCTCCACTTTTTCACGCCACTGTATTCTGTTATTTAATATATGTTCTGTATAGCTTCTAAGGGTGTCTGTCTTGCACAGTTGTCAGGAGAAACTGAATGCTGGGGAGGATTTGCACACCCTTTTTTATCGGGATGAATCCAAGATTCACTTGACATTCACCTGGTATTTTACTTGGAGTTTGCAAAAGGTCTCAAATGTTCTCAAACAGTGGCAATAGATTTGTAAATAGTAGGTAATAGTTACAAATGCTGTTGCTAACATTTGTTAATAGTTGTTAATGTTCGCCAGCTGCTTTCACAAACAATCTTGCAAACATTTAGGTGAATGTTGCATATGGTTGTTAAAGGTCCCTAAACGTGTCATGTGTCTGAGTCAGTGCTCAGACTCTTTATGTATTTTTCAGTATTTTTTGTCTGTTATTATTGCCCTGTCTGTTTTTTGTCATTTTTGGTTGTTTACTTTCAGATCCTCCTTCCTCAGTCACTCACCTTTCACCCACAGTCTGTTCCCCAGTTCTCAGCTGTGGGTGATTGTCTAATTAGGTCACCTTCCCCTGCTCGCTCAGGTGCCCACATCTGTTATTGATTGTGTTAATTGTGCTGCTGCCTATTTTTTAGGGGGCTGCACCATTGTATGGTGTCCTTGATGTCAACCCGCCGATATGCTGGAAAGGGACAGCTAGTCTGGATACAACACTGGTGTGCGCCGTCTCCCACTGATCAGTGGCTAAACTAGTTAAGTTCTAAAAAACCAAAAACTACTTAGCTTTAAAAAAAAAAAAAAAGGCAAACTCTACAGAAAAATGTGAACTACAAAAAAAACAAAACAAAACAAACAAAAAACTAACTAGAAAACGCAAGGCAGAAAAATTTTAAAGAGAGGAAATGATGGACAAAGAGAAGAGAGAAGAGGACAAAAGAATTTAGCAGAAGAGAGCAAAACAGATACTAGCAGAAGAGAAAACCAAAAGAGAAGTATTATATACTGTATGTTGTTGGCATATCTGGGCAGGATCCTAGGATCATGCCCACACCTTGTGTTTATTTCCTGTTCTCGCTGTGATTATTTATGATTATGTTTAGTCATGTTTTGCCACTGCCCTCTCTGTATGTTGTCCTGCATGTTCATTGCCATGTCTCCTGTGCATCCCCTGTCTATGAGTGTCAGTGTAGCCCCGCCTGTCCTGTTTTCCTCACCTGCTGCCCTTGATTATCTGCCCAGCTGTCTGATGTTAATTATCTACTCCCCTTTTTACAGTATCTCACAAAAGTGAGTACACCCCTCACATTTGTGTAAATATTTTATCATATCTTTTCATGGTTCTTCAACACTGAAGATATGACACTTTGATATAATGTAAAGTCGTCAGCGTGCTAGTATAACAGTGTAAATTTGCTGTCCCCTCAAAATTACTCAACACACAGCCATTAATGTCTAAACTGCTGGCAACAAAAGTGAGTACACCCCTAAGTGAAAATGTCCAAATTGAGCCCAATTAGCCATTTTCCCTCCCTGATGTCATATGACTCGTTAGTGTTACAAGGTCTCAGGTGTGAATGGGGAGCAGGTGTGTTAAATTTGGTGTTATCGCTCTCACACTCTCTCTCATACTGGTCACTGGAACTTCAACATGGCACCTCATGGCAAAGAACTCTTTGAGGATCTGAAAAAAAAAAAAAAAGAATTGCTGCTCTACATAAAAATGGCCTAGGTTGTAAGAAAATTGGCAACACCCTGAAACTGAGCTGCAGCACGGTGGCCAAGACCATATAGCGGTTTAACAGGACAGGTTCCACTCAGATCAGGTCTTGCCATGGTCGACCAAAGAAGTTGAGTGCACGTGCTCAGCGTCATATCCAGAGGTTGTCTTTTGAAAATAGACATATGAGTGCTGCCAGCATTGCTGCAGAGAATGAAGGGGTGGGGGAGTCAGCCTGTCAGTGCTCAGACCATACGTCGCACACTGCATCAAATTGGTCTGCATGGCTGTCGTCCCAGAAGAAAGCCCCTTTTAAAGATGACGCACAAGAAAGCCTGCTAACAGTTTGTTGAAGACAAGCAGACTGAGGACATGGATTACTGGAACCATGTTCTGTGGTCTGATGAGACTAACATAAACTTATCTGGTTAGGATGGTGTCAAGCCTGTGTGGCGGCAACCAGGTGAGGAGTACAAAAACAAGTGTGTCTTGCCTACAGTCAAGCATGGTGGTGGGAGTGTCATGGTTTGGGGCTGCATGAGTGCTGTCGGCACTGGGGAGCTATAGTTCATTGAGGGAACCATGAATGCCAACATGTACTGTGACATACTGAAGCAGGGCATGATCCCCTCCCTTCGGAAACTTAGCCGCAGGGCAGTATTCCAACATGATAACGACCCTAAACACACCTCCAAGTTGACCACTGCCTTGCTAAAGAAATTGAGGGTAAAGGTGATGGACTGGCCAAGCATGTCTCCAGACCTAAACCCTATTGAGCATCTGTGGGGCATCCTCAAACAGAAGGTGGAGGAGCACAAGATTTCTAACATCCACCAGCTGTTGTCATGGGGGAGTGGAAGAGGATTCCAGTGGCAGCCTGTGAAGCTCTAGTTAACTCCATGCCCAAGAGAGTTAAGGTAGTGCTGGAAAATAATGGTGGCCACACAAAATATTGACACTTTGGGCACAATTTGGACATTTTCACTTAGGGGTGTACTCACTTTTGTTGCCAGCGGTTTAGACATTAATGACTGTGTGTTGAGTTATTTTGAAGGGACAGTAAATTTACACTGTTATACAAGCTGTCCACTAATAACTTTACATTGTATCAAAGTGTCACATCTTCAGTGTTTTCCCATGAAAAGATAAAATATTTTCAAAAATGTGATGGGTTTACTCACTTTTGTGAGATACTGTATATAATCCATGTCAATCAATCAATCAATCAATCAATCAATCAATCAATCAATCAATCAATCAATCAATCAACTTTATTTATAAAGCACTTTAAAAGCAACACTCGCTACACAAAGTGCTGTACAACAAGAGAACATAAAAGCAGGGTGCTAACACAAGAAAAAAAAAAAGTAAAATAACTAAAAATCCATTTCATTCAATAAAATCAATGTCTCATACTGGGTCGAAGGCCAGGGAGTAAAAATGTGTTTTAAGCCGTGTTTTAAAAATGGACAGTGAAGGTGCTTGTCTAATGTCCAGGGGTAAATCATTCCATAACCTGGGGGCCATGATCGAAAAGGCTCTGTCCCCTCTGGGCTTGCGCCTCGCCTGAAATGCGCCATATTATTTCAGTCCCTGTCGTCTCCTTTGATCTTTTTGCACATGCGAGTGTCTTGTCCTGGATAATGAATAAAACACATTCAGCCGTTGTTTTCTGTTAAATGAGGACAGCTAACTACAAACTATTTGAAGATACAGTAAACAAGTTTTTCACTGCACAGAGAAAAAAAAAAATGTTGCGTGGGTTTGCGATTCAGTGGATCATCCTCTTTTTAATGTAACTACGGACCACAACTGGACCAGTCTGCCCGATACTGGGAAAAAAGCTGAGACCAAAGAGAACACTGCAAAATTATCACTTTATCTGGTTTTACCATTTATATGGATGTTTGAGTGAAATGAACAATTTTGTTTCTCTAACCTGCTGAAAACAACTCAGCCCAATTTCAAGCCAAAATACCATTTACAGAAAATGACAACTAGCCAAAATATTAAAAAAGATGTTGCTTTTAGGTAAATAATGCACAGAAAACAAGTTCATGTTCATTCTTAAACTCTACAATACCTAACTTAGGGAGAACTCAGAAATCTGTATTTATGGAATAATTGATTTTTATTAAAGCTTTCATGCATCTTACCAACCTTAGATGATCACCTAATCAGTACCTCCTTAAGTATGTTGAGGTGTCCTTGTGTTAAGGTGCGCTCAAACCAAACATGCAAATTTTTTGCAATTACATGTTAACTCAGTGTAAACACAAACAAGTTGCAGATGGGCAGAGTTGTGTTCTTAACTTCTGAAGCTGTGTTCTACCTGGGCCCTGTTACAGAAAGCAGGTTAAGTTGCTTACCTGGGTAAGTTAACTGAGAGTTTGTGGTAACTCTCAGTTTTGGGTTCCAAAAAGTCAGAGTATGTTTGTAACCATGGTAACAATGGCTGTGAACATAAGCTGCTCCTGACTAGCTTCTGTTCAGGTTATGTTGGGGTATGTTTAGAATATCTAAACAGAAGAGGACCCACATCCGCAAACAGAAGTGTGAATGCAGAGAATTGGAGAACTAATCACTCATAATCACCTTTAATCAAACAGACCATCACTAATTTCTTTTTAATGCACCTTGGTTATTTCAGAATCAGAATCAGAATCAGAATCAGATTTATTGCCATTGTTCATGTAGTACACAAACTAGGAATTTGTCTCGGTGCAATACTGCAACATTAAAGACATGATAAGATAAAGAGATAAACTAAAAAAACTAAAAAACTAAAAACATGCAATAAGTGTAGAATAATAAGTAATAATAATAATAATAATAATAATAATAATAATAATAATAATGAGTAATACTAGTCAAAGCAGTTTTAAATAAATTAGCAAGTAGCAGATAATGTGGAGTACCACATAGTGCAGTCGATAATGCAACAGAAAAACAATGATGAATGACATGAGTCTGGTTGAGCTGCTGTACATAGTGCACGAGAGTCAATAAGTCACTTAATGTTCAGCAGTCTGATGGCAGAGGGGAAAAAGCTGTCCATGTGCCGGGAGGTTTTAGTCTGAATGGACCGAAGTCTTCTACCTGAGGGGAGGGGGGCAAACAGTACGTGACCAGGGTGTGAAAGATCAGCTATGAACCGGCCTGCATGCCTCTGGGTCCTGGAGATGTACAGGTCCTGGAGAGATGGGAGCTTGCAGCCGATCACCTTCTCAGCAGTGCGCACGACGCGCTGCAGCCTTAGTCTGTCCCTGGCAGTGGCTCCTGCGTACCACATGGTTATGGAGGAGGTGAGGATGGACTCGGTGATGGCCGTGTAGAACTGCACTAACATCTTGGTGGGTAGCTTGAGCTTCCTCAGCTGCCGCAGAAAGAACATCCTCTGCTGGGCCTTTTTGATGAGGGAGCTGATGGTTGGCTCCCATTTTAGGTCCCGGGTGATGGTGGTGCCCAAGAAGCGGAAGGAATCTGCAATGGTGATGGGAGAGCCTGTGATGGTGAGGGGGGGCAGGGGGGTTGTGACTTTCCTGAAGTCCACAATCATCTCCGCTGTCTTCAGAGCGTTCAGCTGCAGGTTGTTGTGGCTGCACCAGGACACCAGCTGGGCCACCTCTTTCCTGTAGACGGACTCGTCGCCGTTGGAGATGAGCCCGATGAGGGTGGTGTCGTCCGCAAACTTGATCAGCTTAACAGACTGGTGGGAGGAGGTGCAGGAGTTGGTATAAAGGGAGAAGAGTAGGGGGGAAAGTACACAGCCCTGGGGTGATCCGATGCTGATGCTAACAGAGTCTGAGACAGACTTCCCCAGCCGCACATGCTGCCTCCGGTCCGTCAGGAAGTCGGTGATCCACCTGCAGAGGGAGTCAGGCACACCGAGCAGGGACAGCTTGTCCTGGAGCAGAGCGGGGCAGATGGTGTTGAATGCAGAGCTGAAGTCCACAAACAGGATCCTGGCGTAGGTTCCCGGGGAGTCCAGGTGCTGCAGGATGGAGTGGAGGGCCAGGTTGACTGCATCGTCCACAGACCTGTTGGCACGGTAGGCAAACTGCAGTGGGTCCAGGAGGGGAGTGGTGATGGACTTGAGGTGGGACAGGACCAGGCGCTCAAAGGACTTCATGACTACAGAGGTGAGCGCTACAGGTCTGTAGTCATTAAGTCCAGTAATCCATGGCTTCTTGGAGACAGGGATGATGGTGGAGGATTTGAGGCAGGTCGGCACGTGGCATTGCTTAAGGGAGGTGTTAAAAATGTCTGTGAAGACAGGAGCCAGCTCTTTCGCACAGTGTCTCAGGGTGGAGGGAGACACGCCGTCCGGACCGGGGGCCTTGCCCGGGTTCAATCTGGAGAACTGTCTGTGCACATCCTGCTCACTGATGACAAGGGCAGGGGGGGAGGAGGAGGAGGGGGGACCGCTTTTGATGTATTAGGGGCCGAGGAGGCAGTGGAGCTGGATGGAATGGGGGAGTTGGACACATCTGACGAGGTGTCAGAACGGGCGTAATGTTGGGACAGTTTTTGACAAAGGGCTTTGTCATCCTGACCTTTGGAAGCCTGAGGCCAATAGTTGGTGATTTGCCTCAGTCCTCTCCACACAGAAGCCAAGTCATTAGCAGTGAACTGCTGCTGAAGTCTCTCAGAATGCACAGATTTAGCTCTCTTCAGCTCTCTGTTAAACCGATATTTAGCCTCCCTGTAGCAGTCCCTGTCTCCACTTTTCAACGCTGCTTCCTTCTCCTTCCTGATCTGTCTGAGCTTGGCAGTGAACCAGGGTTTATCATTAGAGTACCTCACCCTGGTGCGCAATGGGAGAATGCTCTCCTCACAAAAGTTGATATATGAGTTCACAGTGTCTGTGTACTCATTAAGATCATGTGTGGCTCCTTTAAACATGTCCCAGTCAGTTATTTCCATGCATGTGTTCAGTTTCTCTTCAGCTTCACTGGTCAGTTTCTTCGTGGTGGTCACAACAGGTTTAGTGCGCTTCAGTCTCTGTCTGTATGTGGGAATGAGGTGGACCATCACGTGATCAGATAGTCCGAGCGCAGCGCGGGGAACAGCGCGATACGCGTCCTTCACTGTAGTGTAACAGTGATCTAGTGTGTTCTCACCTCTGGTTAGACATTTAATAAACTGTTTGTATCGGGGGAGCTCGTGACTCAGATTGCTCTGGTTAAAGTCGCCTACTACAATAACCAAGGAGTCTGGGAAAGTCCGCTCTGCATGTTGGATGTGATCTGCAAGCGCGCGCTGAGCCTCGTGCGCGTCCGCGTTGGGGGGGGGGGGCATACACAGCGATCAATACGAAAGAAGCGAACTCCCGCAGGGAATAAAATGGCTTGCAGTTAATAGAGAGAAATTCTAGGTGGGGAGAACAGTGTTGTGAAATCACCGTTACATCAGAGCACCAGCTGCTGTTAATGTAGAAGCAGACTCCACCTCCAATAGACTTACCGGAGAGCTCTGTGACGCGATCAGCACGAAACAGCTGAAATCCCTCGAGGCTGATCGCGCTGTCCGGTATGCTCCTTTTAAGCCAGGTCTCAGAGAAACAGATGACAGACGAGGAAGCGAGGTCCTTAAATCGCATCAGCAGTCTTAATTCTTCTACCTTGTTTGAGAGAGAATTGGGGTTGGATAGAAATATGCCAGGCAAGGCTGTTCGCGTGCCTCTCCTTCGAAGCCGAGCGAGAACCCCCCCTCGCTTTCCTCTTTTTCGCCGTCTTACTTTTTGAGCCAAACAATGAATCAGATCGGCGGCAGGAGCTAAAAAAACTGGGAGAAGGTCCGTAGGAGTGAGAGTCCTGATATTTAATAGCTCTTCACGGGTGTAAGAGCAGGCAGACACACAACTGACGAACAGAAACAAACAAATTAAACAAATTAAAGGGCAGCGAAACACCATGGCGACCACTGTGGGCGCCATCTTCTTTTTTTTTTTTTATTTCCTGAACAAACATCATTTTCCCTCTATCTTCACATGCAGATACTTCATCTCCAAATCTATTTTATGATTTTTTATTTTTTTTTTATCAATTAAGATAAATTTTGTACAGATCCTTTGCTGGTAACTGCAGTGAAATTCTTTCATTTAGTGATCTTCAAGGTAAAATATTCATTTCTGTTTAGCAGCAATTTGTCTCCCATTAAGATCAATAAAATCAGTTTCTTAAATTGTCCAATTGCTGCATAGATTTTGGAGGAGGATCCACTCCACTGACCTATTCAGTCTCTGATGGAACAGAAATAAGTTCTGCTGCAGATCCTCCATCTTCAAACACCACAGTCACATATCGTTAGCTCCTCGGCTAACAAGGGAGCTCGGACATCATGCAGCTGAAGGACTCAGGACACAAAACATGCCGTTTCCCAACTTTACTGAATAAACATGCAACAATAATACAGACTGTCATATACGTTGCCGACACTTTGGCTCTAATGTAGACGGACTTTCTGAGTCCACAATGGAGCAGCGAGTGATCGTGGCAACTACATAACAGGAAGAGACAAGAATTATTGTTAATAATTTCCACATGCCCTGTTGCTGGGCCTGTTTGCCAGCATGGTTTCAATTTATATTGTTATGAGGGAGTTAGTTCCACCCAGAGCCTTTTAAGTGACGGACGTTTTTTTGGTTCCTGTCTCTTCCTGTTATGTAGTTGCCACGATCACTCGCTGCTCCGCTGTGGACTCAAAAAATCTGTCTACATTAGAGCCAGAGTTTTGGCAACGTATATTACAGTCTGTATTATTACTGCATGTTTTTCAGTAAAGTTGGGAAACGGCATATTCTGTGTCCTGAGTCCTTCAGCCGCACGATATCTGAGCTCCCTTGTTGGCCGAGGAGCTAACAACTGGTGGCAGAAGGTGGGATTCTATGAGCCTAGGGTGGAAAAAAGAGAGAGAGCCTCCGCACATCGGATAAGTTCAGCAAGAAGGAGGTAGAGACTATAAAGACAAAAATGTCTGGGGATAATGGAATTAACTGTCACTGGCCCCACTGCATGCTTATAGCTGGCGGAGCAACATTGCTAAAGCATAGCTGGAGGTTGAAAGCTAGAACTGTGCGACCAAGCTGGCTGGCTGCAAGTAAAGGACACGCAAGTTAAAAATAAGTTCCAACATTACAGAAAAAGTGAAAGTGGAAAAAAAAACTAAAACATTACAAACTGTGTCTAAAGCTGAGTAAATAACAACTCCACAACTTTTCTTAAAATAAAAAAATAAATAAAAGCCAGTGGAAGAAAATGAGAAATTACTTGGGGCCGCAGCATTAGTTCCAGAAGTGGGGCCACCAGCTTGGTTAAAAACACTACTGGACTATCAAGCCCAGTGGTTTCAACAACTTTTCACTCCAGTTCTACAGCATGTGATGTCAGAGCGAGGGGTGACAACTAGAACTCTTCCTGCAATGCCAAGCCATCCAACACATCATGCAAATATGGCCCCCCCTCCATTTATTCAAAATATGTCTGAGAAGCTAAATACTAATGCAGACACACCATTTGCTGCAGAATTGGAAGTGATTCGGCAGAGGTCACACAATACTGGTCCTGCCAGTGCTTTAAGTATGCATGATCCAGCTGTGCGACGCAAAGGCGAGCGACTGCATCAATATGCCGCCCCTGTGCGTATGGCCCCAGACAAACAATACACAAGCCATGGCAGTAATAATAGTCACCACACTTTGCTTCAAAACGATCCTCATGAGACAACAAAAGTTAAGCTAGCAACATATGAAGGTAAAGAGGACTGGGACTCCTTTCTGATACCTTTTGAGTGGCAGGCTTGCAAGTATGGGTGGACTGGTGCAGAACGTGTCGACAGGGTTCATGAGTGTCTCAGAGGAGCTGCACTTCGTTATGTGTACTCCCTTCCTGAACATATTCGGGAAGACTACACTCTTTTTAAAGAGCAACTCTATGAACAGTTTGGAGTCAAAGATCCCTCCACCACGGTCCGCAGAAAGCTAGGGGAGCTGTGACAGGGAAAAGAATCTGCGGCAGAATTTGCTGATGAGGTGCGACGCCTTGTCAGCCTGGCATACCCTGGAACAGAGTTGATGCTGCAGGACCAGCTGGCTACTGATGTATTTTTGAAAGGATTGAAACACCAAAAAGTAGCCTATGAAGTAATGAATGTGGATCCACAATCATTGGCTGAGGCCTAAAAATTAGCTGAAGTCCATGAACATAATTTTAAAGCAACTCTGTGTCATGATATTGAGCAAAAGGGTGGAAAAATTAAGCAGATCTCCTGGGATGATGAGGAGAATGATCCCTGGATGAACTTTTCCTTACCTCCAGGCATCTACAGAGCCCAAGGTACGTTACTGAGGACCAATTTAAATTGCTGATGGATAAAGTAGAGCAGCTGCATCTAAAGTTAGAGCACCTACAGCCCGTGGCCACCGACTGCGGGAGCGGGGTGCTCATAAATCTCTCTTCATCATACAGTGACAGAGTATATGGTCAGAGGAGTGGAGAGGGACAGCCAAGTCAACTTACCCCTCAAAGTTCAAAGGGGAGAGCACCAAGCCCAACCCAACCAAACACCACCTGCTTTTGTTGTGGGGGACTGGGGCATATAATGATAGTGTTCAAGGTAACCCAGCCTAACCCGCCATAAGAACATCTTCACTGCAAATAATTCTGAGGTTTTGGGGAAGCCCACAGTCACTGAGGACCAACCCTCCACCCCACAGGTAGGACGCACAACAAAGAGAGGGTTTAGTTTACAAATTGAAATGACAGTACCCCAGTATCCACAACAGCTTGTTGTGGATACTGGGGCAGAGGCCACAGTGACAGTTGAAGTGCTTTACAACATGCTCCCAAAAAAGCCACATAAGCTGTTCAGCAAAACTTGTCTTCGTAATGCTGTGATTGGAAGCACACTGACTGCCCTGGGCCAGTTAGGGGTGACCCTAGAAACTGGGAGCAGAGAGAGCAGAGAGAGCAGAGAGTTTCCAGGTTTTTGTAGGCCAGATCCATGACGATATAATCATCCTGGCCAGAGGGGTTGAGGAAAACCTGCAGTACTTGGCTGAAGTCTTTGAACACCTTCACAACTACGGCCTAAATTTAAATCCTAAAAAGTGCAAGCTGTTAAAAGACAGAATCCTTTTCTTGGGGCATTCAGCCAGTGGAGAAGGAATATGTCCCAACCCAGGGACGTTCAAGAATGGCAGCCCCCCACAAATATCCAGCAACTGCAAGCCTTTCTGGGACTGTGCAATTACTACCCCCACTTTGTTCCTGGTTTTGCAGAGCTTGCCAGCCCCCTCCACAACCTACTCAAAAAGTCAGCAGAATTCTGATGGGGGGGGGGGGGACCCACAGCAGGATGCCTTTATGCAACTCAAAGAAAGACTAACTGCTGCCCCCATTCTCTGCCATCCAGCAACAACCGGTATCTACATTCTTGACACTGATGCTTCCAGTCATAGCATTGGTGCAATACTGTCCCAGGTCCAGTGGGGGGAGGAGAGAGTCATCTCATATGCAAGCCACCATCTCACCCCTGCACAACAGCGATACTGTGTGACAAGACGGGAGCTGCTAACCATTGTCACATACACAAGACACTTTCATCATTTTCTCCTGGGCAGAAAGTTTCTACTTCATACAGACCACAGCAGCCTGACTTGGCTCTTCCATTTTAAACATCCTGAAGGCCAGCTGGCTTGATGGCTTGAGGAGCTCTGCCAGTACAACTTTGACATTGAACACCACACAGGCAAGAGCCGTGCAAATGCAAACTAGGTGCACGCATTGCTCAGGAGTGATTTTAGCCCATTCTTCCAGACAAACTGTCAAATTTTGAAGGTTCTGTGGTGTCTTCTATGAACTCTGATCTTCATTTCGTTCCATAGATTTTCAGTTGGATTCAGGTCAGGTGATTGACTGGGCCGTTCTATCAGCTTTATTTTCCTTCTCTGCAGCCAATTGAGAGTTTCCTTGGCTGTGTGTGTGGGATCATTGTCTTTGCTGAAATGTCCACTCTTGTTTCATCTTCAGCATCTTGGGAGATGGCAACAGGTTCTTATCAAGGATGTCTCTGTACATTTGTCCATTCATCTTTCCTTCAATTATATGAAGTCTGCCTGTACCACGTGCTGAAAACACCCCCCACACCATGATGGAATGTGAAGTGCCATTTCTCATCCAAACATACTGTGTGTTGAGGCATTCAATTTTGGTCTCATCTGACCAGACTATATTCTCCCAGTATTTTACTGGCTTGCCCAAAATGTTGTGCAGCAAACTTTAAATGAGCTTCAACATGCTTTTTCTTCTTTTTCTTTAGCAATGGAGTCTTGCGAGGTGAGCGGGCATGAGCCCATGTCGGTTGAGTGCATTACTTATTGTTTTCTTTGAAACAGCAATACCTGCTAATTCCAGGTCTTTCTGGAGCTCTCCACGAGTGGTCTTTGGCTCTTGGATAACTCTTCTAATAATTTGTTTGACTCCTCTGTCAAAAGTCTTGCGAGGAGCTCCTGGTCATGGCTGGTTTATGGTAAAATGATGTTCTTTCCACTTCCGGATGATGACAACAGTGGTCACTGGAACATTCAGCAGTTAAGAAATGCGCCTGTAACCAATGCCCCCATTGTTTTGCAACAAAAAGGTTGCAAAGGTCTTTGCTTCTATCCATCATGAGTTCTTTGTGGTGTGACAATCTGATATTCACAGACCTTTTTAAAGGTTATCAGTCAGTACTTTACCAGCTGAAATTAATTTGCACTGATGGGGATGGAATGGCTTCCTAAATTCTGGTGGATTTCAGCTGGTTTCTTGGCTTTCTATGCCCTTTTGCACCTCTTTTTCTTCATGTGTTCAGTACTTATTCCATGTGGCATTCCACTTTATTAAATATAACTGGTTTTGTGAACACAATTGCCTTGATTTCTTTGGATGTATTACTTGGGTTGTTGCTGATATCTGGTAAAAATCTCAGCTCAATGGCTCGATCAGAAATATGTTTAATGAGAAAAATGTTGATGTGTTCAACACTTATTTGTCATGATCCTGGGCACGGTCTCCAGTTTTAGTTTTGTGCTTTTACTGCTTTTCTGTTTATGAAGTGTTTGTATTCTTAGTTCTGCCTTTAGTCCTGCTTATTTATTGTGTGTCAATTATGTTATTTACATTGTTTGGTATTGTGTCATTTTGTTTTTGAGGTAATGTTTACATTTTGGGGTTGTGTTGTTGTCATTTCATTATGGTTTCTGGTTTGTGTTTTATTTTGACAGTGCTGTGCAGCTTCCGGCTGTCAAACTGTTCGGAGCTGCACAGCTGTCATTCATTCTGTTATTTTCTCCACTCATGTATCCACACCTGCTGCCCATGGTATTTAAGGGCATGACAATCTTTTACCATTGTCGCGCCTTACTGAGACGTCCTCAGATGATCATTAGGAATCTGAGTGTGTTGTCTGCCGTAGCCATTGAGGAGATCATGTTGAGCTCCGACCAGGTAATATATCCTTCTGTTATGTCCTGGCGAGTGCACGCCCCCTCCTTCCTGTTTCACCCTGCTCTCCTAATCAGCTCATCCGACACACTTGCTGTTCCTGCTGAGCCAGCGCTTATAAGGAAGTGCTCTTCAGTGATTCAACGCTGGCTCGTTCGGGTATACTGCCTTGAGCAGAATAGTCTGAATAAGTAAGCTGCTGGTGTTGTGGATTTCCTTACCTGACACGTTTTCTCCTCCTCCTCCTTTTAGAGTTCAATTCATTAACCACACCCAGGCCTGATTACTGCCAGACCTGTTGAATCAAGAAAGCACTTAAATAGAACCTTTCTGACAAAGTGGTGTAGGATTAAAGATCTCAGAGCAGCACATCATCCAACAATCTAAACAAATTCAAGAACAGATGCGAAGCAAAAACCCAGACTATCTAAATAAGTGCAGGCCTCACTTTGGACACTGGTCTGTGATTCAACAATAAGACTGGACAAAATTTGCATCTATAGAAGAGTTACAAGGCAAAAACCCATTGCTGACCAAGAACAAAGGCTCATCTCACATTTGCCCAAAAATATCTTGATGATCTCCAAGACTTTTGGGAAAATATTCTGTGGACTGACATAATTTTACACAATAATAGACACAGAAGCAGATGCAAGGAGAACACCAAGGTGAGATGCAAGAATGAGTATTCATTGTGGGAAAAACAGGCAGTTGCTAGACTGGTGCTTGCAACCCTGGAGGGAGTAAGGAGAGGAGACTAGCAGGTATGGGAACAGATGATGGAATTATCGTTTAAATGTTTTAGGTGCAGAATAAGAATAGTGAATACACGGTGCAGTAGGTAACCTTCACTTTCTTGCAGCATGCTTAATCTACTATTAAGCAGCAAATTGGTGAGCTGAGGGTTGCAGGTGGGGATTCCAGGTAGGATGGGGCCTGTCCATGTGAAACTCCAAGTCCACCAGTGAGAGATAGTCCATGCAGGAATCCTGAGAGAGGGCTGGGAGAGTCTTTAATATGCAATAATTAGTCTTACCTGAAATGTAGTGATGTTACGCTCAACACTGCCCACTCGACACTGATTCAAGCAATATAAAGCAAAAGTGTGATGAGCTGTGCATCGAGCGCCATTTCAGCCCGCCCACAGTCACGTGACCGTAGCAAGCGTGGCCTCGTTATGTCGGTTATATCACGTGACTTGAGGGCTCATGGGAAGTTTGAGAGGGAATTACGGTTTTTCTTTTTGTTTGCTTTGTATTGTTTGTTCCTGCCATACAATTTTGAATAGACCTCTGATGGCCAAATGCTCAAAAAAAAGTAGTGAGATTTTTTTTAGGTTTTACACTCAGATGCAGTTCTGACAGTCACCAGATGGAAGTCTTGATTAGATGTTTCATAACACTGTGTCGCTCATGAAGCAATTGTTTCAAAGTTGCTCATTGTTTCATAAGGCCTCAGTTTCAACATCACGACTGGAATCCTGCACAAGGGGGAGGCACACTGAAGCATGCACTCAAAGGTTTGTAGTAGGATATGATGATGATGATGATGATGATGACGATGATGATGATGATGATGACGCCAGCAGTAGGTTGTAAGTCTAACATTCCCACATCTTGTGATTGAAGAAGGCCTGATCTTTGTAGGCTGGAGGCTGATGAGGTACAGGTAGAGTAATTAGTGCAGCTGGAAGAGACCAGGGAGTTGATTGATTGTGCAGGAGGAGTGAGAGAGTGTGTTCTGACCTGAAATAATATATAGAGAAAAGTTGAATGCTTTCCCAGCCAGCATGTCCATGTGGGCCCCACCATAGGTTTAAGCTGGGCTGTCTTATGGGTCTTATGTGGATTTGTCCATGGGTTCAATGTTGGCCCAGTCTGTTTGCTCACATGGACTTTACCTGTGGTAGAGGTGAGCAGGTAATCTGTTTACCCGCTCCAGCTGGGTTTAATGTGGGTGAGCAGGTTTCAGTAACACTGGCGCCATAGGCAAAAATATACAAAAAAACCTTACAAAGTTATGAGAAAAAATGTAAAAAAAAAAAATAAGAAAAAAGTGCTAAATTTACAAAAAACAGTAGCAAATGTATAAGGAAAAAAGTCACAAATTTACTAGAAAAAAGTTGCAAGTTTATGAGAAAAAAATTGACAAATTTACAAGAAAAAGTCACAAATTTATGAGGAAAAAAATTTATAAAGTTGCAAATTAACAAAAAAGTAGCAAATATATGAGTAAATAAATTAAAAAAAATATGAGGGGAAAAAGTCCCAAATTTATAACAAAAGATTGGAAGTTTACAGTAAAAAAAGTTAGAATTTTTGAGAAAGTTTCAAATTTACAGGAAAAATGTCAAAAATTTAATGGAAAAAGTCACAGATTTACAAGAAAAGAGCAAATTTACAAGAAAAAGTAACAAATTTATGAGAAAATTGAAAGATTATAGTAACAAAAACTAGCAAATCCATGAGATAGTTTCAAAATTTCAAGAAAAAATTAGCAAATTTGCAAGAAATAAATCACAATTTTACAAAAATCCTGAACATATTTATGAAAAAAAAGTTGCAACTTTACAAAAAAAAAAAGTTTAAAATTTGTGAGGAAGTTTCAAATTTTCAAGAAAGATGTTTCAGATTTGGGATGAAAAAGTCACAAATTTACAAGAAAATAGCAAATTTATCCATCAATCCATCTTCTTCTGCTTAATCCTTTTCGGGTCACGGGAGGGGGGCTGGAGCCTATCCCAGCATCTTTGGCCGAGAGGCAGGGTACACCCTGGACACTTCGCCTGTCCATTGCAGGGCCAACACAGAGAGACAGACAACCATTCACTCTCACAGTCAGACCTAAGGACAATTTAGAATCCCCAGTCTGATGACAATTAACCTAACTTGTGTGGCGGTTTGGTGTAACCCCCACAACAGACTGGACAGACACAGCGCTCGGCTAGAGCAATTAACAGAACAGTGAAATGTGTGTATTAATGTCTACAGCAGGGGTGTCCAACCATGTGCCATGGAGAGCCAAGACCCTGCAGGTTTTCTCTTCTACCCAGTCTCTTCAGCAGGTGTTTTCACTTATCAGCAATCAGTGGGAAGAAGTTCACAGAAATCTGCTGTTGAAGACACTGGTTGGAGGTAAAACCTGCAGGGTCTTGGCTCTCCATGGCACATGGTTGGACACCCCTGGTCTACAGGCAGCCCCGCTTCTTCTGGCTCACTACTGTGATGTTAATGTGCCTTTCATGCATTGTGTTTCATGCTTCCTGTCCTCACTGTGACCTAGAGACTGAGATCAATATGTAGATGTGCCTTGTAACCTCTTTGTCTTGCAGCTGGAGCAGAGGCCAGCAATCTGCCTATTGCGATGTATGTCTCTCAAATGCAAATGTCTCATGCCTGTTCTGCAATCTCTTTGATCATACCAACTGCTGGGGAATGCTCTTTTATGTATTGTTGTAGTTGGGTATATATACTGCACTGTAATCCACTCTCACTCTCTCTTCAACTGCTGCTGCTGGACACACACTCTGTGTCCCCTCATCCGAGAGCCTGAGGATCCCGCTCCGGTCTGCTCACACTTGCACCGGAGCGGGGATCCTGTGAAGGCGGTATGATATAATAAACTCTACTTAAAACCTTCACCAACGCTGCTTTATTTCATGCCGCTTCACTGGTGACCCCGAAAATGCACACGCTTTGTGCATCGCAACCTTCTGGTCTGGACATCCACGCTGAACCGGTCGAGGGACACAAGACGTCTCCTCCCTCTCGCCGCTCCAACGCACCATGACCTGAAGGCAGAAAAGAACACGCTGACAATGAACGCAGCACCCGGCGGTGATGCTCCGACGACAAGTGAACGCAGCAGCTCCCTTCTGCTTCAGGGAACTCTCTGGACATCACTCACGACCGGGAAAGCCACAGCAACTTCATGGTGAGATCTGCATGCCTAGATCGGCACATCCACACTGGACCGGCCGTGCTCGCAGCTCCTCCACACGAGAGCGCACGCACCTCGTCCTTTCTCCACAACGGCGACCTCCACGGCCGACGGAGCACACGTGAACCTGAACGCACCATGACCCATCTGCTGCAACTACAACAGGGATGATTAAGCTCCCTGACCCTGGCTTTTCCGCTCCAGCTGGCCCACCTATGCACGGAGCCCCGGCACACGCACCGGGGAGTTACGAGGATGGCGCACCACGCACGGGACACATACGGCTCCTCTGACCGCCTTCCTTCTGCTGCACACTGGCCCTTCAGGCTTGCTCGTACACCTGAGGCACGCAGCTTGCTTACTGGATTTTATGGTCTTAGCCACGGCACACAAGAGGAATTCAGATGTCAGCTTTTCCCACACGCCAAGTCCCTCTGCTTTTGTTCGTTTTTTTCTTACAGCCGCTCCTGTTTTTCTTCATGGCCACGAGAGGAGTCAGAGACTAATTTTTCTTCTTGTGATCTCCGCAAGTTCAGCGGGACAGCCCCTCGACATCGCGGAACAACAAGCAATTTTTGCGCGGCCAGGACGATTTCACCGCTCATGGCCGGCACTTGCCCCCCCCCCCACACACACACACCTGCACAGAGCTTCTCCTGCTCGCTGCCCAAGCTTCATGATCGAGACCTCGGCCGCCTGCCGAGCCCTCTGGGAGGGAGCGTGTGGCGGGTTGGTGTAACCCCCACAACAGACTGGACAGACACAGCGCTCGGCTAGAGCAATTAACAGAACAGTGAAATGTGTGTATTAATGTCTACAGGCAGCCCCGCTTCTTCTGGCTCACTACTGTGATGTTAATGTGCCTTTCATGCATTGTGTTCATGCGTCCTGTCCTTACTGTGACCTAGAGACTGAGATCAATATGTAGATGTGCCTTGTAACCTCTTTGTCTTGCAGCTGGAGCAGAGGCCAGCAATCTGCCTATTGTGATGTATGTCTCTCAAATGCAAATGTCTCATGCCTGTTCTGCAATCTCTTTGATCATACCAACTGCTGGGGAATGCTTTTATGTATTGTTGTAGTTGGGTATATATACTGCACTGTAATCCACTCTCACTCTCTCTTCAACTGCTGCTGCTGGACACACACTCTGTGTCCCCTCATCCGAGAGCCTGAGGATCCCACTCCGGTCTGCTCACACTTGCACCGGAGCGGGGATCCTGTGAAGGCGGTATGATATAATAAACTCTACTTAAAACCTTCACCAACGCTGCTTTATTTCATGCCGTTTCACTTGCATGTTTTTGGCATGTGGCTGGGCGCATGCGCATGCAGTGACTGGCAGCGGGTGAAAAAAGTTTGACGTCTGTGTCTTTGTTTTTATGCACTTTAATGTGTTTCAACGTAATTCTCTGTTGTTTTTGTCCTTGAATTTTTGTGGACTATAAAACGAAGAGCTCCCTGGTTCCATCAGTATGGATTTCCTTCTTGTTTTTGCACTGTGGTTTCTTTCCTACCGACTCATTGTCTTGGAGGTAAGCGCGATCGCGGTCACGCCGGGAAGAACGCAGTATTCCAGAGAAATGTTACTGCATTTAAACATGGATAATGCAGCTTCTGTGTTTGAATCCGTGCCGCAACTGCCGGACTTTATTTTAAGAGATTTTCATGGACACAGCAATGAAAAGAGAGACAAGAGGAGGAAACGTGGAAAGTGTGGAGGCGTAAGATTAAGCCTGAGGAGGCGTCAGCTTAACCACTTTCCTCTTCCTTCCATTATTATGGGGAACGTACAATTCCTGAGAAATAAAGTGGATGAAATTGAAGGGAATGTACGATATCAGAAGGATTTCAAGAACTGCTGTGTCATGGCTTACACGGAGACGTGGCTTACGGCGCATGACCGGGATGCGGACCTGTGTATTGACGGCTTTGGAGCCCCACTTCGCTGGGATCGGTAGGAAGAGGTAACGGGGAAACGTCAGGGAGGCGGCGTATGTTTATATATTAATAAACAGTTCTGTACATCTGTCACAGTCAGAGAGCGCATCTGTACACCAGATGTGGAGCTTCTGTCTGTATCTCTATGCCCCTTTTATCTGCCCCGCATGTTCCCCCAACTTTTCATAACGACTGTGTACATTCACCCGAGGGCGGATGCTGCCTCCGCCTCCAGTACCGTCTTTGATGTGGTACAGCGGTTGCAGTCAATTTCCCCAGAGGCTCCAAATTTTATCCTTGGGGATTTTAACCATGTTTCTCTAAAGAAGACAATTAAAAACTTTTATCAGTACATCTCCTGCCCAACCAGGTGAAAAAAAAAAACAACATTGGACCTGTGCTACGGATCCATTGAGAGGGCCTATAAATCTATTCTCCTTCCCCCTTTAGGATCCTCAGATCACAACTGTGTACATTTGCTGCCCACATATAAAACTGCTCTCAGAAGAGACAAAGCCAAGACCAGAGACATAAACGTGTGGACAGAGGATTCATTGCACTGCCTCCAGGAATGCTTTAACTGTAAGGACTGGGAGGTGCTCATGCTCACCCGTGGAGAAGATTTGGACTCTTTAGTGGACGTGACATGCTCACACATGGCTTTCTGTAGAGACATGATCGTTCCACGTAAACGTGTCAAAATATATCCCAACAACAAGCCATGGGTTACAAAATCAGTTAAATCCTGCTTACAGAGGAAAGCACTTGCCTTTAAACAGGGGTCTGTTTCTGAGCTGCAGGTTGCCACAAAAGAGCTGAAAGCTGAAATTTTAAGAGCAAAACGGAATTATAAATCAGAGTTGGAAAGTAAGATGGCAACATAGAGACTTGGCTCAGCCTGGGCCAGTATGAAAACTATTGCAGGCCTTCAGAGCACAGAGCGCAGTAATCGTGTGTTTTTAGATGGTTTTAATTCAGACACAGAGCTGGCTAATGCTCTTAATTGTTTTTATGGTCGTTTTGACTCCTTTGATTTTAGCACTGAAACCCAAGGTTTGAAACAGAAACTCAAAGACAACTAGAAAAGCACTCGGAGAGCACAGACCTCCGCCAAGCGCCACAGTTCCCCCCCCCCCCCCATACAGTGTTTGTGTGTACGTTTTCAGATTCCTTGACCATGAAAACATATGACTAGCAATTGGATTCACAATGATAGGATTAGTGGTTCAGTAGTAAAAGCATTACCTCCTTGGCGGAGGTAATAAACTGAAGTGTTGGTGTTGTGTCCATCTCCACCACTGAAAGCAGCACTCAGGGCTTCACTGACGGATGCAAATTGGGTAGACAGGTTGGCGTGGGTTTTATATTGGGGTTGCGCTCCGCGGCAAAAGAGGATTTAGAAGCTTCCCCGGCAGAGAGTTTGTTTTTGCGCAGCCCCTATGGCTGCCCGGGGAATTTCTGCCAAATAATCTGGCACCGGACAGCTGCCCGTCTCAGCTTTTGCAGCGTAGCGCAAACACAGGCATGCTGCCGGGCCCTGCTCACCACTGTTTTCCGCGTGCTTTTGTGCCTAAAACTTTGAATAACACGGAGTTTGTGTTCGTCAGACACGACGACCAGCGCCCTCCATTGCGCCTGCGCACATGTTGAAAATGGCCCTATCTCACAATGTTAAAGAATCCTTTAAAAAATTCCTGTATCCAGACGGTGATCCAGATCATCCCCAAAATTTAGTCAGTTCTTCCTTGTACCATTTCCAACAACGCCTGAAAGTTTCATCGAAATCTGTCCAAAACTTTTTGAGTTATCTTGCTAACCATCAGACAGACAAACAAACAGACAGACAGACAAACAGACAAACGCTGGCAAAGACAGCGTCAGCACCTTAATATTGATGTGCAGGATGTTAAAAGGGCATTCTGTGCTGTAAAAGTGAACAAAAGTCAGGGCCCTAATAATATATGTGGGCGCTTGGTAAAGTCCTGTGCACATGAACTGAGTCCTGTATTTCACTACATTTTCAATATGTCCTTACAGACACAACATGTGCCTAAGATCTGGAAAGATGCTGTGGTTGTCCCCGTTCCAAAATCCAGCTGTCCTAAAATGGTAAATGATTTTAGACCAGTTGCTTTGACTTCAATTTTAATGAAAATTTTTGAAAAACTGGTCAGATTTGAGGTCCTAAAGCAGACTGAGCATGCTTTGGATCCTTTGCAGTTTGCCTATAGGCCTCACAGAGGAGTGGAGGATGCCACTGTCACTCTGCTTAACATGCTTTTTGAACATCTGGATTTTAATGGGACACACGTCAGGCTTTTATTTGTGGACTTTTCTTCCGCCTTTAATACAATCCAACCTCATATTTTAGTTGAAAGGCTCCTGCAACAATTTGATTTGAGTAATAATCTGGTGGGTTGGATTCTGGATTTTTTAACCAACAGGACACAGAGAGTAAGGGTCAATGGTACATTGTCTGACCAAAAGTGCTCTTCGACTGGCTCTCCGCAGGGGTGTGTGTTGTCACCACTACTCTTCATCCTGTACACAAACATGTGTCGGAGCAGACATGACAACAGACACATTATAAAGTATGATGATGATTCAGTTGTTGTCAGTCTCCTCTTGGATGGTGAGAGTGGCCACGGCCCAGTAGTTGATGATTTTGTTCACTGGTGTGAGGATTCCTACCTGCAGCTGAATACGACAAAAACTAAAGATATGATTATTGACTTTAGGAGGAAAACTCCCAGGCATGAAGTCACTGTACTGAAAGGCCAGACCACTGAATGTGTACAATCCTACAAATATCTTGGGACGATTATTGATAGTAATTTAAACTTTGAAGAGAACTGTGAAAGGGTGTGCAAAAAGGGTCAGCAACATTTGCATTGTTTAAGGAAACTTGCACGCTTCCAGACTGACCAAACCATAATGACAATGTTTTATCAGGCTTTTACTGAATCTGTTTTATCCTTTTCTTTAGTGTCATGGTTTGGTCAGATAAAACTGAAACAGAGAAAATCCTTGGATCAGGTAGTTAGATGGTCCAGTCGTTTGCTTAGTGAGTCACAGCTGAGCCTGACATCCCTGTACACCAGACAGGTAATGCTACCTCCATTTTAAATGATGACTCCCACCCTTTGCACTAACACTTTCAGCTTCTTCCCTCCAGACGGAGGTTTGCTGTCCCAAAAAGTAAAACCCAGTGCTACAAAAGCAACTTTGCTCCCGCTGCTGTTAAAGAGTTGAACAAGATGTAACAATATATTGCACATAATTTAGTTACCTGTTTATTAATTTTATTTTATATTTACTTATTTTTGTAGATTTTTTTTATTTTGGTTCTAAATCTTTTATTGGGTTTTAGACTTTTGAGTTAACTTCTTTGACTAGTCTTTAACTTTTTAATATGACCCTTCTCTCTTATGTCTTTGTTTTTTCCTTTTATCTCTTTGTCCTATGTCCTGATTGGTGGAGCCTTGAGTACTTTTATCATGTCTGTAGTCAGCTTCATGTGTGCCTATGTTTGTGTTCATGTTGAATGTAATTGTGGTTTGTAAATATGGATGTCACCTGACTGCAAAACAAATCTACCTATGGGTACAAATAAAGTAACCTGAACCTGAACCTGATGTGGGGGTAAACCGGAGAAATCCCAGAGTAAACCCACATGAGAAAATAAATTTAACATAGGTAAACAGGTAAAGTCCATGTGGGCAAACAGATGGGGCCAGCATGGAATCCATGGACATACAGTGGGGCAAAAAAGTATTTAGTCAGCCACCAATTGTGGAAGTTCTCCCACTTAAAAGATGAGAGAGGTCTCCAATTTTCATCATAGGTATACCTCAACTATGAGAGACAAAATGAGGAAAAAAAAATCCAGAAAATCACATTGAAGGATTTTTAATGAATTAATTGGTAAATTCCTCGGTAAAATAAGTATTTGGTCAATAACAAAAGTTCATCACAATACTTTGTTATATACCCTTTGTTGGCGATGACAGAGGTCAAATGTTTTCTGTAAGTCTTCACAAGGTTTTTACACACTGTTGCTGGTATTTTGGCCCATTCCTCCATGCAGATCTCCTCTAGAGCAGTGATGTTTTGGGGCTGTCGCTGGGTAACACGGACTTTCAACTCCCCCCAAAGATTTTCTATGGGGTTGAGATCTGGAGACTGGCTAGGCCACTCCAGGACCTTGAAATGCTTCTTACGAAGCAACTCCTTCATTGCCCGGGCAGTGTGTTTGGGATCATTGTCATGCTGAAAGACCCAGCCACGTTTCATCTTCAATGCCCTTGCTGATGGAAGGAGGTTTTCACTCAAAATCTCACGATACATGGCCCCATTCATTCTTTCCTTTACATGGATCAGTCGTCCTGGTCCCTTTGCAAAAAAACAGCCCCAAAGCATGATGTTTCCACCCCCATGCTTCACAGTAGGTATGGTGTTCTTTGGATGCAACTCAGCATTCTTTCTCCTCCAAACACGACAAGTTGAGTTTTTACCAAAAAGTTCTATTTTGGTTTCATCTGACCATATGACATTCTTCCAATCCTCTTCTGTATCATCCAAATGCTCTCTAGCAAACTTCAGATGAGCCTGGACATGTACTGGCTTAAGCAGGGGGACACGTCTGGAACTGCAGGATTTGAGTCCCTAGCAGCGTAGTGTGTTACTGATGGTAGCCTTTGTTACTTTGGTCCCATCATTCACTAGGTCCCCCCGTGTGGTTCTGGGATTTTTGCTCACTGTTCTTGTGATCATTTTGACGCCACGGGGTGAGATCTTGCGTGGAGCCCCAGATTGAGGGAGATTATCAGTAGTCTTGTATGTCTTCCATTTTCTAATAATTGCTCCCACAGTTGATTTCTTCACACCAAGCTGCTTACCTATTGCTGGGAAGACTGAATCTGCAATAGATTCAGTCTTCCCAGCCTGGTGCAGGTCTACAGTTTTGTTTCTGGTGTCCTTTGACAGCTCTTTGGTCTTGGCCATAGTGGAGTTTGGAGTCTGACTGTTTGAAGTTGTGGACAGGTGTCTTTTATTCTGATAACAAGTTCAAACAGGTGCCATTAATACAGGTAACGAGTGGAGGACAGAGGAGCCTCTTAAAGAAGAAGTTACAGGTCTATGAGAGCCAGAAATCTTGCTTGTTTGTAGGTGACCAAATACTTATTTCCCACCATAATTTGCAAATAAATTCTTTAAAAATCAGACAATGTGATCTTCTGGATTTTTTTTTTCTTTCTCATTTTGTCTCTCATAGTTGAGGTATACCTATGATGAAAATTGGAGACCTCTCTCATCTTTTAAGTGGGAGAACTTGCACAATTGGTGGCTGACTTGACACCAATTGTGTCAAGTCAGCCACCACTTGACGCTGACTTGGCGCTTGACAGGCGCGTTTTCGACGCTACCGCGTCACCGGAAATGCATGTCGTTTTCAGTGTCAAGTCAAATCCCTCGTATGTTATCAGTACTGTTAATGTACTTGGCAATAAATCCTTTTCTGAGTTCTGACTAAATACTTTTTTGTCCCACTGTACCCATGTGGGACCCATAAGACAGCCCAGATTTAACCTGGGCTGTCTTACACACGCAGTGATCTGTGCATGTGTTGGCGTCTGTAAACTGTCATGACGCTGTTAAAGTGTTTTCTTGTCTGTTTTTGCTTGTTGTATTAGCTCCATTTTATATTTTTACCTCTTTATCTCATTTACTGATATCAACTTTTTACTCAGTGTTAGCTTAGTAAATACAACAGCCCGATCAGGCACACAGGTGAATCAGACCCCGGGCAGGGCTGTTCACCAGGTTAGGCTAACCCGGGGGTGGGCAAACTATGGCCCACGGGCCACATCTTGCCCGTTGGTCTTTTTAATACGGCCCACCAAAGATCGGTACATAATTGGCCAAATCATAATTATGACTGCATTCATTTGACCTTGTCCTGTAATGCCTGGTAATTCCACCAGGTGGCGCATTAGGTGCAGCAAAACACTTGATTTTGCAGAGCCCGGGCTACTCTTTATTATTCTGCTACTGCTCTGACAGCAGAACCCATTTGCAACAATGAGTGGGCCAAAGAAAAGAAAAGTTGACAGTGAGTGCCTAGTGTTTCATAAGGAATGGACAACTAAATACTTTTTTCATCAGAGGGATTAATGACAAATTTGACATAACAGAGTAGTTTTTGGCCATGGAATCCCTAAAAGGGAAAATGCAAGGAGAGGACTTGTATAACAGCGTGTCAGGGGTCATCATGAGGCACAAGCTAACTTGGAGTAAACTCGCCAATGTTACTACAGATGGATTGCCAAATCTGACAGGAAAAAACATTGGGCTGCTCAAAAGAATCCAGGAGAGGGTGAAAGGACAACCCCGAACAGGAGGTAATTTTCTTACACTGCATAACCCACCAGGAAGCACTGTGCAAATCCATATTGCAGCTTGACCACGTAGTGAAGCCAGTTGTAAAGCTCATTAACTTTATTTGAGCGAGGGGATTTCAGCATCATCAGTTTATTAAGTTTCTTGAAGAGACTGACACCGATCACCAGCACTTGCTTTATCATTCCAATGTCCACTGGTTAAGTTTGGGGAAAGTATGTCAACGAGTGTGGGAGCTGAAACTGACATGGTTAAGTGACCCAGTGACAAGACACGGACTCCAAATTGATGCAATTAAGTTTATTAACAAGGAGAGTGTTGGTGAGTGTAAGTGTAGACTGGAACTGCCGGGGACAGAGCGAGACACTGTATGGCCTGGCAACCCTAGGAACACACAGAGAGAGGGAGTTAGTGGAAGTCACGGCTGGAGTTAAACAGTTACTCTGTTGCTTACTGTGGGAGCAGATAGTGAAGGCTCTGGTTCAGCGTGACGGCTACGGCTAGGGAGACAGTGCTCTTCTGTTGATGGTGCAGCTCCAGCAGGAGAGTATCCAAGGTGAGTTGGTGCACAGGGAGAATCCGCCACCATGGACTCCGCCTGTGCACAGGGGACTGGAAGACAACGGTGGGTAGGAATTTAAGTTTACGTGGGCAGCTGGAGGGATTCTCTGGCGATGATGAAAACAGGCTTGGGCTGAGACTTTGGTAGACAGAAGGAAGTGGCAATGAATCTTGTCAGGAGTGCTGAGAGACATTTCTGCACTGCCGGTAAGGGCAGCGCGGTAGATATAGGCCAGGCGTGATGAGGACCAGGTTTGCACGCAGCTGGGAATAACGAGCAGCGCTGACCATGACAGAAACAGGAGATTATCTCATTTTTGGAGCAACTTGAGAAAGTTGACGATTTTCCTGAGCTGAGTGATACCGATTGGCTTTGTGATTTAGCATTTGCTGTGGACAAACTGACACACAGGAATGAGCTGAACGTGAAACTACAAGGGAAAGACCAGTTTGTGCATGAAATTTATACAAACGTCAGAGCCTTCAAAACCAAGCTAGCTTTATTCTCAAAGCAAATGTCAAACAAGTCATTCACTCATTTCCCTAAGCTGGGTACACTGAAAGAGGCCCCTCGACATGTGAAAAAAATAAAAGAAATCACTGGATGACCTGCATGGAGAATTCTACTGTCGGTTCTCTGATTTTGGAAAAATTGACAAGTCACTTCAGCAGGTGTCATGTCCCTTCACACAAGATCCTGAAATGGTGCCACAGGAGTTGCAGTTGGAACTGATTGATCTCCAATGTGACACCATCTTGAAGGAGAAGTTTGACTCTCTTAAACTGGATGAGTTTTATGCTTCATTAAGCCCAGCAAAATTTCCAAACATCCAGAAGATGGCACAGAGGATGCTAGTGTTGTTTGGATCTACATATGTCTGTGAACAGACTTTTAGTGTGATGAACACCAACAAAGCACTCCACAGATCCCAGATGAGTGATGAACACCTCAGATCTGTTTTGAGAATTGCCACAACAAAACTAACAACAGACTTTGACGCACTGGCAAAAAAGGGTGATCAACAACACTGCTCCCAATAAAAGTGAATGTAATTATTAACACTGTAATGCCATTTTTATCTTTATCTTTGATATGCTGAAATGATATGATATGATTTGATATGCATCTGGTGCTGGCCCGGCCCATCTGTCAACTTTTAAAAGTCAATGTGGCCCCAGAGCCAAAAAGTTTGCCCACCCCTAGGCTAACCTGTTTTAGCTAGCTAGCTAGCCACTTCTGGCCTGGAAAGCCACGGCTCTATCCTCAACTTGTGTCAGCTGTGTTTCCCTCTCTAAGAAAGTTTCTGAGTTGGAATTGAGACTCTCTAACCTTTATAAGATTCGGGAGGCTGAAAACCACCTGAACACTATTATTTTTGGATGGACATCGGCCCCGGCGACAGACTCGCAGCTAGCAGAGACGACTACTTACCTGGGTGAAATTAGCACATTGCCATCCACTTCCACCCCTGCTCCGGTCACCTCAGCTGTCCAGGACTCCAGCATCAAACATTGGCTTCAGCTTGGAGCTAAACCCAAAGCCCCGGGTGGTTCATCACAGCCTCAATGCACACCCTGGACCATGGTTGGGCCAAATAGCAAACTTTGGGGACTGACCAGACATGGCCGCGCCTCCTCCCTTCCCCTTTTGCTGGAAACAGATTCGACATTCTTTCCCTGGAATATTTCCCCCACCTGGTCGTCCATCATCCTCCCATGGCCACCCCTACTCCTTCAGCAGTGGCCCAAACCTGTAAGTCCTGGATCAAAACTACCTTTGGTGTGTCAAACTATACACCAGCTCCAAAAAGAAGAGAGCGCATCCCCCTGCATCACCCCCGCATAGGTACCCCGCCGCCACTGCAGCAACTATGGCAAAATTATCCACCATTTCACCAGCCACCGACAAAGCCCCCCCCAGACAACACTGGTAATTGGTGATTCAATAATGAGGAACATCAGAAGCAGGTACTGAGTTACAAAATAAAAAAGGAATGTTTTAATTCCTTTGAGGACCTGGTCCTCAGTATTGGACATGTTAGTAATTTTAGGTTAAACCCAATTTTTTTTGCCATAGTTTATCATCCTCCCTCAGGCTACTCAGAGTTTTTATCTGAATTTGCCGAATTCTTAGCTGATTTAGTCCTGAAATCAGATAGAATAATTATAGTAGGGGATTTTAATATACATGTAGATGTTGATAGTGACTGTCTTAATATGGCATTTAATTCAATATTAGATTCGATGGGGTTTTCTCAGAAAGTAGAAAATTCTACCCATTATCTCCACCACACATTTGACCTTGTTCTGACATATGGCATAGAAATAGAAAATCCAGTAGTGTCTCCTCATAACCCTGTACTGTCAGACCATTGTCTGTTAACCTTTGATTTTACTATTTCTGACTATTTGATTCCTAAAGAAAAAATATTACTACAGCAGATGTCTTTTAGATGATGTTACCAAATTTATGCAGATTGTCTCCTCTATGCCATGTGTCAACACAACGGAAATAAGCTATGGAGAGCTTGCTCCTTCTGTAATTGATAGCATGGTTGATAGTGTTACAGCTTCTCTGCATCCGACTCTAGACATGGTGGCCCCTTTAAAAAAGAAAAAAGTCTAATCAGAGATTTCTAACCCCTTGGTTCAATACAGAAACTAGTAGCTTAAAACAGAAGACTTGTCAATTAGAAAGAAAATGGCGTTCCACTAATTTAGATGAAATCTATTCAGCTTGAAGAAGTCATCTTTTAATTTATAAAAAATCTCATAGAAAAGCTAGAACAAGTTATTACTCTGCATTAATAGAAGAGAACAAGAAAAATCCCAGGTTTCTTTTCAGCACTGTAGCCAGGCTGACAAAGAGTCAGGACTCTATCAATCCTTGCATTCCCTTAGAGCTTTCAAGTCAGGACTTTATGAACTTTTTTAATGATAGCATTTCATCTATTAGAGATAAAATCAGTCAGATTCTTCCCACCATAAACTTAAATACAGTAACTGCTACAACCCCTTCAATTGATATCTGTTTGTATAAGTTTACTCCAATTGACCTTGTAGAGTTAGATAAAATAATTTCCTCATCCAAGCCTTCAACTTGTCTTTTAGACCCTATTCCTACCAGGTTATTTAAAAAAGTCTTCCCATTTATTGGTAGCTCTATTCTTCAAATAATCAATTCTTCATTAATATTAGGCCATGTACTGCAGGCTTTTAAAACTGCTGTAATTAAATCCTTACTGAAAAAGCCAATGCTGGATCCAGGAGTTTTAGCCAACTATCAACCAATCTTTTAATCTGCCTTTCATTTCAAAAATCTTAGAAAGAGTTGTTGCTACACAACTATTTGACCATTTGCAGGGAAATGGTTTATTGGAAGTTTCAATATGGGTTTAGAAACCATCATAGTACTGAAACAGCCTTAAGGAAGGTCACTAATGACATCCTTATAGCATCTGATAATGGACTTTTTTCAGTACTTGTCCTTTTAGACCTTAGTGCAGCTTTTGATACAATTGACCATAGTATTCTACTTGATAGATTAGAAAACTATGTTGGACTTAATGGAACTTCGCTGCAGTGGTTTAGATCTTATTTGTCTGATAGGCTCCAGTTTGTTCATGTCAATAATGAGTTTTCTTTCAACTCAAAGCTTAGTCATGGAGTTCCACAGGGATCTGTGCTAGGCCCTACTCTTATTAGTTTATATATGCTTCTGTTAGGCAACATTATTAGAAAGCACTGTATACATTTTCATTGTTATGCAGATGACACAATTATACATGTTAATGAAGCCAGATGATAGTAGTCAATTAGCCAAGTTAGAAGCCTGTCTTAAGGAAATCAAAGCTTGGATGACTTGTAATTTCCTGCCATTGAATTCAGATAAGAGTGAAGTCATTCTTGTTGGTCCAAAAAAACCTTAGAAATACCTTTCCAAACCAAACTTTTAGTTTGGATGCAGTTACTCTTTCTCTTAATAGTTCTGTGAGGAACTTTGGAGTTATTTTTGATCAAGATCTGTTTTTCAATTCACATATTAAATTTGTTTCTAAGACTGCCTTCTATCATTGCCGTACTATTGCCAAGATTAGGAGCTGTCTTGTCTCAGAGTGATGCTGAGAAACTGATCCACGCTTTTGTTAGCTCTAGATTAGATTATTGTAACTCTTTATTATCAGGTTGTCCTAAAACATCTTTAAAAAAGTCTTCAGTTGATCCAAAATGCTGTTGCAAGAGTTTTAACAGGTACTAGAAAGAGAGATCATATCTCTCCGGTTCTGGCCTCCTTTCATTGGCTTCCCATAGAGTTCAGAATTAAATTTAAAATCCTTCTTCTCACTTACAAAGCTCTTAACCATCAGGCCCCTTTTTATTTAAAAGATCTGATACTACCCTATCATCCTAACAGAGCATTACACTCCCAAAATGCTGGATTACTTCTAATACCTAGAATCTCCAAAAGTACAATGGGAGGCAGAGCCTTCAGTTATCAAGCTCCTTTCCTGTGGAACCAGTTACCAATCTGGATTCGGGAGTCAGACTCGAGCTCTGTTTTTAAGAATAGGGTTAAAACCTTCCTTTTTGATATAGCCTACAATTAAGGAGGAAACCTGTGTCTCTGAACCCTCCATTAGTAATGTTGCTAATTGATTTAGACAGCTGGGGGACCTCTAAAAATGTACTGGGCTTCACTCCTTTAATGTTTGCTCTCTACATGTCTGTTCTTCTCATCTTCTCTATCTCCTCACCCCCCAGCCAGTCGCAGCAGATGACTGCCCCTCCCTGAGCCTGGTTCTGCTAGAGGTTTCTTCCTGTTAAAAGGGAGTTTTTCCTCTCCACCGTCTCCAAGTGCTTGCTCACAGGGGATCGTCTGATTGTTGGGGTCTTTCTGCAATTGTGGGGGTTTCCCTACATTTGAAGGTGCTATGAGATGACTGTTGTTGTGAAATGGCACTATATTTAATTCAATTCAATTCAACTTTATTTATATAAATAAAGTTGAATTGAACTGAATTGAATTAACCTTTGGTGAGGCCCACATGGACATGCTGGCTGGGTTGGAAGGCATGGGTCTCGTTACATCTGGCATAAAACTAACAGTATTTCATAAAAAAGGACATCATACTGTCAATCACCAGTCAAACACGGTGGTGGTAGTGTGATGGTCTGGGGCTGCTTTGCTTCTTCAGGACCTGGACAACTTGCCTTAATTGATGGAACCATGAATTTTGCTCTGTACCAAAAAATGCTGAAGGAGCATGACTGGCCATCAGTTCCTGACTTCAAGCTCAAGCACTCCAATGTGGCTTAATTAAAACGACTGCCAAAAAGGATGGGCCACACCTCCTCAGCAGCGATGTAAAAGACTCATTGCCAGTTATTGCAAATGCTTGATTACAAGTGTTACTGCCAAAGGGGCAGTGATTAGGTTTAGAGGGCAATTACTTTTTTCACATAGGGCCAGGTAGACTTGGGTAGCTTTTTCCCTTCATAAATGAAATCATCATTTAAAAACTGCATTTTGCATTTACTTGGATTATCCTTGTCTAATATTAAAATTTGTTGATGATCTGAAAGTGTGACAAATATGCAAAATATAAGGAATTAGGAAGTGGGCAATACTGTTTCACAACTCTCTCTCTCTCTCTCTCTCTCTCTCTCTCTCTCTCTCTCTCTCTCTCTCTCTCTCTCTCTCTCTCTCTCTCATTATCTGCATATAAATAATTTTACAAATTTATATAATGCCAAGATTGTTTATTTGTTTAGTTTATTTATTTTGCAGCTTTTTGTCACCATAGTTGTGAAAGTTACTGGTAATATACTGTATATCTGTTAACATCCTTCTCGGCATTAATTACTGACTGACAAAGCCATTTGGATGAATAGTGGGATATTTCAGAATTAAAAACACTTGAATCCAGTTGACTTGACTGAGCTTTCATACAGCATACCCGTCTGGATGACTGAGAGTCTGAATCAAAATATTCATTGTCAATGCAGAAGTTTTTAAAATAAGGTTTCATTAAAAAATATTTAAATTAAATTTAAATGTGTTTTACTGTCGAGAAATTTTTCCCTTACCAAGAATTTGAGTAAGCTCTGATACAGACGCACAAAGTTTGAGCTGTAGCATAAATATCTTTTATTATAACGTACAGGGCTGACTTCTTTTAGAAGTAAGTGACTGTGATGAATTTTTGAACACCACTCAAAATTCTTGACTAGTCACAATGTCAACCCTCAGTATACAAGGTGGGGACTCATTTCAGGGTTCTCTTTGTACACAGGTCTTGATTTCTATGGAGCAAATCATATGCACCACTCTGCCTTTGACCTTGGATATGGCTCCATAGAATCAAACAGTTTTTTTTATAGACCAAATGCTATCAGATCCTCATCCTCAGAGGATGTGGATTTTTTTTTTTTCCCACATAAGGTGATTGAGTTTAACACAGTTCATTTTGACTCATTATCCCATCATAGCCATTTGATTACTACATAGGAAGTGCAAATGAAATTTTCAAATTCAACTTTTCTTCAACCTTTTAAGAATAAACTTTACAAAAATTATGCTGTGTAAATATATCTGCTTTATTTTTATGTAGTAATTTCAGAAGACTTTAAAAGTGACATAATGAGACTAAAACGACCAAAAGCAACTTAACCATGATTTATGAAAATACATGTACATTGAAAGGGCAAGTGAACAAGCAGGTCTAAAGCTTATCTGGATGGCACAAGCAGAGTTGGAGTCAAGAGTACACTGAGACCAGACCCAGACCTGAGTTTACCAAGACCAAGTCAAGATCAAGATGCACATGCATGTATGTCTTGGTTTTGATTTAGTCATAGGGTGTGCTCTCACTGGTGCCAGGTGACTTGTTCCGTGCAAAGTGAAATGGCCCTCTGCTCCTCCTGGCATGCACCACCTACACTCACTTTTACTGTACTCACTTTAGCACAGTTCCCAGACTTCCTGAAGGAGTCCCTGACAATACAATCACAGCGTTGTCACCTTACCCCAACAGCATTTGTATTCGTTCTGTTCCTGAGACTACCTCCACTAACTGTTCCAAAGCTGGGGAAATGTTCTGTTCTGCAGAACAGTCAGGAATGACCAGTGTTGGGCAAGTTACTTAAAATAGTAACTAATTACAGTTACTAGTTACTTGAGTTACTGCATGATTAAAGTAACTACTTACTTGGAAAAGTAACTTTCACTTTACTTTTAAATGCATACTTAAATCATCTTGCACACACAGCAAGGTCAAGGGTCCCTTGTGCTCATCAGAGAAAAAGAAGAAAAAGAAAACTGATGAGAAAAAAAAAGTCTTATCTCATAGAGAAGAACTGTCTCAGATTTACACAAACTACTGTAAGTCAGAAATTTACTAGAAATAAAGCTGTAATTTCACAGAAAATTTTTTGGACCCCCTTGTGTACCGTTTTTGGCCCACGAGCCATATGTTTGACACCCCTGGACCAGCCCATTAAAAATGCAAATTTAGAGGATTTACTTCCATGAAATAGTTGCATATCACAGCAGCATGTAAATGAATGAAATAAAATGAAAGAGAAAGCACAGATAAATGAAAGTTCACCGCTAAGAAGAAGCTGTTCTTTACTGCAACAAATCACAGTCACTTTTTCTCTGTGCGTAAGAAAACTTTAAATGCATTTAATGTGGACATTAAATGCGAGCTTCTTGCTCAAAAAATACTCATGTTTAACCACAGAGGTAGGAGCTGTTAAGGGCTACTCACCGCTTGGACAACAGGTGATCAGGGCTCGATATGAGAAGTCACCACCGGCACGACATTTCTTCACCGAGTTGTGATGTGAACTGGGGCAAGACAGGAAATGGACCCGCGGAGGAGACTGACAGCTGTGTTAGCTATGGTAGGATCAGTTTATATTTATTTGCTTGCTTTTAAGATAAGATAAGATAAGCCAAGCCTTTATTAGTCCCACAACGGGGAAATTCCAGGATTGCAACAGCACAGGGATAGCAACACTCAGCGCAACAATCTGAAGGCAAGGAAAAAAAAAAAAAAAAGCAAGCAAGCAAGAGCAGCTAATATACATATGTACATATTACTATAAATATATATATATATAATGTATAATGTATATATATAATTATACATATATATATGTATAATGTGCCCATACATATTCTCACCCTCCGTAGCTACCGGTATTTTCCTAGTTGTATGCCGGAGGGGACCATTGTGTAAGTCTATTGCATCTTTTGCATTCAAAAAACTATTAGGTTGTTACGTCTCTTTGCTATCTCTGTGAGCAGCCCTGCTTAGGTTGTACAGTCTGACAGCCGTTGGTAGGAAGGACCTGCGAAACCTCTCGGTTGTGCACCTGGGATGATGTAGTCTGCTGCTAAATGAGCTCCTCAGTGCATTCAGTATGTCCTGCATAGGGTGGAACTCGGACTCCAGCAGTGATGACAGTTTAGCCACCGTCCTTCTCTCTCCTATCTCCTCCACCGGGTCAAGGCATTGCCCCAGGACAGAGCTAGCTTTCTTAATCAGTTTGTTTAGTCTCTTCCTATCGGCTGCAGTAATGCCACTGCCCCAGCAGACCACTCCAAAAGTGATGGCTGATGCCACCACCGTGTCATAGAATGTCTTCAGCAGTGCCCCTTGTACACCAAAAGACCTGAGTCTCCTCAGTAGGAACAGCCTGCGCTGTCCCTTCTTGTAGAGTGCGTCAGTATTGTGTGACCAGTCTAGTTTATTGTTCAGATGAACACCCAGGTACTTGTAGGATGTCACCATCTCAATGTCTGTTCCCTGTATATTTACTGGTGCTGTGAGGGGTTGTCCTTGCCTGCGGCAGTCCACCACCAGCTCCTTAGTTTTCCTCGCGTTGATCTGGAGGCAGTTCCGATGGCACCAGTCCACGAAGTCCTGGATAAGCCCTCTGTACTCAGCTTCATCTCCATTGGAGATGAGGCCAACGATCGCAGAGTCATCAGAGAACTTCTGTAGATGGCAGTGTGTTGTGTTGTGTGAGAAGTCCGCAGTATAAAGAGTGAACAGGAAGGGAGCCAACACCGTTCCCTGGGGGGCCCCCGTGCTACTGATGATCGTGTCGGACACACAGTCCTGGGTTCTCACAAACTGAGGCCGGTTCGTGAGGTAGTCCAGGATCCATGATGACAGGTGCTGGTCCACCCCTGCGCACAGCAGCTTGTCCTTCAGGATCATCGGTTGGATGGTGTTGAAAGCACTGGAGAAGTCAAAGAACATGATCCTCACCACATTCCCGGGCTTCTCCAGGTGGGACAGAGAACGGTGAAGGAGGAAGATCACCGCATCCTCCACCCCAATGCCATGCTGGTAGGCGAACTGGAGTGGATCCATCGCTGGTTCCACCAGGGGGCGGAGGTGAGCAAGGAGCAGTCTCTCCAGGGTCTTCATCAAGTGGGACGTCAAGGCCACCGGTCTGTAGCTGTTCAGGTCTTTGGGGTGGGAAGTTTTTGGTACAGGTACCACACAAGATGTTTTCCACAGCTGTGGTACCCTGCCCAGTTTCAGGCTCAGGTTGAAGATGTACATCACAATCCCACACAGCTGGTCTGCACAGGACTTGAGGAGCTTTGCGCTGATGCCGTCCGGTCCCGACGCCTTCCTCGCCTTGATCTTCCTCAGCTCCGTCCTCACCTGGGTCCTGGTCAGGGTCAGGATGGGGGGCTGTGTGTTGGGAGTGGGGGGGTGTTGGTGGAGTGGGGAGTGGGCAGCAGGACTTGATGTCTTTACAGGCAGCAGTGGTTGTTGTGCAGTCAGGGGGGAGGGCGGTTGGTCAAACCTATTGAAAAACAAATTCACATTGTTCGCCCACTCCCTGCCCCCCGTGGCCTGGGGGGAGGTATTCTGGAGCCCAGAGATGGTTTTGAGGTTTCTCCAGACCCCGCTGATGTCGCTCTGTTGCAGCTTGTCCTCCATCTTCCTCCTGAAGCTGTCCTTGCCTTCTCTGATCTTTCTCCTCAGCTCCCTCTGTACGGACTTCAGCATCTCCCTATTCCCCGACCTGAAGATCCTCTTCTTCTCTCTCACAAGTGTTTTAATCTCAGGGTTGATCCAGGGCTTATTGTTTGAGCAACACCGTATGGTCTTGGTGGGAACGGATTTGTCCGCACAGAAGCTGAGGTAGCCCGTGAAGGTGTGAATGAGGCCATCGATGTCCTCACCATGTGGATCGCAGAGCTGCTTCCAGGCGGTGGCTTCAAAACAGCCCTTTAGAGTGTCCATTGCCTCCTCAGACCATAACATCACTGTGCGCATGGCCGGGGGTTGTCTGTGCACTAGGGGTTTGTACACCGGCCGGAGATGAACCAAGTTGTGATCCGATCTCCCGAGTTGGGGGAGTTGTGATGAGGTGTACGCCTCCTTAGTGTTTGCGTAGAATAAGTCCAGTGTTTTATTGTCTCTAGTGTGGCATGTGACATACTGGGTAAACGTGGGTAGAATGGGAGACAGTGAAACATGGTTGAAATCGCCTGAGATGAGGAGAAGAGCATCTGGGTGTTCTGTCTGCAGCCTGATGGTTACTGAATGGATGACGTCACGCGCTGTCCCAGTGTTCGCCGTCGGATTTGCATAAACAACAATGCAGATCACGTGTGAGTGTTCTCTCGGGAGATATGTAGGCTGCATGCTAACAGCTAGCAACTCAATGTCTTTGCTGCAGTGATGTTGTTTAACGGTGATATGTCCCGGTCTGCACCGGTCTGCACCAGTTGTTGTTAACATACATTATCACTCCACCGCCCCTTGCTTTGCCACTGTCTGGTGTCATGTGGAAACCCTCCAGCTCAATGTTAGCATCTGCTGCTAGATCAGTTAGCCACGTCTCAGTAAACAAAAGGAGAGAGCACTCCCGGTATGTGCTATCGTAGCGGCAGATAGCCGCTAGCTCATCTACCTTTCCCAGTATAGAGCGTACATTCCCCATAATAACGGATGGGAAGGTGGGTCTGTACCTTATACTCCTTGTCCGCCGTCTAACACCAGCCCGACAACCACGTCGTTTTCGCCTTATTTCTCTCGGTACGTCGAGTTTTTTCGTCAGCACCGAGTGGCGATTAAGTGCAAGCAGCTGTTCCCTGCTGTACCGTCTCCTGCTGTAAACAGTGGCTCCGTCCGCCGGCTCGGGAGGCATTTTGGGGCGATCTGTGTGTCCGTGATGTATAAAGTGTGTAAAGAAATAAAGAAAAAAAACTCAGAATTGAGCCGCTGTTGCAAAAGGCAGCCGACTCGTGTGGCGCCGGAAGTTTTTTTTTTTTTTTTTTTTTTTTTTTTGCTTTTGGCATGACAACCTCCAGTGGCTTGAGGCCACTGGTGGTGCTGGGGATGGCAGTCCAGCCAATAACCACCGAAACTGTGTATTCATCCCCAGCTGGCAGCTGATGAGGAGGGTGTAAAGCAACTGCAAGTTGTATGATTGTCTATTTGCTCTAAAAATATCTATCCATATTAATGAAATGAGTAACGCGAGTAACTCATCTGATCAAATTTCAGTAACTGTAATGCATTAATTTCGTTACACAGCACATTACTGCAAAAGTAGTGGCGTTACAGTAACGTGTTACTCCCAACACTGGGAATGATTAAGCAATATTACATGAGAAGGAGTACGGTATCAATGAATATAGTAGCTGCGGGTGTGATACGTCTAATGCCCATTAGATGTATCACACCGGTAGTTAGTATATTCATTATACCGTACTCCTTCTTGTGTAATATTGCTTTTATACAACAGTTCTGGAAAGCACAATTTATTAAAAGACAGCAATACTGGATAAAACACTAGGATTTGTTTGTTTAACCAGTTATTTTGCATAGCTGAGAAAAAATAGTCCCTCCTAAACATCTCAATCAGCATGAAGAAAGCTATAGATTTTTCACAGACATGCAAACAAATTAAATCTTGTCAAGTGCAAAAGTCAGTGTTTATAAAAAATATACCTGTTGAGTCAGAACTGCAGAAGACCCAAGATCAAAACATGGGGCACAACATCGGTAGTTAGCCAGTGGCTAGTAGTTAGCATTCTCTGGCACACTTCGCTTACTTTTCTTGGCATTTTCAGATGAAACAAAGAGCCCATCACCACAAAAGTATTGTGATTTTACTGTGCTATTCTCAATTTTGCTTTTCTCCCGATTGGCCAGGTCACCTGATGAAATTTTTGCACACTGGGAGGTTTCCACGGAAATAGCCTGGCTTCTTCCCTTCTCCTCCTCCTCTTCTTCTGATGACCATTCATTAATTTAACTCAGATGTTATATTCAGAAAAATGTCCATCGTTTTGTCATATTCCATTATCAATCCATCCATCCATCTTCTTCTGTTTAATCCTTTTTGGGTCGCAGGGAGGGGGGGGGGCTGGAGCCTATCCCAGCATCTTTGGGCAAGAGGCAGGGCACACCCTGGACAGTTCGCCAGTCCACTGTAGGGCCAACACAGAGAGACAGACAACCATTCACTCTCACAGTCATACCTAAGGACAATTTAGAATCCCCAGTTTGATGCCAATTAACCTAACTTGCATGTTTTTGGCATGTGGGAGGAAACCAGAGGAATCCCGGAGTAAACCCATGCAGACACCAGCAGCACATGCAAACTCCACACAGATCACTGTTGGTCAGAGGCTGGGATCGAATCCAGGATCCCCCAGCCAAGGGTGAGTTGCTGTGCTGCCGCAGTGCTAACCACTCTGCCACCGCACTGCCCCATATTCCATTAATGTTGTCTTAAAGTGCTGACCAGGATTCGACAGTAAATAACGGTTAGTAATTAATGGTTACTAGAACATATTTGAAGTGGAGTGATACATATCCAGTGAAAGTTGGAGTGTAATTATCATGGATTTTAGTAACTCCTGGAATCCCTATTGTCCAATCAAGTTGCTCGGTTGGAACAAACTGTTGTATAATCACACTTAACAAGCATTGCAGACTTTGGGGGGTTAAACCTCAGTCAGCATGGAACAGGCAATGCAGTGTGAATGCACCCTTAACCTCTTCTGTCTTGGTTTAGGTCCACACTTGGTCTAGTTTTGACTCTAATACCACACCAAGACCAGAGTGTGACTAGACCAAAAGTTTAAGGGACTGCACCCAAGTTGAGGCCAAGCTATATGCAGTGCATCCGGAAAGTATTCACAGCGCTTCACTTTTTTCACATTTTGTTTTGTTCGAGCCTTCTTCCAAAATGGATTAAATTTAGTTTTTCCTTATAATTCTACACAGAATACCCCATAATGACAACGTGAAAAAGTTGTTTGTTTTTAGATTTTTGGAAATTTATTAAAAATAAAAAAACTAAGAAATCACATGAACATACTGTAAGTATTCACAACCTTTGCTCAATACTTTGTTTATGCACCTTTGGCAGCAATTACAGCCTCAAGTCTTTCTGAATATGATGCCACAAGCTTGGCACACCTATCTTTGGGCAGTTTCGCTCATTCTTCTTTGCAGCACCTCTCAAGCTCCATCAGGTTGAATGGGAAGTGTCAGTGCACAGCCATTTTCAGATCTCTCCAGAGATGTTCAATTAGATTCCTAGTCTGGGCTATGGCTGGGCCACTCAAGGACATTCACAGAGTTGTCCTGAAGCCACTCCTTTGATATCTTGGCTGTGTGCTTCGGCTCGTTGTCCTGCTGAAAGATGAACCGTCGCCCCAGTCTGAGGTCAACAGAGTTCTGGGGCAGGTTTTAATCCAGGATGTCTCTGTACATTGCTGCATTCACCTTTCCCTCTATCCTGACTAGTCTCCCAGTTCCTGCTGCTGCAAAACATCCCCACAACACGATGCTGCCACGACCATGCTTGACTGTAGAGATAGTATTGGCCTGATGACGGGCGGTGCTTGGCTTCCTCCAAACATGATGCCTGGCATTCATGCCAAAGAGTTCGATCTTTGTCTTATCAGACTAGAGAATTTTGTTTCTCATGGTCTGAGAGTCCTTCAGGTGCCTTTTGGCAAACTCCAGGACGGCTGCCATGCGCCTTTTACTAAGGAGTGGCTTTTGTCTGGCAACTCTGCCATACAGGCCTGATTGGTGGATTGCTACAGAGATGGTTGTCCTTCTGGAAGGTTCTCTTCTCTCCACAGAGGGAAGCTGGAGCTCTGACAGAGTGACCATCGGGTTCTTGGTCACCTCCCTGACTTAGGCTCTTCTCCCCCGATCACTCAATTTAGACCGCTGGCCAGCTCTAGGAAGAGTCCTGGTGGTTCTGAACTTCTTCCATTTATGGATGATGGAGGCCACTATACACATTGGGACCTTCAAAGTAGCAGAAATTTTTCTGTACCCTTCCCCAGATTTGTGCCTCAAGATAATCCTGTCTCGGAGGTCTACAGACAATTCCTTTGACTTCATGCTTGGTTTGTGCTCTGACATGCACTGCCAACTGTGGGACCTTATATAGACAGGTGTGTGCCTTTCCAAATCATGTCCAATCAATTGAATTTACCACAGGTGGACTTCAATTAAGCTGTAGAAACATCTCAAGGATGATCAGGGGAAACAGGATGGACCTGAGCTCAGTTTTGAGCTTCATGGCAAAGGCTGTGAATGCTTATGTACATGTGATTTCTTAGTTTTTTATTTTTAATAAATTTCCAGAAAATAAAAGTGGGTTTACTTTGGGGGCTCCGGTTTCCTCCCACAATCCAAAGACATGCATGTTAGGTTAATTGGCTGTTCGAAATTGTCCCTAGATATGTGTTTCCTATAGGCCCTTAGAATAGAGGGTTAGTACTAGTAAAAGCGCTTTGAGTGGTCTTTGTGACTGGAAAAGCGCTATATAAGTGTAGGTTAGTTAGTTAGTTATGTTGTAAGATGTGCCTAATGCAGGTGTTTAGAAAGGACAGCTCAGTGCGTGAACGTGAGTGAGTGCATGCGCGCAGCCGAGGCGCGCCCCAGTGTGTGTGGAATGGCCCCGACGAGTGAACGGTGTGTGATTTGGGGCGGATGAGAGACAGAGAGCGAGGCGACCGGAGCGGGTAGAAATCATTGGTAATAACAGTGCAGTCTGTAAATAAAGCCCCAACGCTTCAGCAATACGGCCGGTGTCTCTGTGTACCACCATATCTCCTGCTTAACAAGAGTGAGGTTTTACTCGGGAGTTGACCCCGGAGGAGGAAAAGCGCCTCCGGCCCTGGAGAAAACAGATCTCCCCTGCGTCCCCCAACCACGGTTAGGAGACGAGAAGCAGGAACGGTTAACACTGGCGACCACAAAGGGACTCTCACGCTGTTAAGAGGGTGGTGAGTACCAAACGCAAAGGACAGCGGCAGCTGGGCCGAGTGACTATGATGGCGGCTAAGCTAATGAGACATGGCAGCCGCTCGCAATCCCGCCGATATCTACAGACAAGAGACTAACCACTCAAACACGTTCATGTCGCTTGCTAATTGTCAGGAGTGCAGACGAGGTGCTGTGAGGGCTCATGAATGTCGAGCTGAGACGAAGTGTGGACATTGTGGCCCATTTCTGTGTGATGAGAGCTGCGCGGGCGCACCTGTTGTCCATCACCACTCCCCTCCTGGACCCGCTGAAGTTTGCCTACCGAGCCAACAGGTCTGTGGACGACGCAGTCAACCTGGCCCTCCACTCCATCCTGCAGCACCTGGACTCCCCGGGAACCTACGCCAGGATCCTGTTTGTGGACTTCAGCTCTGCATTCAACACCATCTGCCCCGCTCTGCTCCAGGACAAGCTGTCCCTGCTCGGCGTGCCTGACTCCCTCTGCAGGTGGATCACCGACTTCCTGACGGACCGGAGGCAGCATGTTCGGCTGGGGAAGTCTGTCTCAGACTCTGTTAGCATCAGCATCGGATCACCCCAGGGCTGTGTACTTTCCCCCTACTCTTCTCCCTTTATACCAACTCCTGCACCTCCACCCACCAGTCTGTTAAGCTGATCAAGTTTGCGGACGACACCACCCTCATCGGGCTCATCTCCAACGGCGATGAGTCCGTCTACAGGAAAGAGGTGGCCCAGCTGGTGTCCTGGTGCAGCCACAACAACCTGCAGCTGAACGCTCTGAAGACAGCGGAGATGATTGTGGACTTCAGGAAAGTCACAACCCCCCTGCCCCCCCTCACCATCACAGGCTCTCCCATCACCATTGCAGATTCCTTCCGCTTCTTGGGCACCACCATGACCCGGGACCTCAAGTGGGAGCCAACCATCAGCTCCCTCATCAAAAAGGCCCAGCAGAGGATGTTCTTTCTGCGGCAGCTGAGGAAGCTCAAGCTACCCACCAAGATGTTAGTGCAGTTCTACACGGCCATCATCGAGTCCATCCTCACCTCCTCCATAATTGTGTGGTACGCAGGAGCTACTGCGAGGGACAGACTAAGGCTGCAGCATGTCGTGCGCACTGCTGAGAAGGTGATCGGCTGCAAGCTCCCATCTCTCCAGGACCTGTACATCTCCAGGACCCGGAGGCGTGCAGGCCGGATCATAGCCGATCCCTCACACCCTGGTCACGTACTGTTTGCCCCCCTCCCCTCAGGTAGAAGACTTCGGTCCATTCAGACTAAAACCTCCCGGCACATGAACAGCTTTTTCCCCTCTGCCATCAGACTGCTGAACATTAAGTGACTTATTGACTCTCGTGCACTATGTACAGCAGCTCAACCAGACTCATGTCATTCATCATTGTTTTTCTGTTGCATTTTCGACTGCACATCATCTGCTACTTGCTAATTTATTTAAAACTGCTGTGACTAGTATTACTCATTATTCTTATTATTATTATTATTATTATTATTCTACACTTATTGCATTGTTTTAGTCTTTAATTTTTTTTTTTAGTTTATCTCTTTATCTTATGTTTTAATGTTGTAGCATTGCACCGAGACAAATTCCTAGTTTGTGTACTACATGAACAATGGCAATAAATCTGATTCTGATTCTGATTCTGATTCTGATTCTGATTCTGTTGATGGAGAGGATTTGTTCGCACCATTCGGCAGCCCCGCGCAATTTGCCACCGGCTGTGGACGGGGACCCAGCAGACCAGGACCTCAGCCTGTACAACCTGTTTGCTACCGCCTCCGGTGATGGCCCCAGCAGTTCCCGGCCGTCCACTCCACCTGCTAATGCTCCCAATGTGATCGGGTCTCTTCCACCCACTCCTTCCCATGTGATATTTGGCCACGGTGGGGGTGCGGTGGGAGAGCCACGCCATCAGGCTCAGCACGTGTCACGGCCCAAACGTCGGCGCAGAGGACCGGACCGTTACGGGGACTGGGTTACTGAGTGAGCCAACTGTGGTAGTTCCTGTTTGCACTAGAGACTCTCCAGTTCACATTTTTGGACTCTAGTCTGGTTTTAATGTTCTATATGTTTGTTTAAAAAAAAAAAAGCTGAAGTGACAATGCTTTCATATACCACATGCACTTTGTTTTAATTGAATGTATTGTATTTTGATTAATTAGACAGTATTACTCCCGGTCACCTAGAAGTAGATTTCAGAATGTAATGTACCTCCTTGTTTAATTAGAAACAATGGTATTCCAAGTATTTGTCCCTCATGTTTTCACTGCCAAATGAGCTAGTTTTACCACTGCATAGACACTCATAACCTACCTACCTATTTGAATCCCTGTTATATATTGGACACTGCTACTGCTACTGCTAGGCGTACAAATGTAGAGTGTGTACCAATTTTATATTGTTTGGATGGAATGGAATTAATATTAATTGCCAATCCATGGTGGGGGTAGTGTTGTAAGATGTGCCTAATGCAGGTGTTTAGAAAGGACAGCTCAGTGCGTGAACATGAGTGAGTGCGTGCGCGCAGCCGAGGCGCGCCCCAGTGTGTGTGGAATGGCCCCGACGAGTGAATGGTGTGTGATTTTGGGCGGATGAGAGACAGAGAGCGAGGCGACCGGAGCGGGTAGAAATCAATGGTAATAACAGTGCAGTCTGTAAATAAAGCCCCAACGCTTCAGCAATACGGCCTGTGTCTCTGTGTACCACCATATCTCCTGCTTAACAAGAGTGAGGTTTTACTCGGGAGTTGACCCCGGAGGAGGAAAAGCGCCTCCGGCCCTGGAGAAGACAGATCTCCCCCGTGTCCCCCAACCACGGTTAGGAGACCAGAAGCAGGAACGGTTAACAGTTAGTTAGTTTTTTATTTTTAATAAATTTGCAAAAATCTAAAAAAAAATAAATCACGTTGTCATTATGGGGTATTGTGTGTAGAATTTTTGAGGAAAAAAATGAATTTAATCCATTTGGAAGAAGGCTGTAACATGTAATGTAGAAAAAGTGAAGCGCTGTGAATACTTTCCAGACGCACTGTATGCCTTGGTCTATTTCTGTCTTGATCCTGACACACTCTGGTCTCAGTCTGGTCTTGGTGGTACATGTAAATTCATTTTTTTTTTTTGGTTTTTGTTTTGACTTGCTGAAGGAAATACTTTATGCTCCTTATTGTTAACTAATAGTGTTTTGGACAGAACAATGCAAAAAGCTGGACATGGATGCAGAAGCTAGACATGGACATGGACACTAGATCCTTAATATGCAATATTCATGCTGGCTAAATCAGACTTTAAGGACATTAAAGAGAAAAAAAAAACACTCTTCAGTTATTAAAAATACGACAACACTTTTTCCCATAGTGTCACTATGGTAACAATATAATTAATAAATCTGCTCACTTTCACCGTCAGCAAGATGGGACCAAAATTAATTTTCACAAATGAGTTGATGAGCATGAGATGGGATGGATTATGTTGGTACAGGCAGATAAAAGGAGCACTGATAATGGAGACGATTTCTGCTCATAATTCAAAGTTCTGGACTGGAGAGACAGAGAGCGACATATTTCAACGCTGCCACACAAGCAAACTTGGTGCGCTGCAGCAGGCATATGCCAGCAGTTTTCATCAGACAAGTCCCACCATAATCTTTTCAATCATGTATGCGTTGCATGTTGAATGAAGGGTGAGGATTACCAAACCTTTGTTACAGCTCTTAGCATGGAATAACTGCTCAAATTCACAAAAGCCGAAATTACTTTTCCCCCCTTCCTCCATATCTCATGTAGTGATCAGTACTTGCGTCAACTTTCTGCCCAAAAGAAAGGCGCTTTCCAAAGTTTCAGTCGCTCCCATTGTGATTATTTTCTGTGTAATCCAGCAATTTTTCACAATCCGGATTATCTTATCATCTCCCTGCTGATAAACACAAGCGAAATAAAGTCAGATTTCATTTACACTATTCAGGCCAGAAATAATCACCCCCAACTCAGGCAAGTCACTTATGAATCGGGACTCATTCCCTAGTTTTTGCCAAAATGCATTTTGCTAAACTATTAGAATCAGAACAAAAGTTTAAATATAAATCTATGTGCAGGAAACTGGATCAGCGCACCAATCTTTATGTTTCCATCATCACTTCCCTTAGCTTTAAAGTTTAAATGTTATTATCATTGTGTAATTGTTTCTTTAGTAAATACATTTCATCTAGTTTTCTAAATTCAGAATCATCAAAAGGTATGTCACAAAGATGGAACAATTTTCAAATATATAAATCTTTAGGAAAGTTGCAATTTTTTGATGTCTTCACACTGCAAGAACTATTTACCGTCAAAGGTTTTAGAGTCTTGTGTCGGGGGTTTAATTATTGTACCGATTTCAGTATTGATGCTCTAGAGCACAAGAGAATTCTTTGTATGCATCACAATCGTAACAATATCCATTTTCCAATTTATTCATATTAATGAACAATCTTCCTCAAAATCAGAACTCATGGAGTTCATGGGGGTCTGTGTTAGCGCCAGTTCTATTCTCCTACCATGAGGTAATATTAGAAAACACTGCATAAATTCCCATTGTTATGTACATGATTCACAGATTTGTTTATCAAGGAAACAACCAGTCATCTATACTACAGGCACGTCTGAGAAATGACTCATTTCTAATTTCTTTTGCTAAATTTAGACACAACTGAAGTAATAGTGTTTGGCTGGAAAACCTTTGAAATGCTTCTAATCAGATGTTTAGTTTAAATGGTATTAACGCCAAATAGCAGTGATGCGCGGTCAGGGGAGGCAAGTGAGGCTGAGTAAATAAAAAATAAAGAATTATAAATATATTATTATTTGTCCACTAATTTGTCTTGTAGGTATAAATGTATTTCTGAATGATTCCAATCATTTGAACAATATTTATTTGTTTAAAATCGCAGAATGTGCTCATTTCCTGTTCAGATATAAGGGAGAGAGGCAAGGTGAAGCGGCAACAAATGCAGCCTCAAAGGACTGTGCAATCTTCAGCAGCCTGGTTAGAGCTTGTGCAAGATGTGCATTCCTGATGACAGTTCTGTGTATGTCAAAAATGTCATGTTTGTAGGAGCTTTTATTGTGTGTCCTCCTTTTCCATAGTCTGTGTAATGTACTTAATGTGTGTGTATAACATATTTAGTCTTCTTAATCTGACATCATGGTCAGAGGCTGCGCAGTAATGTTGCTTCAACAAGGGGGGGGGGCGTGCTTGAGTACTGTTGGGGTTTGTACTTGTTGCTCTTCTTCTACACTGAGGCTAAACATCAAATTAGCTGAAGATAAAATCAGAAAGTCAAGTGTACCGAGGACTTTGTTTGTGCTTCTATTTTATACAAACTGAAAAGAGAAGATTTTATAGCTTAACTTAAAAAAAAAAAATCTCAGAATTGGACTTTCAGTCAAAACTGGCAGTAATCTCGATTGAGACAGAGAGACTTTTAAAACTAAAAGAAGACAAGGACAACTTGTTTTATACTTGTTTTATATACTTGAATTTGTATTGAATTGTGGAGCTACAGGGATGACAGCAAATGTGCTCTCTGAGCCCCTATAATTTCAGTTCTTCCTTGGCCTGAAACAAGTAGTCTCTAATCAATTTTGGGCCCACCAAATTTGTCTGTAAAATAACTTAATACATTTTATTTGTGTAGCCAATGGTCTTTGCGCTTAGTTTATATTCAGGAGAGCTGAATGAAATGAAAACATGGAGGCATGGAGTTAGTCAGTAGAACTTTAACTGCCTTTCTACAAAACAAAAGCAAATGGAGTGCACGACTATTTCTGCTTCTTCCCTTCACAACAACAGCTCTAGACATGCATTGCAGAACTGAATTTAAATTCACTGCCCATTCTGTCAAGAGGCAATTTAGTAAAATGCCTTAGTTGTTTTGTTAACAAATTATTTATATCATCAGATTTTATGTTATGCAATTAGCAGATCATAAAACATGCAAACTTTCAATTGAAATTAAATTCAAGCTTATGCTATTGTGTTCATATATTTGTAAATCTGACATTTTGTTTGACCGTGCCTCACCACCCACAAACCTCACCGCACATCACTGCCAAATAGTACTGTGAGGAACCTTGGAAAAATCTTTCATCAGGATTTGTCCTTCAAATGTTACATAAACAAATCTCTTTGGTTAGTTTTAGGTGAGATCAATTTTAATTCCTTATTATCAGGCTGTCTCAAAACCTACTTTTGAAAGTCTTCAGTTGATTCAAAATTTTGTAGCCCAAGCTTTAACAGATAATACAAAGACGGCTCATGGGCTGTATTTTGATGGTCAGCAGTACATTTTTTTTTCACCAGACTCTGTGCCTTACGCCAGTGGTTTTGTTAGTTTCTGGCCTTGGAGCACACAGATCCTCCAAAGGTGTGAAAACTGCTGTTGTAACTAGTGGATGACAAGTAGAAGTTTTACTGAGGATTTTGTATTTTAACTATAAATGTCAGATTTCATCTGCAAGAAATAGTTACAGTGATCCCTCGCTACTTCGCGTTTCACCTTTTGCGCCCTCAGTGCATCGCGGATTTTTCAAAAATATTCATCAAAAATTCAAAATTGAGAAAAAAATGGCACGAAAGTTGCCCGGGCGCTAGCAGAAGGCAGGGAGACTACATTAGAACATCAGGTATCAACACGGAGAGCCCGCACAACTCAAAATCCACCTCTCTGACCACTGCTCCACTCCTCTCCGCTCACCTCTTCACCGCTCGGGAATCTCACAAGCTGATTGGCCGAGATGTTTTACCCAGCTTCTCTCCCTGCCGAGCGCCCATACCCAGCGAAGGAAGACCGCATTCATTGTTCTTTATCGCTCGTGTTGCTTAGTGGCACTTTTCGCTGTTCTCTTGTGCCTTTTTGTGCAAAATAGTGCTTGTGACGCCCTTGGGGGTGGGGTGACGCTACTTTGCGGTTTTTCACTTTTCGCGGTCGGTTCTGGTCCCCATTAAACGCGATAAGTGAGGGATCACTGTAAATTCATTTTTTTAAGTTGAAAGAATGAGGGAGTCATAAATGAATAAATAGACGAAATAAATAAATAATCCTAGAGGATTGACGAGGAATGTTATCAGGTTGTCTGTTCTGGGGAGGTACAACTGGTGGTGTTGGAGGGAATCCATAAATCAGTGGTAGAGGGGCCCTTGAGTCTTGGTGGTTCTCCTACAGAAGGTAAGTGCTGCAGTTGGGAAGTTGTGCAAGGTTTTAATGGGTTCCTGTTCACAGTCTGTGTACAGCCACCCTTCCCTGGCTGTATTCTATATACAAGACCCGTGTGTCCCATCTGGTCTAGGATTACATTCCAATGAATACACAGTTTATGCTTACCCTGCCTTTTCCTTTCTTGCACCCATACCCTCTCCCCAGGTAGGAGTGCTGGACCACCAGCCCTTTTATCATACTGCTCTTTCTATTGGAAAGCACTTCATCCATCTGCTGTCCAGCAACATTATATGCCAATACCATCTTTTCTTGATGATCTCATACCCAACCCTTTAAGTTGTAACAATCTTGCTGGGGAGCTACCCCTAGTCCTACATCCACTGGGAGTCTCATATGCCTCCCAAACATGAGACAAGAGGGGGCATAACCAATTGAGCTGTGTGTTGTGTTGTTATGTGCATGCAACAATTCTGGAAGGTATTCAGGCCATCGGCTCTGCTTCTCTACATCAAGAGACCGCAGCATATTCAACAGAGTTTTGTTAAAATGCTCAGTACTACTACTATTCCCTGTTGGATGGTATGATATGGTGCGGCTTTCGGACATACCATAAAGGTCACAAAATTGTATCAATAAATCTGACTCAAAATTGGGCCCACAATCTGAGTGAAATCTAGCTGGACATCCAAAAGGCTGCACTACATACTTTCATAATGCCTGTGCTGTTATCTGAGCTGTTTGAATCACAGTGGGGAAAGCCCAGGAAAACTTAATAAAAAGATCAGTAACAACTAAGATTTTCTGATAGGCTTCTGTCGATCTACCCATAGACAAAAAAATCCAACCCAATCACTTCTAAGGGATAGGACACTAAGATAGGATTTAACGGGGTCCTAGGCTCCACCCTCTCCCTCTGTAAGTTACAGGTGACAACCCAGAGGGAACTGACACACCTTTCCCCTCCATATTAGGCCAGTAGAAGCATGTTCGTAGTCTTGACAGGATCCTTTCCACCCCAGCATGTGTAACAGCTTCATGAAACTTCTTCTAGATGTCTTCACACCTGGCAGCTGGGCACACAACCTGAAAATACAGTTTGTGTTCACAGTGATCAATGACTTTGCCACACAGTATGTTATTCTTGACTTGGAGCTTTTTCCAGTGTTGAAGTAGCTTCTGTGCTGTATAAGGCATAGCTCGATGCTCCGGTCCTGTAGGAGCAACCTTTCTTTCCACATACCTCTTGACTGCTTGGATTGCTGGGTCACCTGCTTGTGTTTCCTCTCACTTGCTACTAGCCCAGTCTTCCTTTCCCCCTGAGGTAAATTCAACAGCTGCAGTAGTTACCCCAGTATTTGTGACATCTTTCTTCAGTCTCACAGACACCTGGGAGACAGCTGGCCATCTAGACAGTGAATCTGCATTAGCATTACTTTTGTCTGGGCGATACCTTACCTCTATATTAAAACAGGCAAGCTGAGCTATCCAGCATTGTTCCACTGCACCCAGGCAAGCAGTCTGCAAATGAGCAAGTGAGTTAATATCAGTGTAAACTGTGAACTGTGTCCCAGTCAGATAGTCTTTAAACTTTTCAGTCACTGCCCATGTAAAGGCCAAAAGTTCCAGTTTGAAAGAGCTATAGTTGGCATCATTTCTTTCCGATGGATGGAGGTTCCTGCTAGCATAAGCTATCACATGTTCCTGCCCTTCTTGGACCTGAGCCAGATTTGCGCCTAGCCCCAGTTTACTGGCATCAGTATACACCACAAATGGGATACTATAATTGGCAAAGACTAGCACAGGTGCATCAGTAAAGGTCCATTTCAGAGTTTCGAGTGTCTGACTTTTTATCAACAGGGATTCTAGTTAGCAGAGTTGGGGGGGGTGGGGTGTAATCTTAGCAAAACTAGGCAACAACCACCTGTAATAATGAGCCAGCCCTAGAAAAGTCAACACTTGCCCGATGTTAGAAGGTACTGGCCAGTCCAGTACAGCAGAAATTTTACTTGGGTCAGGCCTCACTCCATCTTTATCCACCACATGCCCCCCAAATTTTACTTCCTGCTGCAGAAGCTTACACTTGTCTGGTCAAAGCTTCAGCCCATGCAGCCACAGTCTATGGAACACTTCATTGAGGTGCGGGAGGTGAGAGATAAAAAAAAAATCAGGTGAGTAGTGTTCTGCCCTCAGTAGAGTGTGTTTTATAGAGGTTAAAATTAGTTCACAAGTTCATATTAAATGGCATAATTCATTTTGTAATAATTCATGTTAAGAAAATAGTCATTGTGTTAAAAGTAATTTCTATACAGTTAAGTAGTAGTTCGCCTGTATTTTACGTTGAAAGCGTAGCCAGTGGCCGCTATGATTTATGGGTAGAAGAAACGAACGTTAGTAAGAAAGAAAGGAAAAAAAGGCAGAAGAGCATAACCTGCCCGTGAATGTCTGAAACGCTCCTCCTGTGTGTTAAACCCCTTTCTACACCTTCGAAAGCAATGGCTGTAAGTTAATGAATGTTTTGCTAAATTTATAAGTTTGTTAGACGTAAACTTGAGATCGTTTTTAAGAATGTGTTGTTCCAGGAATTAGTCCTATCCCAGGGGCCCGCTAGCTTGTTAAATGTATTGTGAATGTGTTGTTCCAGGAATTAGTCCTATCCCAGGGGCCCGCTAGCTTACTAAATTTATTTATTTTCTATTTTATTTTTTAGTTTCACTCAGGCTTTTCATCGAGCTCTACAAGCCACAGTTATAAAGAACTGTAAGCTGTCTAGAAGACTGGAATAACGGAGCAGGACGCTCGGTTTCCTGGCTCGTGAAAAACGAGTTTGGCTTGCTGTTGATCTGCGTTCACATACACCGTGTATACAACACGTAGGGATAACAGTACAGTGAAAAGCCACGTCAGCAGTTGGTGAAGAGAAGATTCACGACACAGCGATGGACGACACTCAAGAGAAGAGGGCAGAAGAAAAGGCGAACTCAGAAGCCAAATCATCACACAACGCTAGCTCCAGCTCCAGACGTTCTAGCTCCAGGTTGTCCTCAAGGTCCGGCGTGCTGGAAGCAGCCATCATGGCACAAGCCTCCGCTGAAGCTGCGAATGCTAGGGCCTCGTACAGTAAGAAACAATTAGAAATTAAAAAACAAGCAAAGCTAGAACAAGCAGAACAACAAGCAAAGCTAGAACAAGAACAGACAGATCAACAAGCAAAGCTAGAACAAGCAAAGCAACAAGTAAAGCTAGAACAAGTAAAGCAACAAGCAAAGCTAGAACTGGATCTAGAGATGCTGGAGATAGAGAAGGAAACAGCGGCCGCCACAGCAAAAGCAGAAGTTCTAGAAGCTGCTGCAGCTGCCGAGCTGGACGAAGGAGAGAGTGTAAGGAGCGCAATTCCATCACAAGCTGTCAAACAGAGAACTGTGGAGTATGTGCACCACCAAATCCAGCTAAAGTCACAGGCGCGACCAGCTGAAGAAGAAACACCTCAAGTCGAACCCGCACAAAGGGCGCAATCATTCACTCCGAGGAGACCCGAACAAACTCTCTCTCCACCAACATTCAAGAAAATGTACATGAAAAATGAATCCATCGACATACCGAGAGACTATGTAAGGCCAAACAGCTACCATGCTTCCCACAATGGTGACCCACCTATGGCAGACTTTGCTAGGTTCCTCGCGCGCAGAGAGCTAATCACAACCGGAGTCTTTAAGTTTGACAACTGAAGACGTTGGTCTCACATATAGCCAGGAGTTAGATCTCCTAGTCAAATGGCTTGGTAAAGAGTCCTCAGAGCACGTCAAAAGAATCAGAGCTGTCTATGCCACTAACCCCAAAGCTGCTCTCCAATTGTCATGGGACAGGTTGGAAGAATGTTATGCTACGGCAGAAGTAGTAGAAAACGCCTTGTTTAAAAAATTAGATAACTTCCCTCGCCTTACAAACAGAGACAATGTAAAACTCAGGGAACTTGGAGATTTACTCTTAGAGCTGCGGGTCGCTAAAGATGAAGCTTATCTCCCAGGCCTCGCTTACCTCGACACACCCCGTGGGGTTAAGCCCATAGTTGAAAAGTTACCTCCAAGTTTACAAGATAAATGGCTGCACGCGGGCTCAAAATACAAACAAAAATATGACGTAACCTCCCCTCCCTTCTCATATTTTGTAAAGTTTGTCCAAGACGAGGCTAAAGCAAGAAATGACCCAAGTTTTACGACATGCAGCAGCCAACCCTTCAGCAAAGGTGAGAGACCACCATTCAAACAAACTAGCTACAGAACACCTCTAACTGTAAACAAAACAGAGGTCGATACAACTGCTCCCGCTAGTACTAAAGAGGACGATTTAACATGCTACTGTCCAGTCCATAAGAAAATGCATCCTCTAGCCAAATGTAGAGCTTTTCAGAATAAACCGCTACAAGAAAGGCGAAACATACTCAAAGAACACAAACAATGTTTTCGCTGCTGCTCTCCCATGCACACAATAAAGGACTGTGACATGAAACTCAAGTGCGAGGAGTGCCAAAGCAAAAGGCATTGCTCTGCCATGCATCCTGATTCAAGTCAGCAACCCCAGCCAGAAAACACACCTGAACCAGAGCCTCAGCCCCGAGACAACACACCACCTGAGGTAACGTTACGGTGCACTGAGATGTGCGGCGAAGGTAATCCTCCACGTTCTTGCTCAAAGGTATGTCTAGTTCGAGTTTTCCCTAAAGACCAACCAGAACGCTCCGTTAAGATGTATGCAATCCTTGACGATCAAAGTAATAAATCGCTGGCCCGTCCTGAATTCTTCGAGCTGTTTGGGATCAAGGGTAGCCCTCTGACATACCACATGAGAACATGTGCTGGTTTAACTGAAATGCTTGGCAGGGAAGCAGCGGGGTTCCAAATCGAGCCAGTAGGCGGAGGCCCATGCTTAGACCTCCCTCCTCTCCTTGAATGTGACGAGATAAAGTTCAGTAGAGATGAAATACCTACGCCCGAAGTCACTCTTGCTCACGCCCACTTAAAACACCTCGTTCCTCTCATCCCCAAGTATGACCCAGAAGCTCAGATGCCAATTTTACTGGGCAGAGACATCCTACGAGTCCACAAAGTAAGGCAACAAGTCAACAGACCCCACAATGCTCCCTTTGCTCAACGCCTGGACCTAGGCTGGGTAATTGTGGGGGAGGTGTGCCTTAACGCTCATAAGCCAACCGTCAACGTTTATAAAACGTACATGCTCTCCAACGGATGCCCATCTTTCTTCACTCCTTGTCCTAACATCATCATCATCAAAGAGAAACCATGCTACGGCGGGGAGCACAAGGACGGCCTCTCTAAACGCAGCTCAAAACCCAATGCAGTGGAAGAAAAGCTTGGGGACAAAGTTTTTGAGTGCACAGAGAACGATAACAAGTGTGCCGTGTCCTTCGAAGATGAGACCTTCCTAAAGATAATGGAGGAAGAAGTCTACCAGGATGGAAATAACAACTGGATCGCTCCTCTGCCATTCAAGTTTCCTCGCTTGCCACTCCCAGATAACAGGGACCAAGCATTGTCTAGACTTGGCTCACTAAGACGCAACTTAACGAAAAACCCTCAAATGAAAGAACAGTTCTCAGAGTTTAGTGACACTCTACCAGCTCAGAGAAGTCTAGGCCTGTGCTGGGACATAAACGCTGACTCTTTCACGTTCAAGGTTGCTGTTGATGACAGACCCTACATCCGCCGCGGGGTTCTGTCAACAATTAACAGTATCTTCGACCCCTTGGGACTAACGTCACCAGTGACAATCAAAGGCAGACTCTTGTTACGTGAACTGTCGAATGGTGTCCAAGGTTGGGATGCTTCTCTCCCTCAGGACAAAATGGACACATGGGAAACATGGAAAATGTCCCTCCAAGATCTCAGCAGCCTCAAGGTGCCATGCTGCTATGTACCAGCTTCCCTCTCTAAGTCCACATCCCCTGAACAGTGGCACTACGTCGCATCAGAGCAAAACCCAGCCAATCTAGCCACCAGGTCAATACCTGCATCACAGCTCATGGACACTATGTTGTTTAAGGGACCAGACTTCCTTTACAAACTACCTGAATCCGAGACACCTGAATTCTTTGAGTTGATCGAGCCTGAAGTAGACTCTGAAATCAGAAAAGTCGCTACCTTTTCTACTCGCATTCAGAAGAACGGGCTCTCACCAGAGTGCTTCCAGCGCTTTTCAAGTTGGAACTCATTAGTGCGTGCCATTGCATTCCTAATTCACCAAGCTCATTCTCACTCATCAAGCAACCTGTCAGATCATTCATGCAGGGGCTGGCATCGATGTAGCAAGCCACACACTCCAGAGGAGCTGGATGCTGCCAGTAACCTCATCCTCCAGTCTGTTCAAAAAGACACTTTTCCCGACGAGTATGCTGCTCTCCATGCCAACCAAACCGTCCGCAGTTCAAGTCCCATCGTGGCTCTTGATCCCTATATGAGTGAAAGCCTCATCAAGGTTGGAGGTCGCCTCAAACATGCTTCATTGAACACAGCATCCGAGAATCCAATCATTCTCCCAAACAAGCATCACGTAACTCAACTGCTTGTCCGTCACTATCATGCCAAAGTTGTGCATCAAGGAAGGCAGTTCACGGAAAGCGCAATTAGGCAAGCCAGACTGTGGATTGTAGGTTGCAAAAGACTGGTCTCGTCCATTATCCACCATTGTGTAACGTGCAGGAAACTCAGGGGGAAACTAGAGACTCAGAAAATGGCAGATCTCCCACCTGAGAGACTCAAAACATGCCCTCCATTTTCATACGTCGGGTTGGATGTATTCGGTCCATGGTCAGTAGTCACTCGACACACACGAGGTGGAGCTGCACAAGGAAAAAGGTGGGCAATACTCTTCACGTGTATGACCACAAGAGGCGTGCATATTGAAGTCATTCAATCTATGGACGCTTGCAGCTGTATAAATGCAATACGCAGATTCTTCGCAATACGAGGCCCAGCAAAGCAAATACGATCTGATAGAGGCACTAACTTCATTGCAGCGAGCGTGGAGTTAGGCATGGCACAACCAAACAAGAACCCTCCCAACATCGTCAACTATCTTCATGCCAACTGTTGCACATGGGAGTTTAATCCCCTGCATGCTTCTCACATGGGAGGCGTCTGGGAAAGACTGATTGGGGTCACTCACAGAATACTGGACTCTATGCTTTTGCAAAACAAACACACTCATTTGACGCATGAGGTGCTTTGTACTTTAATGGCTGAGGTATCGTCTATAATCAACGCAAGGCCCTTAGTTCCCATCTCAACAGACCCTTCCTCACCATTCCTACTCTGTCCCGCAATGATCCTGACCCAAAAGCAGTACGTCCCCCCTCCACCAGGAGACTTTTGTGGAAAAGACCTGCTCAAAAACCAGTGGAAACAAGTGCAAGCACTCGATAATGAATTTTGGAGCCGCTGGAGAAACGAATACCGCTGGAGAAACGAATATCTCGAATATCTCAAATATCTCAACACCCTCCAATCAAGGCACAAGTGGCATACAACACACCGCAACCTACACACAGGTGACATAGTGCTGTTGAAACAGGACCAAGCACCCAGAAACGAATGGACAATGGCCATCATCACATCTACCTTTCCAAGCAGCGACGGGAAGGTCAGAAAGGTCTAAGTGAGGACATCATCCCAGGGTGTTTCAAAGACTTACCTACGTCCTATTTCAGATGTTGTTATGCTCTTAGAAAATGAAGTAATAGATATAAAGAAGTAGTGGCATTAGTAATGCCAGGCGGGGAGTGTTCTGCCCTAAGTAGAGTGTGTTTTATAGAGGTTAAAATTAGTTCACAAGTTCATATTAAATGTCATAATTCATTTTGTAATAATTCATGTTAAGAAAATAGTCATTGTGTTAAAAGTAATTTCTATACAGTTAAGTAGTAGTTCGCCTGTATTTTACGTTGAAAGCGTAGCCAGTGGCCGCAATGATTTATGGGTAGAAGAAACGAACGTCAGTAAGAAAGAAAGGAAAAAAAGGCAGAAGAGCATAACCTGCCCGTGAATGTCTGAAACGCTCCTCCTGTGTGTTAAACCCCTTTCTACACCTTCGAAAGCAATGGCTGTAAGTTAATGAATGTTTTGTTAAATTTATAAGTTTGTTAGACGTAAACTTGAGATCGTTTTTAAGAATGTGTTGTTCCAGGAATTAGTCCTATCCCAGGGGCCCGCTAGCTTGTTAAATGTATTGTGAATGTGTTGTTCCAGGAATTAGTCCTATCCCAGGGGCCCGCTAGCTTACTAAATTTATTTATTTTCTATTTTATTTTTTAGTTTCACTCGGGCTTTTCATCGAGCTCTACAAGCCACAGTTATAAAGAACTGTAAGCTGTCTAGAAGACTGGAATAAAGGAGCAGGACGCTCGGTTTCCTGGCTCGTGAAAAACGAGTTTGGCTTGCTGTTGATCTGCGTTCACGTACGCCGTATATACAACACGTAGGGATAACAGTACAAGTAGATAACACTGGTCAACTCCAAATTTATTGTCAAAGTTTTTTTTTAGATGATTTAGGACAATTTTGATGTGCTGAATCCAAAAATCCCATTGGAATTGCTCAATTAGGTCAACTTTTTGAATTATGGTCACATGTTTTTTATACATTTTTGTTTACATGTATGGGTATTTTCGCTTTATATGATGCAAAATTCTTTTCTATGTCTTGAAATTCTCTGAATTTTGAACAATGATGACATAACATTAAATTTACATGTACTGCGCTGGGGACCAGTGCCACTGCCTCCATGGTCCCCACTTCATCAAAGGCGGCCCCCCTCCTCCTCCCCCCCTGCCCTTGCCATCAGTGAGCAGGACATGCACAGACAGTTCTCCAGACTGAACCCGCGCAAGGCCCCCGGTCCGGACGGCGTGTCTCCCTCCACCCTGAGACACTGTGCGGAGGAGCTGACTCCTGTCTTCACAGACATTTTTAACACCTCCCTGAAGTCATACCACGTGCCGGCCTGCCTCAAAACCTCTACCATCGTCCCTGTCCCCAAGAAGCCACGGATCACTGGACTTAATGACTACAGACCTGTAGCGCTCATCTCTGTAGTCATGAAGTCCTTTGAGCGCCTGGTCCTGCCCCACCTCAAGACCATCACCACTCCCCTCCTGGACCCACTGCAGTTTGCCTATAGAGCCAACAGGTCTGTGGACGACGCAGTCAACCTGGCCCTCCACTCCATCCTGCAGCACCTGGACTCCCCGGGAACCTACGTCAGGATCCTGTTTGTGGACTTCAGCTCTGCATTCAATACCATCCGCCCCGCTCTGCTCCAGGACAAGCTGTCCCTGCTCAACCTGCCTGACTCTCTCTGCAGGTGGATCACCGACTTCCTGATGGACCGGAGGCAGCATGTGCGGCTGGGAAAGACTGTCTCAGACTCTGTTAGCATCAGCACCGGATCACCCCAGGGCTATGTACTTTCCCCCCTGCTCTTCTCCCTGTACACTAACTCCTGCACCTCCAGCTACCAGTCTGTCAAGCTGATCAAGTTTGCGGACGACACCACCCTCATCGGGCTCATCTCCAATGGCGACGAGTCCGTCTACAGGAGAGAGGTGGCCCAGCTGGTGTCCTGGTGCAGCCACAACAACCTGCAGCTGAACGCTTTGAAGACAGTGGAGATGATCGTGGACTTCAGAAAAGTCACAGCCCCTCTGCCCCCCCTTACCCTCACAGACTCTCCCATCACCACTGTGGATTCCTTCCGCTTCCTGGGCACCACCATCACCCGGGACCTCAAGTGGGAGCCGACCATCAGCTCCCGCATCAAAAAGGCCCAGCAGAGGATGTTCTTCCTGCGGCAGCTGAGGAAGCTCAAGCTACCCACCAAGATGTTGGTGCAGTTCTACACAGCCATCATCGAGTCCATCCTCACCACCTCCATCACCGTGTGGTACGCAGGAGCCACTGCCAGGGACAGACAGCGTTGTGCGCTCTGCTGAGAAGGTGATCGGCTGCACGCTCCCATCCCTCCAGGACCTGTACATCTCCAGGACCCGGAGGCGTGCAGGTCGGATCATAGCCAACCCTTCACACCCTGGACATGCACTGTTTGCCCCCCTTCCCTCAGGCAGAAGACTTCGGTCCATTCAAACTAAAACCTCCCGCTACATGAATAGCTTCTTCCCCTCTGCCATCAGACTGCTGAACACTAAGTGACTTATTAGACTCTTGTGCACTACGTACAGCAGCTCTACCGGACTCATGATAATTGTCACTGTTTTCTTTTTGCACTACTGACTGCACTGTGTGGAACTCCACAATATCTGCTGCTTGTTAATATATTTTAAAATTGCATAGATTAGCATTACTTATTCATATTCTACCTTTTATTGCATGCATAGTTTTTTATTTTTATCTTTAGTGCTACTCCATGTTTAATGTTGCAGCATTGCACTGAGACAAATTCCTAGTTTGTGTACTACATGAACAATGGCAATAAATCTCATTCTGATTCTGATTCTGATTCTGACTTCCCTTTATATAAAGGCAAGTACATGCACAGTACTAAGTAATTACTAAGTAAGTACAAGCTTTTACTTAGGACCTGATTGAGAGAAATGGATGCCATTTTTGGATTCAGTGGTGCAAAATTGTCTTAAATCAGTTGAAAAAACACAGACAACTTACAAAAAAATTATTTTTGTAACCGTGTGTAATTATATTATCCAGATACACAAGGAGAGACTACTATTTGCCCATTCAAACAACGCTGCATCAGCCGCTGGAAAGTTTCTGGAGCATTACAGAAGCCAAATGGCATGTGCTCAAACTCATGCAATCTGTGGGGTGTAGTGAGTGCCGTCTTCTTTTGGTCTCTTTGGTCCATCTCCACTTGCCAGTACCCACAAACCAGACCTAGACTGAAAAACCATTTGGCTTTAGTCAAGATGGTAAGCGTCTTTTCAATCGTGGGCAGAAGACATGTATCTTTATATATTACTGCTTTCAATTTACGATAATCTACACAAAATCTCCAACTGCCATCCTTCTTCCTCATAAGCACAATGGGAGCAGCCCAGGGGCTACAACTCTCCTTAATAACCCCTTTTTCAAGCATTCCTGCCAGGAAGGTCTTCATCTCTTTATACTATACATTGAAGGAGGCAGAGGTTGATACCTTTCTCTAACAAGTGTCACATCACCGGTGAGGATCCAATGCTGGATTAAATCCGTCCTCCCAAAGTCCTCATTTTTTTTTGAGAACACACACTTCCATTTTACCAGCAGTAATTCCCCTTGCTCTGTTAGATTGTGCACCTCTGGTAACTCCTGGTCTCCATCGCTTGCTGCAAGATGCACAATAGAAACTTCAACCACATCATTAACCTGTAATGGCAAGCTCGGATCAGACAATTTGCCAATTTTCTGGTACTGATTAATTGTTAGGCTGCAAGGGTGTGGGTTACAAACTTGAACAGGAACTGTGCCATTCTTAACCACAGCCAGTATCCTTGCCACTCCCAGAGTGTGAGCTTCAAGCAATGGTTCAACAAGGGCACAATAATTTGTTCCAGCAGGGCCGATACGAGTTCGACCCCAAAGCAACATCTCAGTGTTTGTGTCATGAAGCGCCCTTTTTAAGGGCTACTGAAGGACACCAAACGCTCACTGTGGTTTCTGCACATTTATTAACATAATGATGAACAGATGAAAAACACTAAACATATACATACAGGAAGATGAAAGTGTTGGAGGAGAGTGGGGCTCGACATCAACGGGGGGAACAGAAGCCTGGGAACGCCGGGCAAAAAGGGGCAGAACCAGCCGGAGCTCACCCGAAAGGATGTGCGGCTCACGGCTGGAAATAAAGGGGAAAAACTAACCTGGATGGAGCTCTCCTCTCTCCTCAACAGCGATGCCCAAAACTCTCAGTGTCAGATACAGAGCGCCTGAGGATGGGTACAGTAATGGAAGGGCACTACACCGAGAGCAGGTTGTTGTTTGCTTGCACTTGCTGTTCTTGTTTGCAGTTTTTTTGTTTGCATCTGTTTTTGTTTGCGTTTTGGTGAGCTCTCTTGGCCACCATAAAAAAATATCTATAGCCTTGAGTTAAGATTTGTGAAAGGATAAGGGATTATTTTAGCTTAGCTTTTCTTAGGTTTTACTTTTTGCACTGCTGTTAAAAGGCAGTTTTTCCTCTCAACCATTATGGAAGCTTTCTCACAGGGGGGCTGGGGGATTATGAGGACTTACCTCACAATTTACAGCTATGAATGAACTGACTAATGTGAAATTGTGAAAAAAGGCTGAATTCAGCTGAAGTGAACAATTGATTAGTTCTTTTTTCCCCATAGGTCCTCACTTGCCATGCCAGAGATCATTTCAGTCCTTGAAAACTCATTTTCAGAAACATTTTGGCTCATATTTTAGACTCTTCCAAAATACTGCAACCTTCTAATGACATTGGTGTCGAGGAGTGAGCTGAATGTAAGTGACTGTGTCCCACAAATTAGGTAAAGCTTAACAAAATTTTATCATCTTTATCAGATTTCAAAACTAATGATATTCATGGACTAGACACTGTATTCTTGGAAAAAAAAAACATAAAGCTACTTTAATAATTTCATTTACAGAACAAGTAAATCAATCGATACATGAAACTATCTTTCTTGATACATTGAAACCTGTCATCGTAAGTAACCCCCATACACAAAGTCAGTGACAAACAGGAAATTAGTAATTATAGATTAATAAGTATACTTCCTGTTTTGTCAAACGCCATTATAAAGGTGGTAGTAGACCAACTGGTAGAACATCTTGAATCTGCCCAGCTGCTGCATACCATGCAGTTTGGTTTCAGGCTGAACCACTCAACGGAGACTGCATGTTGTTACTTTATTAAAACAATTAAAGAAAATCTGGACTGGTGGTGGTGGTGGTGGTGGTGGGTGGGGGGGGGGGGTTAGGAGCCATCTTTTTAGACTTACATAAAGGCTTTGATATGGTCAGTCACTCAGTTCTTCTTTCTAAACTATCAGGATATAAACTGTCCATGAATACCCTTAGCTAGGTAAAATCATATCTATGTATCTGCTTGCTCCCAGTGTGTGCACATAAACAATACTGTATCCCAATCAAAGGTATGCATCATGGGAGTACTACACAGTTCAATTTTAGGCCCCTGCTTTTTACTTTGTATATTAATGATTTGCCATCAGTATGTGATAATGATATAAAAATTAGATGTTTGCAGATGACACAGTCATCTACACACATGGGAAGGATGCCAAACAAGTGGCTGACAAGTTAATGATAGCAATGGAGAAAGTGTCAAAATGGCTTAATCAATCATGCCTCACTCTGAACATAGCGAAAACAGCTACCATTGTACTTTACAAACAAACAAAATCATACAGTACGCACTATCCAAGTACAAGTGTAAATGGAGCAAATGTCTATAAAATATAGCAGAGTTTTAGTATTTGGGCGTCACATTAGATCCCACGCTCAATTTTAAAAAGCATATAAAACAGGTGATCCACACTCTGAAATATAACCTTCCAAACTTTCAACGCATCAGAAACTCACTTACTCTAAAAGGTTCAAAAACCTTTCTGAATGCAATGATTTTGACACATTTTTTCCTATTGTTGGTCACAAACCCTGTATAAACAATCCATCATTGGTTTTTAAAATTATCCATGGTTCTGCACCCCTGCCTCTTAAGATGTTTGTGTACCTGACTTCTGAACAAAATACCAGAATAACAAGGACTTCCTCTAGGGTGCATTGTTGCGTCCCTCTAGCTAAAACTGCTTTTGGACAATCAGCCTTCTCTTACAAAGCTATAACGGAATGGAACAAGCCCCCCACTGCTTTGAAGATCAGAGCAAATTACGGAGACTTTTCCACAGAGACAAAAAAATGGATTTTGTCGTGTCTGCCACTAGGTGGCATAGTGAAAAAAAAACAGAACTGAAAGGATAGTAGAAGAAGAGTGTGGAGAGATGGTTAAGATGGAGAGTGTAAGTGAAGTGTGCTGCTGCTTTTGTACACGTCTTGTGAAATTAAAAGTTATGCACGGGATACGTCAAATAGGTTCATTTTGTCTTCTTTTAATTATTTATCTTTTGTTCATATGAAAGACAAAAAATAAAATAGAAAGATGTCTTTACCTTCTTTACATGTTTCAACTGCACTGCAGCCTTCGTCAGACGAAGCATGTAAAGAAGGTAAAGACATCTTTCTATTTTATTTTTTGTCTTTCATATGAACAAAAGATAAATAAAAAAAAGTTATGCACGGGAGTTCCTGCCTGGTCATCATTAATCCTACCACCCAACATAACAATTGGCGACAATAACGTCTATACCCATGCCTGCACCATTTCTTCCCTGCAGGGGAGAACCACCTGTTCCTTTTCAAACATGGTGGATGATATTTCAAAACTACTTGCTAGCCATACATGCTACAGGAAACTCATGGCCCGATGCCAGAAGATGTGCTTTACTTATCCATGGCCTTAGCTCCAAAGGTCAATGCTTATTCTATACTCTTTCTAATACAGGTGCTACTTTTGATGATGCCATGACTGCAGTGGGAACACACTTTGCTCCAAAGGTGAACATAGTCGTAGCCCGACATCAGTTCAGATGTTGGATGTTTACAAGCTACTGTTTCTCTTGACAGCAAAATCACTCCTACTTCACTGCATGGTGTTAAGGAGGATGTGCATTACTGGGGAAGGATTTAATTAAAGCACTTAAATGGACTCTGTGTCACGATCCTACTCATTCACCATGTACTGATTCTGTCAAATCATCACTTCCTGCACCTGTAATGCTTACTAAAACAGACTCTAGTTCTATTGGCTGTGTTGCTGGATTTGTGTACAAAGTGAAAGTTCATGAAAATGTTACTCCAGTACAGCAAAAACTCAGATGTCTGCCTTTAGCTGTCAGACAGACAGTTTCTGACAAACTTAATTTGCTTTTGAGAGATGGCATTACTGAACGCATAGATGCCTCTCCTTGGATTTCTCCAGTTGTGGTTACAACATGAAAAGTTGGCAGACCCAGATTATGTGTTGATTTGACAGAATCTAATAAAGTCATCCTTTGCCCCACATGGATGAGGTTTTGAATGAGCTTAGAGGTGCTTCTGTGTTTTCTGCCATCGATCTGGCCTTTGCTTACCATCAACTGCCATTGCATGAAGACAGTCGTGACTTAACTGCTTTTATTACTCATGAAGGACTTTTTTGCAACAGCCATGTTCCTTCTGGTTTGGCCTCTGCTCCTTCTGCATTTCAAAAAAATGATGGAAATGCCACTAAATGCCACTAAAGGCATTGGTTGTGCTGGAATGAGAGTTGCAAGCTGGTCTGCATGCTTATTGTGCTTTACTTATGATCTTGAATGCAGACCTGGATCATGTAACCAGGCAGCCGATTATTTGTCATGTTTACCACTTGCTGCAGACAGTGCTCCTGTTGATAAATCTGAGATGGTTGCTTCTATTGCTTCAGCCCTGTCAGTGGAGGAGTTCACATCTGCCTCTTCTCAGCTCTCTGAACTCACACTTCTCCGCACCCAGATTCAAAAGGGCTGGCCTAAATGTAAACATGATTTTGATCCTACATTAGCTCCATACTTCTAAATTAAACATGAACTTTTAGCATCTGACAGTCTTGTCATGAGAGGTGAACATCACAACATTGGTCCACTTTCTATGCATCGCACTGTTATCCAGCCGGCACATGACATATATCAAGGTGTAGTGTGCACAAAACAGAGATTACGAGAACTTTATTGGTGGCCTCTGATTGACAAGATGGTAGAATCTGTCATTTCAACCTGCACTACTTGCAAAGTGAATGAAAAATCTGCTACAACTGTGCCTGTTCCACTTCAGTTTGTTGAACTTCCACAAAGACCATGGGAGAAAGTGGCTCTGGACATTGTAAGTTCTTTTAAAAATACTTCCTCTTCCTGTAGATTTGCTGTGACTTTAGTAGATTACTTCAGTGAATTGCCGGAGGTTGCATTCTCTCAGAATGTGACCACAGACGTTATTATCTCATTTCTACCCTCAGTCTTCAGCAGAGAAGGGAATTCTGACTATATAGTTACTGACAACGGGCTGCAGTTCCTCTCCAGTGTCTTTGCAGATTTTCTTGCGGAGAGGGGAATATGTCACCTGCAAACCAGTGTTTATCACCCTCGATGCAATGGTGCTGTAGAGAGATGGCATAGAGTGCTTAAAGACACCATCCTAACTGCTGAACAAATGCAGAAAAATTGGAAAACTACAGTAACTGATTTCTTGCAGAATTACAGAGCAACTCCTCATGCAACAACTGGACTATTTCCATCAGAACTTCTGCACAACAGGAAGATGAAAACAAAAGTAAACATTTTTCCAGTTCAAGACAAAAGCCAAAAAATGTGCTATTGTCCGAGACACAGTGGAACATAAACAGAAGAAGTCTAAACTGTACACTGACAAACGCCGTGGAGCAAAGAACCCTGTATTCAAACCTGGAGACCTGGTGAGGATAAAGGGACCTGACCATGTGCACAAGGGTTCTTCAAAATTTACTTCACCATTGTCTGTTTAGAAACGGATTGGACAAAGTCCTTATGTACTGAGTGACAAAAAGAGATGGAATGCATCCAGGCTGTCTTACTATTCAGCTGAACCTTCGCTCAGCACAGTGAAACCTGCAAAAGATGAGTCAGTGACTCAAAGAAAAAGTGCAAGAGTGTCATAAATCTGCCCTTTTAAGGGCTACAGAAAGACGCCAAACGCTCACTGTGGTTTTTGCGCATTTATTAACATAAGGACAAACACTAACATAACACGAAACACTAAACTCACAAACAACAAGGAGAAGGAGCCAGAGAAGAGCAGACCTCATGACCAGGGGATACAGAACAGCCCGAGAAAATAATGGCTGAGGCGCTCAGGGATGCCGGGGAACAGAGACAATTACAGCTGGAGCACACCACAGCTGAAGGAATTTGGGAAAAGGATAAATTACCTGGTCGAAGCTCACACAATCACCTTCACGGCAACCCAAAATACACTCAGCATCTTGGCAGCGAACAACTGAGGAAACATGCAGTAGGACACGACAACGGGGAAAGGTTGTCGTGGCCTTAAATAATGTTGCTTGATGCATGACAGGTGTGGATACATGATTGGAGAAAGTAATAAAATCAGTGACAGCTGTGCAGCCCGCAAACCAGTTTGACAGCCAGAAGCAGCACAGTGCTGTCAAAAAAAAAACCACAAACCGGAAACCATAATACAAACAATAAGATAACACAACACCAAGAAGCAAATAATACTATAAATACAAAATGACCCAATAAATAAGCAGGACAATAAGGACACAACTATGAATATAGACAACTATAAACAAACAGCGACCAAATACAACAGAAAAGAACTGAACAAGGAAATAAACAAACAGGAAAAGACGAAACTCAAAGCTAGAGACTGAGCTTGGTTCCCACCCGTGCTCAGGATCATAACAGCGCCCCCCCCCCCCCAAGGAGTCAGGTACCAGACACCCCAGGCAACATCAAAAAGGAACCCCCCCCCCCCACACACACACACAAAGAAGACCCCCCCACCAGAAAAAAACCCACCCCGGCGGGGGGGGGGGGGAGCCCAGGCACGGAGGGACTGAGACAAAACAATGAAAAAAAAAAAACACTCATGACCCACAACCTGAACAAATATGGTGACCTAGAACTCAAGGACCCCTGGACAGTACCAATGACAGTTTGGGTGGCCTACCAGAGTTCCAGGACCACCGGAGCGCACAGTAGGATGCGTTCGGTGGCCTCCCTGAGTTCCTGAGCCATCTGTGCAGATGGCGTAGCCCGTCGAGTTGCCTTCCAAAGTGCATGAACCACCAGAACGCTGAGCACAATGTGCCTTCCCCCCAGAGGTGGCCGCTGGAACCCATGCCACCAGCGGACTGCGGGATCTCCAGCATGGAGGAGGTAGAACTGGTGCTGCGGAAGGTTGACTTCCAACAATGATTGCTGGCCAACGGTGGAGCACAACAATGATAGTGGCTGACCAACAAGGAGACCAGGCGAGGGGAAAGGCTGCTCAGTGAAGACCTCCGACAAGGACGGGGAATCTATGGTGACCTCAGCCAGCCATGGAGAACCCTCAATGACCCTGAACCACGTCGGGCAACTCCCAACAACCTCGGATGAAGGCATGGAACCTGCGGTGGCCTCGGACGGAAGCGTTGCACCACGGCAGCCTCATATGGAGGCGTTGCACCCGCAGCAGTCTCAGACTGAGGCGTTGCACCTGCGGCAGCCTCAGACTGAGGCATAGTACTCACGGAGACCCCGGACTGAGGCGTAGCACCCACGGTTGCCTTGGACTGAGGCGTAGCACCTGCAGCGGCCTCGGTGTGAGATGTAGCACCCACGGCAGCGTCGGGCCGAGGCTTAGCACCCACAGTGGCATCAGACCAAGGCATAGCACCCACGGTGGCCTTGGACTGGGGCATAGCACCCACGATGACCTCCAACGATGATGGTGGACCTGTGAGGATCCAAGGAGAGATGAAGTGGCTGATCCATGAGAACATCTAGCAAAGAAGATGGTCGATCAACGGGGAGCCCGATGAAGACTGAGTAGCAGGACCCACGGAGACCACAGGTGGATAGGATGGACCCACAGAGACCTCAGGTGAAGGTAGAGAACCCGCAGTGACCTCAGACACAGATGGGGGACCCACAGTGACTTTGGGGAAAGGCTAAGAAAAGAGGACACAGACACCAGGTCAGGGTCACTGGCAGCAGTGGAGCCCAGTGAGGAGGACTCAGGTGCAACTGGGGGTTGCACTAGGTCTTCCCTGCCAAGAGCCTGGCAAGATCTCTCCAGACAGATAAGGTGAAAACAAAAGAGAACATGCCTGAGCTCGAGCTCTACCGCCGTCCAGGATTCCGACGATCAAGGCTGGGACGTCTCAGCTCTTTCCGTCTGCAGCTCCAACCTTGCCTCGGCCACCTCGAACAGGGAGGATTAGAAAAATCCGGAGAATTACCTGCAGCAGTGGAGCCCGGTGAGGAGAACTGATGAGCAGAGGACATCTGCAGCTGATTCTCCCCACCCTAAGCCAGACAAGAATTCTTTAGATCTGTAGATGTTAAAACGGAACCGAGTACTTGCCTGGACTCAAGCTCCACCGCTGTCCAAGACTGTGATGACTCTGCTGCGATGACCTTTGCAGCAGGCATGGTGGTGGATGGAGCCTGCAGACCTCCAGGTGTGGCTACTTACGCAGGTGGGCTTCCTGGCGTGGTGGCTGAAACTGGAGCTCGTCTCACTGGTGGTGATGAGTCCTGTGCTGATGAAGCCAGGGGACACTCTCCTGTTGGCTCAGGCTTCCGGCCACAGGGGACACACTCCTCCCATCCAGGATATGGCTGCGGGGCTGGAATGGACCTCTCCAGGACCCTCCCAGGACCGGCGGACACTCAGGGGAATTGAAGAGGGACATAGGAGAAGCAGGTGAGGCTAGAATAATAGCAGCAGATGGTGAAAGCTCAGCCAAATTGGGCTGCTGCTGCTGAGCTTCACCACCGGGAATAAGGCAAGACAATTCATTATTAGATGTTGATAAATGAAAAGATATTTGCCTTAAATCCTGGGGCTTGGTGGTGGCTGCTGCTTCACCAGATGACGTCTCCTTGGGAGCTGCGAAGGTCATCTGCAAGATGGGAGTCAGGGGACACACAGACTCTGCTCTGCTGGGTGAAGCTCCCTCCGGCTGCTGCAGAAACTCAGGAAGGAGCCATGGCTTGTAATCCAAAATGAGCTCTTTTTTTGGTGTAACAACCTGCTGGCACTCCTCCAGCTCCTCCACGCTGGGACCATCAGAGGGCATGAAGGCTGCATACTCAATACGACTGGCTGCAGGACACTGTTCAGCAGAGGGAGACAGGGCTGCAGCTGGATGGTAGCCCCGGGCTTGAGGCTTCTGTTCCCGGGAATGTTTCCTCCGCGGCACAGGTTCAGATGGCAGAGGGGTTTTCCTTAGCCCATGGAGCTGGTGTTGAGCATGGTGAGGTGAGGAGATCTGCCAGTTCTGGATAACTCCACAGGCTGGGGTATGCCTCAATCACCTGTGCCGCGCTATCCCACACCTGTAGCTCCTCCTCAGGAATGTGGATTGAACGAACATCCAAAGCACAATAAAGCCTCATAATGACATTTGTTAATTGCTACCTTTGTTTAACATGTTATCAAGACCAAGATGTGATGTCTACAGCTAAGGTTATGTTTACCAGGTGTTTACAAAAAGCAAGCTACTAAAAAAGTAGTATTCTAAATACTGACACAGAGCAATGTTTGATATGTACATGCAGCTTTTTCAAGTAAGGGGGAAATGTTGTGTCTGCCACTAGGTGGCATAGTGGGAAAAACAGTAGTGATGGACAAATTAAGCTTTCTGAAGCACTGAAGCTTTTATCTGAAAAGGGTTCATTACTTGAAGCTTTTGAACAGTCCTCTTTGGTGCCATCTGGTGGCCAAAAGTGAACTGCTTTATGGTTTCCCACTCTATAGAGTTGAGAGCTTCTGTTTATTATTATGTGACAATTCTGTCTGATATTGGGCTATCATTGTGGTACTTTGAACGTATTCTCTTTTCTTTTCTTTTTTCTGGTTTAGAAACAATGGTAAAAAATTTTGATGAATTAACTTTTCTTGGTTAAACATGTGCCATGGTGTGAGCTCCATTTGATGTTTGTAAACATAATAAAAATGTATATATTTATGTACAGCACAATCTTAGAATAGATTGGGAGCATGCTTGTGCTGTAAGGTCCCGGCCATTCACATGCTTATGTAATTAGTGGACAGGTACATTTTTATATACATTAACTTATAAGTAGAGAGGTTTTTTTTTTTTTTTACCTGTGGGTAGAAGTGCTTGTGATCTGGGAAAGTGGTTATGAACTGGGCACTGTAAATGCTTATGAACTGATTACATGAACACATAATGAAGATATGGTTATTTACATTATTTACAGTATATTATGGTTAACTTTTTTTTGCTCATACCCCTGGTGCTACAGAGGTTCATAGTCATGCAGCACAAGACAAAAACTTGTAGCACAATAACAACATCTGTTACTTCTCTAAAACTGACTGCGAGGATAAGGACCTGTACTTATTTAACACTTTTTCTAGTCTCAAAGACCACTCAAAGTGCTTCACCAGTACAAACCCTCTATTCTAAGAGCCTATCAGAGACAGATACGTAGGGACCATTTAGAATCATCAGTTAACCTAACATGCATGTCTTTGGATTGTGGGAAGAAACCAGAACATCTGGACTAAACCCATACAGCACAGGGAGAACATGTAAACTCCACACAGAAAGGTTCCTACATCAGTCAGCCTGGGGATTCAAATCTGGAACGTTCTAGCTGTTAGGCAACAATGCTAACCACTGTACCACTGTGCAAGTAGTGCAGGTTAATCATTTTAAAAAATATAGTATTTCACATTATCATTAAAAAGAACTTATCAAGATCTAGAAATTATTTTAAATTTACATGCATTTCCACATCTGTCATCAGTCCTAACCACCTAAACACACTCACCATAACATACAAACTAAAGGGCCAGTTTTGGCCTGCAGGCTCTATGTTGGACACCACTATACTAGACCGTAAAAAACAGCCTCTGTCATTGAGCTTCTCTATCGCATTCCTCCTCCGGAGACCCATGCAAAATGAACCCACTGTGGACTCAGCAAAAACGGAAGAAACTGGAAAAAATGTTTCCTTTATAAGAGCATTTTTCAGTCACTCCTAGAGCCTGGAGTAGTGGGGAAGAGAGCCTTCTGTCCTGTCGGTGAGGAGCAATCGATGCATCCCGGTTCATCTCACGTATGCACTTTTTTTTTGTGACAGTCTCCTCAAAAATAAAATATATCCTGCTTTCTGTGGCGCTAAATGAGACACTCAAAAGTGCAGCCTGCACACACAAACACAGTGTCTGTTTTTGTAAATATGAAAGCGGTTCAGCACTGATAGGTTAGAAGAGTTCATCATGATGCATAAAATACTGTATGACAACAGTGTTTGAAATGAATGAAAGAAAATAGAAAAAATATGAAAAAGAATGTCAGGTGCATTTTGAAGTTCTGTCCATTGTAACGGAAGACGAGTAGCAACCTCTGAACTCTCTATTTATCGATGTAGTCCACTACTGATCTGTGCTGAGTCTGACACAAGTGACAAAAGTAAAGCATAAAAATGCTGGTCTCTCTCCACAGTTTCTCATCATACCGGCGCTACATCAGTTCATTCATTCTTGACACAGAGCTACCAAACCTACCTGACTTTCCGAAATCAATTCAAAATATTGCCACACGGAAGAACGTCCTCTCTTCCTTGCTGACTCCATGTCTTTCATGGAAAATCTCCACCAGAACACACCACAAATCCTGCCAATACTTCACTTTCTTAAAACCATTAAGTCACTGGTCACGTGACTCTGGCCAAACAAATCAAGCCTCAAACCAGTGTTTCTGAACACCGGTGCCGTTTTTTTTGACACATGCTCCAAAGCTTCAGATTCATCCAGACCATCACTAGAAAACAGAACTGAGAGAGTAGTAGAAGAACAGTGTGGAGAGATGCTTAGATGAAAGTGGAAGTGAAGTGTGCTGCTGCTGTTGTACACGTGTTGTGAAATTAAAAGTCATCTTTAATCCTACCACCCAACATAACAGACTTTTAGTAATCAAGCCTGCCAGCACTGACTCTCTTCAGCCTCTTCTGCCTATGCATGAGTATACCACACATTGAAGACTGAGAAGAAAATGTTCTTTAAAGTTTGTAGGTACTGAAAGATTTCCTCTGATTTCTCCAAACAACAACATCAAAGTGGCTTTGACTCTGTAGTAGTGTAATAGCGGGGATAGCTCAACACACTTGCTTCAGCTGGTAATGTTTCTGGATGAAATCATACATTTCTAACTTTGCTATCATCATGAAACTCATGGCACACAACAACAACTAGCATGTGTTAGTGGCCGCAGGTCAGTCTGTGGTTGTACTGGGCAGCTTTCAGGTGTGAATGTGAACAGAGCATCCTTGAAAAAGACAGGTTGCCTCTTTATGGACCTCCCCTGTACAAATGAAGGTTCAATAAAATAAGCTGTTACACTCAGCTAGATTACTGTTTATACAACCTGGTGAGTTGGGTTTGTGGGTCACGTTGACTCACACAAGTTCCTAGTTTGTTGTTAACTTGCGATTTAGCTTTGGTGCATTTCCATGTTAGTTTCTGCTCTTCTCTGCTTTTTCTTGGCATTTTCAGATGAAATAAAGAGCCCATCACCACAAAGTCATTATGGTTGATTAATCGAAAACAATTAATACAACTCTAATTTGTCTATTCTGTTGTAAGCAGATGTGAACTACAGTTTGTAGCCAGATGGGACTTGTGGGTCATGGAGGTCTGATTTTTTTTTTTTTTTTTTAGTCTCTGTTCAACAGTGCCTTACTGTGGAAATTAAAGTATCCAACACAGTCCTCCTGTGGCTCTCCTGCTCCTGCTTCACCCTGCGAGCCTGGGTTCACTCAATCCACTTATGTTATGACGGAGGAGGAGAGACTGGCTTTGCTAGCCCAGATAGACTGCTAGATGGAGGAGGAGCGCCATGAAAAGGAGGAATGGAGATGCGCTTCACTGGCCGAAACTGCTTCGTCCTCTGGACCAGGGTCTGCCCAACCCACGTTTGTTATGACGGAGGAGCAAAGACTGGCTTTGCTTGCTCAGATTGACCGTCAGATGGAGGAGGAACACTATGAGAAGGAGGATCTAAGACGCGCTACGCTGACCGAGCCTGACCGTCCCTTGGAGGAGCAGAGAAACTCGGTCAGGCCATTTGTTCCCTCTGCAGCTACTTCTCCCTCAACCTTCACGTCCGCCAAATTGGAGGAGGCAGTTTTTTCCTCTTCCCCTGCACCCGTTTTGGAGGCTCCTCCTCCACCTACCAAGGAGTTCGGGCCTGGGGTGGATGTAAAGAGGAAAGGAGACGCCCCGGATACCGCTGGGGATGTCAAGAGCCAGGAGAACAGGCAAGTTCTTTTTCATTAAATTTCTACTTTTGATCAACAATTTTGCCTGTCCCCTGGGCAGGAGACTCGGAGCTTGCAGTCCTCTGAGTACTCTGCTCCAGCGGCATGTTATAACTCTTCACCTGACCCCTCCAAATCCTCTCTGTGTGCTCCTACGAGTTCGCCTGCCCCAGAACCAAGTCACTGGAGGGGGGAGGAACCTGAGGCCCTGGAGAATCCAGTTCCAGGGTTGGCAGTGAGGCAATCCCCGGCCACCACGGCAGATGGGCCATTTGCATGAAAGATGGTGCACGGGGGCATAGAGACTACAACCACCATCACACCTGCTGCGGGGGCTGCCGCAGCAGAGTCACTCTGTGCACCAGAACTCCAGCCAACTGGGCCCAAGACGTCGTTATCGGGCTCGACGGAGTCCTGGACGGCGGTGGAGCTTGAGCCCAGGCAAGTGCTCTCATTTGTTTCTCTCCCCTGTAAATTGGAGCAATCTTGTCTGGCTCTTGGTGAGGAGAGTCAGGTGCAGCCCTCAGCTGCATCAGAGCTCGCCTTGCCAGGCTCCGCCACTGCCGGCGACCCTAACCACTCTCTTCCTGTCATCCCTGAGCTCCTTCCTAGGGTCACCGGAGAGGGTCCGCAGTTACCTGGGGTGCTTGTGGATGACGACAACGTGAGTCCAGCCACCCCGGTGGAGGCCAACATGGGTACAGCACCTCCTGGACCTACAGAACCAGTGCACCCTAGATCGTTGGAGTCCTGGACAGTGGTGGAGCCCGAGTTCAGGCAAGTGTGCTCCGTAATGTCTCCTGTGCCTATGTTGAAGTCACATTGCCCGACTTATGGTGAGGAGGGCCAGGGGCAGATTGCTGCAGCCCCCTGACTCGGTCTCTTTCTCTCACCCTCCGGTTTCGGAGCTCCTTGTCAGGGTCATTGGAGAGCAGCCAATTCCACCAGAAGCCGCCAAGGATCTGGGTTCAGCGCCGGAGGCCGGAGAGAGTCCTACCTCCCTCGCTGGGGAGGTCACCACGGGAGCAATGAGGTCCCCGATAGGGACCACCGCAAGTGCAACAGTGCTCCAGCCAAAGCCCACCATGGGTGCTGCAGAGCTCCAGCCGGGAGCCACTGTGGGTGCAGCATTGGCCTGGTCGGGGTCCACTGTGGGTGCAGCATTTTACCGGTCGGGGTCCACCGCGGGTGCTGCGTTGGCCTGGTGTGGGTCCACCACGGGTGCAGCTGTGTCCCAAGCCGGGACTACTGAGGGTGCTGCGGGTCCGTGTGAAGATGCTGTGGCTTCCTCCCCCTCCCTGTCTGATGCTGTGGGAGTCCCCTCTCTATGGTTCGGTCACCAACCTGTGAGCCTCCCGGTGGGCAGGCCGCCTCCTGCTCCACCTCTTTGGCCCTGGTGGCTCTACAACCCTGGCCGACTGCTGGAGGGATTGAGTCTCTGAGCCAGATGGCCCATGTTTTCCGGCAGGCCACTGGACTCTGTTTGCTGGACTGCCTGCTGGGCCCGGGATGCTGGTCGGCCCCCGAACTGCTGGACTCCTGGGTTGGGGGGGGGTGTTGTCCTGGGTTTAAGTGGGGGGGGGGTCATGTTATTTTCCTTGTATGTTGGTTCTTATGTTTTTTAATTTAGTTCCCTCCTACCGGGTTCCCCCACCGCCTGCCCTGTTGGTTTGACTAGTTCCCCGGGGCTTCGGGGGGGGGGGTGAGATTTGTTTTTATTTTTTCATTTTTTCTAGGGTGTCTGGTATCCACTCCCGGAGGAGGGGGGGGGGCTGTCAGGAACTGGGCTTGATGTTCTAGCCCAGTTCTGTGATGCTGTGGCTATTTGGTCTTTTCTTATGTTTTGCTGCCTAATTTGCATCAGGCGCTTCCTTAGAGCCTTTTTAGTCTGCCGACTCTTTGACAGCGCAGCCACGCCCCCTCCTCTGTCAGTGGCACCAGCTGTGTCTCATTTGCACTGTCTCTCCTCTGCTCACACGCGTGCACACACACACACACACACACACACACACACACACACACACACACACACACACTTACCTACATTCTCACACTCTCTCTCTCATCACTCACACCGGCAATCTCTTTCCTCATTAGGCCTGGCTCTATTTTAGCCCTTTGTTGGTGGAAAGAGATTGTCAGATCATTGTGTGGCAAACACTGTCCTGTTTCTTCGCAGTGTTTGTACTCCACCACACATGTTAGATGCCCTGCCTGTTTCCAGTACCACATTACTCTGTGTAGCGTGGATTATTCCCTCCTATTTGGTTTTCATTTTGCCTGGACTAAAACTTGGACTTACTCAGACTGCTCCGGAATTGTGAGTACAAACCTTTCGCCCCTGCCGTCTAGCTGTCCTGGTGGTTCTTGTTCCGGGCTCCTAACCCGTTCCTTCCCTGCAGTCCTGTCTGCCTTGGAACATTTCTCAGTGTTTTACTCACCAGTCCTGTTGACTGTCCTGGAGGGCGTCACTGTATTTTCTGTGCAGGTTCACCCGTTAAGTTGTACTGTTTAGTCTTCTTGTCATTAAAATGCACGCAATCATCTCCTGCATGTGGGTTTTAACTCCTTCCTCTGTGCACTGCGTAAAAGCGCACGGGGAATCATAACAAGTGATACATTTGGTTACACATCTGAGTCAGGGAATATATAGTAATTCCTGGAATACCTATTGTCCAGGCAGATTGCTTGGCCGGAAGTATGGGCCCCATTACACAGCACAGAGATCTTTGAGAGACCATTGAGAGATGAAAAATATACCTACTTTCTCAACAATCTCTTTCTGTGTAAGTGTTTGGGAGACTGTTGTAAGATTTTCACAGTAATCTATAGAGATCTTTGAAAGACTATTGAGAGATTGCTGAGAGACCAGGACACATTGCTATGGGATCATTGACAGTTTGTCTGGCCGCCACAAGTTTCTAGGGCCCTTCTACCCCATTTATACAGGGATTGCGATTGTTGAGATTGACAGCATCAAAACAATCTCTCAACTGTGGAGATTGGAGATCACTAGAAGATTATTGAGAGATTCTTGAGAAATCTTAGTGATCACTGGACCATTTTTTTCATCTATCAGTGATCTCTCAATGATCTACATCTCCGTGTAAATGAGGTAGAAAAGCCCTAGAAACTTCTGGCTGCCCAACAAACTCTCACTGATCCCTCAACGATCTGTCCTGGTCTCTCATCAATCTCTCCTGGTCTCTCAGTGATCTTTCCTGATCCTTTAGTGATCTCTCAAAGATCTCCCAAGCATTTACACAGATGGAGACTGTCGAGAGAGCAGGTCAATTTTTGATCTCACATTGGTCTCCCAAAGAGCTCCATCATGTGTAAAGGGGGTATAACTGTTAATAAGAAATCATTCAACTTGTTGTCATGGGTGTAGTTGTTACAATGCCAACATCCAGTTGGCTTTAACATCACATTACCTTTCCTGTTCAAGATTCAAATGCAGAGAGGGATAAAGTCCTCCCCAGTGGGCAGTTCCCCTCAGGGAGACCCACAGACTCTTCGGCCTGGAAAGTTTTTATTATGACATTTATCTTATTTGTAAATGAAATAGAAGATAGAAATCCAAACACAATCTTTTTGGGTGCAGTTACTGAAAAGGAAATTATCGAGACTGTGAGTAAATTTAAGAACAAAAAATCAACGGACTGGAATGAAATTGACATGACAATAGTGAAAAAAGTATTTGAAGGAATTGTTAAGCCACTCACCCACATCTGTAACCTGTAATTTCAAACTGGTAAATTTCCAAACAAAATGAAAATAGCAAAAGTAATACCTCTATACAAAACAGGAGACAGTCATTGTTTCACAAATTACAGGCCAGTCTCTTTACTCTCACAATTCTCCAAAATACTTGAAAAAATCTTCACTAAGAGACTGGATGATTTCATTGAAAAACACAACCTCCTTACAGACAGCCAGTATGGTTTTAGAGCAGATAAATCTACATCTTTGGCACTGATCGAACTTATAGAAGAAATTACTAGTTGTATAGATAAAAAAAAGTTTGCTGTAGGAGTATTTATAGATTTAAAGAAAGCTTTTGACACCATTGACCACAGAATACTACTAAGGAAACTGGAAAGGTATGGGATAAGAGGGGTCGGACTGAGTTGGGTGGCAAGTTATTTAAGTAACAGACAACAATTTGTACAAATTGGTGAGCACAAATCACCCTTCATGGACATCACTTGTGGTGTGCCCCAGGGGCCAGTTTTGGGACCCAAACTCTTTATTTTGTATATAAATGACATATGCCAAGTATCAAAAATTCTGAAATTTATTTTGTTTGCGGATGACACAAATATCCTTTGCACTGGTGAGAATTTGCAGCAGGTTTTAGAGGTGGTCACAACTGAAATGAAAAAGTTAACGTAGTGGTTCAACAAAAATAAATTATCTCTAAATCTAAAAAAACCCCAAAGATTATGTTGTTTGGAAATTATAAAATAAATCATGAAATAATGGTAACGATAGATGATACCAGAATAGAAACAGTACAGGAAAATAAGTTTCTGGGGGTGACGCTAGACAATAAAATCTGCTTGAAACCTCACATCAGTCACATCCGGGCCAAGTTAGCAAAATGTATAGGCATACTGTGGAAGACAAGACACATCTTGGACTATAAATCATTGGTCTTACTGTACAATTCACTGTTTCTACCTTATCTTAACTACTGTGTAGAAGTCCGGGGAAACACCTACAAGACCAACCTACAGTCAATATGCACATTACAAAAAAGAGCTATAAGGATAATAAATAATGTAGGCATAGAGACCATACCAATTCATTGTTTTTAAAGTCACATGTCACAAAGTTCATCGATTTAGTTAAATTTAGTTAAATTTAAGACAGCACAAGTAATGTACAGGGCAATTAATAATCAACTCCCAACTAATATACAAAAAATATTTAAAAAAGAGACAATGATCATAATTTGAGAGGAGACTTAAACTTTACAAAACCCAAGATACGAACAACCAAGAAAAGTATGTGCATATCTGTCTGTGGGGTGGATTTGTGGAACAGTCTGGAGCCGGAACTAAAACTATGTACAAACAGAATTCAATTCAAAAAGAGGTATAAACATTATTTGCTGAAAAGATATATGTTAGAAGGGTAGTATTTATATGTACGATTCACTATGCTCACTCTGGGACATTATGGGACACTATGGAATGGTGGGTGGGACAGCACTGTGTATATCTGTGTTGTTTGAGGCTGGTTTTGATGTATGGACATCAATGTATGTTAGGATGGATGGGTGTTAATGTTGATAGGTACAAAATACAGTAAATTGTTTACTTGGGGTCTTAAATGTGGTCATTTGTATATAATTCACATGGGTGTATTTATGGAAAAGAGGAGATGGAATTAATAAGTGTTCACTTCTTCCTTCTCCCTTTCGAACACTGTATACTGTTACTTTATTGCATTTGTCATTTGTTTTGTTTTTGTTATACTTTTTTGTTTGAAATAAAGTATCTATCTAATCTAATCTAAATCTAATCTAATTAAAACTAGTGCATTGCCCGTAGAACCAAGTATTCCTTTCTGAAACAGGTATCCCAATCAGGCTTTACAGGTCCAAATGTAGGCTGTATTTGAAAGTGGAATACAGAGGTGTAGCCTATATGTAGGCAATCACGTTAGACTTTGACAAATATAAAAGGGACTAAATGGCACTAAGATTTATTTGACTGTGTGAATATTAATTACAGTGTCATGTGGTGGCCCTCGCGAGCCACCATAAGACGCCACACAGTCACCAGTGAGTTTCAGTGAGTTTTATTACGGTGAAAAGTAACAACACAAGATGCAGGGGCAATGACACATAAGTCTACACACATCCGGAGGCGTAAGGCTAAACAGCTCTCTTACAGGTCCATAGGAGGAGACGGTCATACACAGACAAGGTTGATGGAGTAATGACTACACAGGCTGCTGAGGCAGAGACACACAGAGGTCTACTCACACCGGGAGGGGTAAGGCTAACAGCTCACTTACTGGTCCAGGGGAAGCGACGGTCAACCACAGGCAGACGAGGTAGGTAACAGTCCAAAGCATCCATAGCTCAGACGGAGAACGACTGACACTGCTGCGTCTTACCGCCGCCAGTGCCGGGCTTAAGAAGGCGAAGCACTAACGACGATAATTACAATCAGCTGACCGGCCGTTGACAGGCGGAAGCCCCACCAAGCACTTTCACAATAAGAGCCCGGTGAGGCCAGAATACAGCCCGCAACTGTCAAGGCCGGCAGCGAAACATAACTTAGCCCGAGTGCAATCAGAAGCCGCGCTCGGGTCATAACAGTACCCTCCCTCCACGGGCGGACTCCGAACGCCCCAAGGAACCACCCTGCCCCCCCGCCCCCCCAGGGTGGGAGGTTGGGGGAAAGATGTGGAGGGAGAGAACCAACCCATGAACAAGACCCTAAACCAGAAGGAAAAAGAATACATCAATTTCCCCCAGAACCATGACGAAACCAAAAAAAAATAAGACATGACTAAAAAATACAAGTGATACAAAACCATAAAGAGCATAAGCACCTGACACCGAACATCTTCCCACAGGGACTACAGACAACCCGTCTAACTCTAAAGTACATAATCCCACGTGGTAAAGAACTCAAAGTAAGGATCTCTTCAAAAACCCAAACTTAACATGCCAAAATCATACTCCCAAACAACCTCAATACATGATAACTATGGAACAAGAAATACCTGGAAACACACGATAACTATGGAACAAGAAATACATGGAAACGCACGATAACTATGGAACAAGAAATACATGGAAACACATGATAACTATGGAAGAAGAAATACATGGAAACACACGATAACTATGGAACAAAAAAAATACATGGAAACACACATGGAGCAATCTAAAATTGCTTAGCATAACGTGACTACGACTAGACCATGACCTTCAAAAAAACACATGAGGCAACCTAAGCACAAACAAAACAAGAGATACAAGCAAACACACATGGAGCAATCTAAAATTGCTCTGACTTGACTTAACTATGACTAAACTATGGCTTCCAAAAAAAAGAAACATGAGGCAATCTAAAATTGCTTTGACTTGACTTGACTATGACTAAACTGTGGCTTTCCAAAAAAAAAAAAGGAAACATGAGGCAATCTAAAATTGCTTTAACTTGGCTATGACTAGACTGTGGCCTTCAAAAAGAAGAGACATAAGGCAATCTAAAATTGCTTTGACTATGACTGTGGCCTTCCAAAAGAAGAGACATGAGGCAATCTAAAATTGCTTTGACTTGACTATGACTAGACTATGACTACGTGAAGCAACAACAAAAAAAAAATTGCTAAACGTACTTGACATGACTAGGCACCGTATGGGCCCACGGATAGTCCCACAAACACAGTACATGATCAGGTGGCCTACCCCAGTCCCAGGCCCCCAGAAACAAGTCCTCTGGTGGCCAAACCAGGTCACCCCGTAGCAAACACAGTTTATTGGGTGGCCAACCCAAGATGCCGAACGCACGAAGCAGTTCCTCGGGTGGCCGACCCGCATCCCACAACCACCAGGACCGTGAAGGAAATGCATGCAGCCGCCCGCCTGAAGACGACAAGACAGGAGAGCGCCAGTCTGCCAAACACAAACCTCTAACGGCCCCCAGCTGGTGGCTCCTGAGAGGGGAACAACCAAAGACTTGGACCCCCTCGAATCCTGATTGGGTCACAGCCGCACCTGCGCTGGACCCCCACTGGACCTCATCGGACCCTGATTGGGTCATCACTGCACCCGCGTCGGACCCCGATTGGGTCATCGCTGCACCTGCGTCGGACCCCAACTGGGTCACCTCGGCCCACGCGTTGGACCCCGACTGGGTCACCTCGGCCCACACATCGGACCCCGACTGGGTCACCTCAGCCCACACGTCGGACCCCGACTGGGTCAGGACTGCACCGGCGACGACCTCCATCTCCGAACCTGGAACCCCCAGTCCCGTGACCTTGACTGGCTCCGGACCGGTAACGCTGTGGAGGTGCTCAGAAAACAGAAGTGGACCGGGATCAGTTCCACCAGCAGCGCCAGAGCCCAGCGAGACGAGCTCGGGTGCAGCAGACGGCTGCCCCTCACTCGCCTCCCCATGAGGCAGGCAAAAATGCTCTAACACACCATACAGGAAAACAAGGAAGAGCACTTGCCTGCACTCGGGCTCTGGAGCCGTCCAGGACTTCGCCGATCCAGGTTCAAGAAGACACTCGTCGTCGGGCTCCCACTCGGCTGCGTTGGGTTCCACAGCCGGCCTGATGGTTTCTGCAGCTGGATCCTCACGCGCTGGTGTCCACGCCAATAACCCGTATGGCGTGGGGGCAGAGGACCCTCGACCTGCTGACTTGGGCTGTATCCCTGAGGACCCCTGGGGACGCTCTCTCGTCGGCACTGGCTCCTCATCGCAGTCCGTTCTCCTCCTCTGTCCAAAACAAGGCTGCAGGGCCGGGATATCTCCCAGAGCCACAGGCCTCCCCCTCGTTCGACGGCGTGGGACTAACGCCGAGGACCGCTCCGCAGGAGGAGACACAGAGGCAGCAGGTTTGGTACAAATGGCTACAGCTGGGGAAAGAAACTCAGGGAGCTACGAACCCCGAGCTTCACCCCCAGGAGTCAGACAAGACCGATCACTATGATAAATAGGACAGTGAAATTGGACTTGCCTGTCTCCCGGAGGGAAGATGGTATCAGCTGTAGCGGACATTGCTCCTTCCCTCGCTCGCTGGGTGGTAGAAAAGGACCCATGGACGGAGCCCACCGGCACAGGACTCAGCTCACTCACAGCAGCTGGCTGATTGAGGGGGTCATCCCGGCGGCCCGGAACTGGATCCGGAGCAGGAGCTTGCCGAAGATGCACCCGGCCGTGGCGCCGACGCCTTCGCCGGCCCCCAGACAGTGCGAACTCCCGAAACAGATCGAGGACAGGATCGGGATCCATAGGCAAAGAGCAGGAGTGCCTCTTCTCCTGCTTCATGCTGCGTTCCTCCTCCATCATCAGGTATATTTCGCGTTGCGCGGCGATGTCTTCCCTCCTCGCGTCAACTTCCGGGTGGTCGGCGTAGCGGGGAGAGAGATGACAAAGAATATCTTCAGCAGTGTCCAGGTACCAGTGTATGCCGTGGTCATAATCCAGCAGGGAAGCGGAGATGAGCAGCTCATCCACGACTTCCAGCACACCCGTCAGCTCGTGGCTCGGACCCCAAACGCAGCCCTTCCGCGACGGCATTCTTCACATACACAGTACCCAGACAGGAAAAAGCAAATGTCCAAAAACTCGAACCCACTGGTGAATTGCGTCTCGGGTTGGCGTCACCGTAAACACCGTTTTGGCAGCAGTGTACTGTTGTGTGGTGGCCCTTGCGAGCCACCATAAGACGCCACACAGTCACCAGTGAGTTTCAGTGAGTTTTATTACGGTGAAAAGTAACAACACAAGATGCATGGGCAATGACACATAAGTCTACACACATCCGGAGGCGTAAGGTTAAACAGCTCTCTTACAGGTCCATAGGAGGAGACGGTCATAGACAGACAAGGTTGATGGAGTAATGACTACACAGGCTGCTGAGGCAGAGACACACAGAGGTCTACTCACACCGGGAGGGGTAAGGCTAACAGCTCACTTACTGGTCCAGGGGAAGCGACGGTCAACCACAGGCAGACGAGGTAGGTAACAGTCCAAAGCATCTGTAGCTCAGACGAAGAACGACTGACACTGCTGCGTCTTACCACCGCCAGTGCCGGGCTTAAGAAGGCGAAGCACTAACGACGATAATTACAATCAGCTGACCGGCCATTGACAGGCGGAAGCCCCACCGAGCACTTTCACAATAAGAGCCCGGTGAGGCCAGAATACAGCCCGCAACTGTCAAGGCTGGCAGCGAAACATAACTTAGCCCGAGTGCGATCAGAAGCCGCGCTCGGGTCATAACATACAGAACACCTAATTATTGAAAATGAATGGGACATCCAATGTTAGCGACTGTTTCAGATCCCTTGTTTATTTGTTTGTCAGATCACTTATTTGTCTGATCCGTTATCATTTATATGTATAATAGTGTATCTTCACTTTGGGGAATGGGAGTTGTTCAGTCACCATTATAATTTTTTTAGTTTATATCACTGTTCAGTGATGAAGTTCAGTGGAATATTGAATTTCTTCTTTCATCATTAAACCCATGCGGGGCTATAACAGGACATGCTTGCAAATATTTGAGACCCATTGTAGTGCATCATTTTATATTTTAGAAATATTTTGTTATTAAAAATTTTTTAAAACTGTAATAAACCAAATTTGATTACAATTTTATATTTTAGCAATATTTTGTGATTAAAACTTTTTTTAAACTGTAATCAACCGAATTAATTACAAAACACCCAACATCAATAAAGTACATCTATCATATATTATTATTCACAGCAGAAGGACCCGTTTGACTGCAACCGTTGCATCAGTGTTGCCCATTTGTCAGTAAATATTTAACTAAAAATGATTTATTTCATTATTTGGGTGTTTTTGTGTCCTGCGTTTGGTCGTTCAGTCATTCTGGTCATTCTGCTCCACAGTCATGGTGGTATTAAGTTTTTAATTTTAAGATACTCGCGCGAGAGGGGGGACTGCAAAGTACAGTGGTACCACACAGGTGAAGCAGAAGCAGGTACTCCTGTCTACTACTGACTCGGTAGGCTGGGCGTGCCTCCCCGCAAAGGGCCGTGGCCCCCCCCCCGATTAGGCTGCTGCTTCTACCAGCATGCTCTGTGTTGATACACCTTTTTTCTTTGTCAGACCCTGGTCCCCACTGATGCTCCACCCAGTCTGCTCGCGAACCTCATATTCTCCACATATGCTGAATTATCCTTTAGATCTACGCAGTCACGGCAACTTTATAGTATAATATTTTTAAGCATTAAATCTTCAGTATTGTCTTTTTCTAGTCAAATTTGTCATTTTTCACTTCCTTGTTTTGTCCAGGGAACACTGTGGTGACTGACAGGTTTGCTTCACCACGGGTCCCTGGCAGCGGGTCCCTGGCAGTGCCACCCCCCCCCCCCCCGTGTTCCCTATGCCAAATATATCCATTAGACCTATGCAATCACAGCATCTTTATGGAATATATTTTGACTGAGCGGCTCCATACTCGTGGATGCACACCTCAGCAGCAAAGCACTTCTAAAATCTTTGTTTGCGAAGCGTTGTGGTGACTGACAGGTCGGGATGCTGTGTTATCCAGTCAGCATGGTCGTGATGCAACGTATTCTCCAATGAACACGGAGTCAATTCGAAACCCTGCCCACACTTCTTGAAGCCAGGGGATGAAGACAGAGTAATCACACAGCGGTGGCTAAACTTTTATTGATAAAAATTACATATTTTGACAGAGTGACTCCATATTCGGGGATGCACACCCTCGTAGCTTCAGCAAAGCACGTTTAAGATCTTAGGTCAGTGTGACAAACGGTTTGAGAGATATCTGAGGAACACACACACAAACACACACACAAACAGACAGAGATGTCTTGAATTAATAGATAGATGGGGTTCATTATAAATGAGTCATTTTGTATTCTTTCATTCTTGTGTATAAAACTAAGGAAAAAAGTTTTCAACTGAAAACATTAATGTCATGATTTCCTGCCTGTTTGAGGCAGGAGAGACTGAGAAAACCCAAATGCAGGAGGAAGTGGTGTTTATTAGCACAAATGTCCAAAACAATGAATCAGACCAACAACCTGGTGTGTGTGTACAGTACAGGAAATGTCCCCAAACGAAATGGCTCAGACCACGACACACAAAAAGACCTAGCACGCTCCTGAAACAGAAGTGCAGGCTGGAGATGGGCCACCCAAAGCTCTACAGTCTGCACCAAGGTAGCGCAGGGCAGAAACAGCAAAAACACTAAACACGACTGGCAACTGACAGGTGAAGGTACTTACAGATATGAGACCACTCGAGCCAAACTGTGCTCTGGTGAGAGGTTGACAATACAATGCACTGGCAATTCACAGGAGTGTAGACAGAGCTTAAATAATGCAACACATAATGAACAGGGTGATTGCCGGTGTGAGTGGGTGTGTGCAAGTGTGTAGAAATGAATGGATGTGTGTAGAGCTGAGTGAGTTCAGGTGTACGTGTGTGTGTGTGTGTGTGTGTGTGTGTGTGTGTGTGTGTGTGTGTGTGTGTGTGTGTGTGTGTGTGTGTGTGTGAATGAATGGGTGTGTGCAGAGAGTGAGTGTGTGGACGTGAGCAGGCAGAGAAACAGATAATGACAAATTGGAATCACCTAACAGAACTTGACAGGAGAGGAGGGGCCCAAGGTAACCAAAATACAACAGAGCATAACAGAACAATGACACACAATATGGAACACAAAAGATAACAGAAAACACAGATCATAAACAGAAAAGGCCATAAAACCGGGCTCAGGAGAATCCCAAGCCCAATTCGTGGCAATTAACCTACAGCTGGGAAAATAAGTACGGAGCATGTCAACATTTTTTCTCATTAAACATATTTCAGATGGAGCCATTGACCTGAGATTTTCACCAGATATCAGTAACAAACCAAGTAATCCATACATACAAAGAAATCAAGGCAACTGTGTTCACAAAACAAGTTATAGTTAATAAAGTGGAATGACACAGGGAATAAGTATTGCACACATGAAGAAAAAGTGGTGCAAAAAGACAGAAAGACAAGAAACCTGCTGAAATCCATCCAATCCCCCATCAGTGCAAATTAATTTCAGCTGGTTAAGTCCCGACTGATAGCCTTCAAAAAGGTATGTGAATATCAGATCGTCACACCACAAAGAACACATGATGAGTAGACGCAAAGAGCTCTCTCTAGACCTTCGCAACCTTATTGTTGCAAAACATAATGATGGCATTGGTTACATTTCTAAACTGCTGAATGTTCCAGTGAACGCTGCTGGGGCCATCATTCAGAAATGGAAAGAACATCATTTTACCATAAACCAGCCATGACCAGGAGCTCCTCACAGCATTTCTGACAGAGGAGTCAAAAGAATTATCAGAAGAGTTATTCAAGAGCCAAAGACTACTCATAGAGAGCTCCAGAAAGACTTGGAGTTAGGAGGTACTGCTATTTAAAAAAACAACAACAAGTAATGCACTCAACTGACATGGGCTCTATGCCCGCTGACCTCGCAAGACTCCACTGCTGAAGAAAAGCATGTTGAAGCTCATTTAAAGTTTGCTGCACAACATTTGGGCAAGCCAGTAAAATACTAAAATTAATAAAATACCAAAATTGAACTTTTTGGATGCCACAATACACAGCATGTTTGGAGGAGAAATGGCACTGCACATCAGCCCAAAACATCATACCAAAAGTGAAGTTTGGAGGTGGGAGCATCATGATGTGCGGTGTTTTTCAGCACATGGTACAGGCGGACTTCATATAATTGAAGGAAAGATGAATGGACAAATGCACAGAGACATCCTTGATAAGAACCTATTGTCATCGGCTAAGATGCTGAAGATGAAATTAGGGTGGACCTTTCAGCAAGACAATGATCCCAAACATACATCCAAGAAAACTCTCAACTGACTCCAGAGAAGGAAAATAAAGCTGCTAGAATGACCCAGTCAGTAACCTGACCTGAATCCAATTGAAAATCTATGTAACAAACTGAAGATAAGAGTTCATAGAAGACGCCCACAGAACCGTCAAGATTTGAAGACAGGTTGTGTGGAAGAATGGTCTAAAATCACTCCTGAACAATGCCTGCACATAGTTTCTTCATACAGGAGTATCTGGAAGCTGTTATTACCAACAAATGCTTTTCTACTAAATATTAAATAAATTTCACCAAGTGTGTTCAATACTTATTCCCTGTGTCATTCCAATTTATTAAATATAACTTGTTTTGTGAACACAGTTGCCTTGATTTCTTTGTATGAATGGATTACTTGGGTTGCTACTGATATCTGGTTAAAATCTCAAGTCAATGGCTCCATCAGAAATCTGTTTAATGAGAAAAATGCTGACATGTTCAATACTTATTTTCCCCACTTTATATACTGCTCAAAAAAATAAAAGGAACACTTTGAAAACACATCAGATTTTAATGGGAAAGATAAGCTGGATATGGACTGGATATGGATAACTGATGTGGACAGGATAATGTGTTAAGATTGAAAAGACGCCACATCTTTTGATGGAAATGAAAATTATCAACCTACAACCTATAGAGGGCTGAATTCAAAACACTCCAAAACTTACTCAGATTAAAAAGTGTTCATTTTATTTTTTTGAGCAGTATATTTAATAAAGTGAAATGACACAGGGAATACGTAACAACCGAGGGTCTTCCCCGTCTGGTGTGGGGGATCTGCCAAGGTTTGCGTCTCTCTGTCCCAGTCCCTCCCAGGTGGTAGGGAAGGAGATCCAGCCCATCGTCCTGTTTGCCACTGACCTCCGCCACAAAGTGAGCCCACTCTTGGTGGCCCCTCCCTGGAGCTGACGGTTGGCTGTGGGGGCGCCCACAGCTCGAGAACCCTGAACCCAGGAGAACCCAGGAGTATGGTATGAGTGGCCTCGGCCCAGCTGGAACTTTGGGGAGCACAGCCGCAGGCAGATGTGGACACATCTTCTGTCTGTCTGAGGAATTGCAGTGAAAAGTAAAACCCTGTTATTCCAAAATAGATTAAATTCATTTTTTCCTCAAAATTCTACACACAATACCCCACAATGTCAATGTGAAAAAAAATTGAGATTTTTGCAAATGTATTAAAAATAAAAAAAACCCGTAAAGAATCACATGTACATAAGCATTCACAGCCTTTGCCATGAAGCTCAAAATTGAGCCCAGGCGCATCCTGTTTCCACTGATCATCCTTGAGATGTTTCTACAGCTTAATTAGAGTCCACCTGTGGTAAATTCAGTTGATTGGACATGATGTGGAAAGGCACACACCTGTCTATATAAGGTCCCACAGTTGACAGTGCATGTCAGAGCACAAACCAGGCATCAAGTCAAAGGAATTGTCTGTAGACCTCAGAGACAGGATTGTCTCGAGGCACAAATCTGGGGAAGGGTACAAAAAATGTTTTGCTGCTTTGAAGGGCCCGGTGAGCACAGTGGCCTCCATCATCCATAAATGGAAGAAGTTCGGAACCACCAGGACTCTTCTTAGAGCTGGCTGGCCATCTAAACTGAGTGATCAGGGGTGAAGGACCTTAGTCAGAGAGGTAACCAATCACCCGATGGTCACTCTGTCAGAGCTCCGGCATTCCTCTGTGAAGAGAGGAGAACCTTCCAGAAGGACAACCATCTCTGCAGCATTCCACCAATCAGCCCTGTATGGTCGAGTGGCCAGATGGAAGCCACTCCTTAGTAAAAGGCACATGGCAGCCCTCCTGGAGTTTGCCAAAAAGCACCTGAAGGACTCTCAGACCATGACAAACAAAATTCTTTGGTCTGATGAGACAAAGATTCAACTCTTTGGTGTGAATGCCAGGCATCATGTCTGGAGGAGACCAGTCACCGCTCATCACCAGGCCAATACCATCCGTACAGTGAAGCATGGTGGTGGCAGCATCATGTTGTGGGGATGTTTTTCAGTGGCAGGAACTGGGAGAATAGTCGGGATAGAGTGAAAGATGAATGTAGCAATGTACAGAGACATCCTGGACGAAAACCTGCCCCAGAACACTGTTGACCTCAGACTGGGGCGACGACTCATCTTTCAGCAGGACAACGACCCGAAGCACACAGCCAAGATATCAAAGGAGTGGCTTCAGGACAACTCTGTGAATGTCCTTGAGTGGCCCAGCCAGAGCCCAGACTTGAATCCTATTGAACATCTCTGGAGAGATCTGTAAATGGCTGTACACTGACACTTCCCATCCAACCTGATGGAGCTTGAGAGGTGCTACAAAGAGGAATGGGCAAAACTGCCCAAAGATAGGTGTGTCAAGCTTGTGACATCATTTCCAGATAGACTTAAGGCTGTAATTGCTGCCAAAGATGCATCAATAATGTATTGAGCAAAGGCTGTGAATACTTACGTACATGTGATTTCTTAGTTGGTTTTTTTTAAATAAATTTGCAAAATTCTTAAAAAAAAAACAACTTTTCTTCATGTTGTCATTATGGGGTATTGTATGTAGAATTTTGAGGAAATAAATGACTTTTTTCATTTTTGAAATAACGCTGTAACATAACAAAATGTGGAAAAAGTGAAATACTGTGAATACTTTCCAGATGCACTGTAAGTCCACAATTAGAATGAGAATGTGGATGGAATAAAAAAAACTATTTAGTGTATCATCATATAAATAAAATGACTGGCGATTATATTATGACTGTTACAACTCTCTCCCGGGCAGCACGGTGGCGGAGTGGTTTGCACTGCGGCAGCACAGCAACTCACCCTTGGCTGGTGGGATCCTGGGTTCGATCCCAGCCCCTGACCAACAGTGATGTGTGCGGAGTTTGCATGTTCTCCCCGTGTCTGCGTGGGTTTACTCCGGGATTTCTCCGGTTTCCTCCCACATGCCAAAAACATGCAAGTAAGTAGGTTAATTGGCATCAAACTGGAGATTCTAAATTGTCCTTAGGTATGACTGTGAGAGTGAATGGTTGTCTGTCTGTCTGTGTTGGCCCTGCGATGGACTGGCAATCTGTCCAGGGTGTACCCTGCCTCTCGCCCAAAGATGCTGGGATATGCTCCAGCCCCCCCCAGTGACCCAAAAAGGATTAAGCGGAAGAAGATGGATGGATGGATGGATGGACAACTCTCTCCATTAAAATAACAGTAAGCCCAAGTGCATGCTGTTTCCTCAAGCCCTAGAGCTGTGTGATTTCAAAACATGCCACTGAAATAACATTGAACAAAGTACTTCTGACGACAAACCTCCTTTTCTCTGATCAAAAGGGCATTGTCATAACATGCACCAAAATACTGGTGCGCATGAGATTGCGGGCCACCACACCTCTTTGAAAAGACTCCACCTCCCAGCACAAAGTGCATGCACCGTTTACTTGTAAATAGATGGTGTGACACAAAGCTTTTGAAAAAACAAACAATGTGCTGACAGAAACTAACAAAAACACTGGCGTATGGCGAGAAGTCTGGCACTAAAAAGCCTCTGATGACCATCAATATAGGGCCCATGATTTCCATGGATGAAAAAGTGTTTGATTTTCCTCTTCTGGCTTCATTATTGTTATTTTCATTCCATTTACTGCAGCATTTGATTATCTTTTTTTCCAGTGTCTATGTTATAAGACAGTGATTAAAAAACCATAAAACTTAAAGAGAGGCAGGCCTGATTTAATCGGACCTCTTACTGAATTTCCTTTTTTGTGATAGTTACTCCCCCCCCAACTTTTTTTTTTTTTTTGCCAAACTTCCGATTGACACTGCTAGTCCACCCTTTTCCCAAACAGTGCAGTTGTTATCACAGTGAAATTGCAGCTTGGAGAGATTGCTGGGTTTGTCAACTTCCCTGGCTGATGAACAGCACTCCATTATTAAAAGTACAGAGCACATTTTCTGTCTCCGCTGCAATCAGGGCATTGATTGCAGGACAATGGATGTGTTTGATTGAGACATAATCAGACACTTCACTAATTCGACTTCAAAGGAAATCAGCAACATGCAGACATGGGGCCAAAAAATCACACTGAAGTCCTTTCTCTAATGAGGTCAGAGCTTCATGAGGAACATCACACTTGAAATTTCCCAAAGTTTAGGTTATCTGACATGGTTTTTTTTTGTTGTTGTAATAAATAGAAAACAACTGGGGATTCTAAACTGTCCTTAGGTATGACTGTGAGAGTGAATGGTTGTCTGTCTGTCTGTGTTGGCCCTGTGATGGACTGGCGATCTGTCCGGGGTGTACCCTGCCTCTCGCCCAAAGATGCTGGGATAGGCTCCAGCCCCCCCACCCCCCCCAACCTGAAAAGGACTAAGTGGAAGAAGATGGATGGATGGATAGAAAACAAAGTAAAACTGCAGCACATATCACATGTCCAGTGTAATAGCGCACATATTGGGAGACGTTCTAGATGTTGGTACAAAAGATTGGCAGATTTATTAATGTTGGTATGTGAACACATAATGATCCCAGGAATCGACAGACATTAATGGACAGAATATTACAAGAGTTAGCTGTCATAGCCCGAGTGTCGGCTCTGTCCACACTCGGGTCTTGTATCATATTTCCCTGGCTTTGGCAGCAGAGGATTCCTTCTAGCTCCTCGGGGTCTTATTGTGATAGTGTCCGGGGGAGCTCCCTGCTGTCAGAGTCAGCTGCTGCGCTGCTGTCAAACTCAGCAGCTGTGCTGCATCGGGGTCATTAGCTGCCAGAGTTAAAAGTGGGTGCTGAATGCTCCCCGATGCGGCAGTCTCTGTTGATCTCGGTTCATTGCTGTTTCCCTCCGTGAATCATTGTTAACCGACTTGGGAATCTCCTGTAACCCATCTGTTAACGTTGTCGTCTTGTAAGGTACGTTCTCTTAGACTTCACCTTCATTATTATTTCGTCTGCCGCATCAGGCGCTCCCCGGCTCAGACGTCACCTCTTCATTGTGTGTATCCTGTGCTTGTCCACCCCTCACTGTAAATAAACATCACTGCAAACTCACTGTTGACTTTGGCGTCTTATGGTGGCTCGTGAGGGCCACCGTGACAGTAGACTGCTGCCAGAACGCCCGGAGAAGAGGCGTCGCACCGAGACGCCATTCACCGTGAAGTTTGCAGTTTTGGACTTGTTCCCCCTGTCTGAGTGTCTGTAGCTGGGAGTATGCCGTCATCCAGGGGCCGCGGTCGGCGCCTGGGCAGGCAGCTAGCGGAAGCTCTGGAGAATGTGGACAGCACCGTCTTTTCCGCTACGCTGTGGGACGCTCCCAGCGACATTCATAGACATTTGGACTACGCTGAAGAGTTTCTGCTCAACCTTCCCCTCGAGTACGACGATCACCCGGAGGTGATAATGAGGTGGGAGGAACTCGCTGCTCAGCGCGAGTTACTTCGTGGGCTGGATGAGAAGAGCAGGAAGCAGGGGAGGAGGCATCCTCGCTCCCTGCGTCGGTGTTCCGTTCCCGTCCCGGAGCGGGTCCGGGAGTGCGCGCCGTCTGGGGGCCGACGACGACGTCGGCGTAACGACGCAGGCTCTCCTCAGCAGAATCCCCATCTGGACTCGTTGCCGGCGTATCCCCTCAGCGAACCTCCAAGAGCGGCCCCACCTCGTCTTCCCAGGGGGCCCTCTGTCGCCATCCAGCGGGGAGAACGAGGAACGACATCCCCCACAGCAGGAACCATCTCAACCCCAGGAGAAAGGCAAGTGCACAATAATTTCTCTCATCTTGATATTGTTCTGCCTTGTCTGACTCCTGGGGGTGGAGTTCGGGGTATGCAGCCCCCGAGCTCCCTCCACCTGCTATGGATGAAAGAATTAACCCTGCTGCCTCTGTGTTCTCCCCCTCCGAGCGGTCCACGATGCCAGGCCAGCGTCGTAGGACGAAGAGGACCCCTGCAGCGCGAGATAGCCTGGATCCGGCCCTGCTGCTACGTCACGGACGGAGGAGAGGAACGGACTGTGGCCCGGAGCCTGAGCCGACTGTGAAACGTACCCGGGTCTCCTCACCAGAGTGGTCTGAGCCAGTGGGTCGAAGGTCCCCTACCCCCACGCCATACGGGTCATCGGCGTGGACTGCGGCGTGGGAGAAACCTCAGGCTGCCGACAACATCTGGTCAGCTGCGGAGCCCGACGCAGCTGAATCCGAGTCTGCTGACGTGAGTCGCCCAGAACCTGGATCGTCGGAGTCCTGGGTGGCAACGGAACCCGAGTGCAGGCAAGTGCTCCCCCTTCTGTCTCTTTCCCCTATTGAGCATTTTTGCCTGCCTCTCGGGGAGGCGAGTGAGGAGCAGCTGTCTGCTGCGCCCGAGCTCGTCTCGCTGGGTTCCGTTGCTACCGGTGATACTGATCCCGGTTTTCCTGTTCTCGAGCTTTGTTTCAGTGTCGCCGGCGTGGAACGGGTCGGTGTCACCGAGTTGGAGGTTCCAGCTTCGGGGGCGGAGATCGTCAGCGGAGCTGCACCGGAGGCCCAATCGGGGTCCACCGCGGGTGCACCGGAGGCCCAGTCGGGGTCCACTGCGGGTTCGGTTCCGGCCCAATCAGGGTTCGACGTGGGTGCAGCGGAGGACCAATCAGGGTCCACTGTGGGTTCAGTTCCGGCCCAATCGGGGTCCGCCGGGGGTTCAGTTCCGGCCCAGTCGGGGTCCGACGTGTGTGCAGCACCAGCAGGTTCTGGATTCGGTGAGGGAGCTGCAGATCCCCTGCCGCCGGTTGCTGGACAGACTCTTCCCCTTCTTCATCCTCATCACCATCTTCACCATCCTCGTCTTCCTGAGGAGTGCAACCCATCTTCACCTGGGGCCGTTGGGGTTCCGATCGCTCCGCCTGGTTCTCTCTCCTTTTCAGCGGGACCGCCGGCTACTTCGACCCAACGGTTCTGGTGGGCTAGCGATGCGGGTCGGCCACCTGAAAGACTGTCTCGCCAATTTGGCTCTTTGGGTTGGCCTCCCGACACATTGGACCCTCTGTGTGGCGACCTGGTCCGGCCGCCTGAAACTCTCTGCTTCCAAGCATGGGACCGAGGTAGGCCGCCCGAACTGTTCTTTTTCCCCCTGCCTATTTTTTGGCCACTTGATGCCGGACGGTCCCCCGAACTTTCTGCCTCCATCCCTCAGGTTCAGAACTGCACTTCCCGGGGCTTCTTGTTATGTTTGTGAAACTGTTGGGGGTGCGGGGGGGGGGGGGTCGATATGTGATTTTTGTGGCTCACTCCTTTTTTCGTTCTTGTATTTGGTAGCTCTGTTCCTTCCTCCATTCAATGTCAATTTGTTGTTTTGCCAATATATGTACTGCCTGTTTTGGTTCTTTTTTTGTTACCCACATGTAAGGGAGTATGGGGTTTTTTTTGTCCCTCTATAGCCTTGTTGGTTCCCTGTTATTTTCTTGTCCTTTTTTGTCTCTCTCCCTCCGGCCAGCACCCCATCCGCCCACCCTGGTGGGGGGGGGGGGGGGGCTTGGGTGTTACTTGGGCCGCTCAGGGGCTCGGCCTCGAGGGGGAGGTACTGTCATAGCCCGAGTGTTGGTTCTGTCCACACTCGGGTCTTGTATCATATTTCCCTGGCTTTGGCAGCAGAGGATTCCTTCTAGCTCCTCGGGCTCTTATTGTGATAGTGTCCGGGGGAGCTCCCTGCTGTCAGAGTCAGCTGCTGCGCTGCTGTCAAACTCAGCAGCTGCGCTGCATCGGGGTCATTAGCTGCCAGAGTTAAAAGTGGGTGCTGAATGCTCCCCGATGCGGCAGTCTCTGTTGATCTCGGTTCATTGCTGTTTCCCTCCGTGAATCATTGTTAACCGACTTGGGAATCTCCTGTAACCCATCTGTTAACGTTGTCGTCTTGTAAGGTACGTTCTCTTAGACTTCACCTTCATTATTATTTCGTCTGGCGCATCGGGTGCTCCCCGGCTCAGACGTCACCTCTTCATTGTGTGTATCCTGTGCTTGTCCACCCCTCACTGTAAATAAACATCACTGCAAACTCACTGTTGACTTTGGCGTCTTATGGTGGCTCGTGAGGGCCACCGTGACATTAGCGCTATAAAATTCTTGGGGGTCCTCAATGATGAATTTCTCAATTTCAACTGTCACATCGATGATCTAACCAAGAAACTAGTCAAATACGCTGCTCTGCTTTTCAAAGGGAGACATTTTCTACCACTTTCAGCACTTCTTACTCTCTATAAAACTTTATTTGAGCCTCACTTACATTACTGCAATATCCTATGGTGTAACACATTTCCAACTCACCTAAAAAAGCTAGAAATTCTTCAAAAGAAAGTCATACGTGCCTCATCATGGTCTGAATATAATTCTCCTACTAGTCATCTTTCTCATAGTTATAATCGTCTAAGACTTGCTGAGCATAATTACTTCCAGAATGCCTGTATAATATATCAGGTTGTCCATAAACACAACTATAAATTATATGAACTCATTCCAACCTTCCTTTTCATGCACACCTATACCACTAGAAATTAAAACCGAAAAAACGAAGACTAAAATCCACCAGGTTTAGTATTGTGTGCAGAGGACTGCGGATTTGGAATGAGCTTGATGAGAATCTGAAAATGTCACCTTCCATCTCCATCTTCAGGAAAAAAATAAAAATGCATCTCCTATCATTATATAATTAATCTGCTATTTGTTACACAAACTTGCTTACTGATGAGTTGTTACGCCATTGTAATTTTGCTTTATATGTTGATATCACTCCAATAGTATTTAATAACTTGACTATGTACCTTGAAGTCACCTACTAACTCAGTGTAAACAAATGCTGGGATTATGTGCTTTATGTCTGTTATATGTTTGTTTGCTCTTGTACACAAAGACATCAGCGTGATTTCCGTCATCCTTTTATTGCAGAAATGGGCTCCCTACTAAAAGCTTTAAATAGCTTATTTGGGATGACCCGTTCACACTCCAAATCAATGTGAAAAAAAAAAAAAACCTACTGTATACTGCTACTCATGCTGTTGATAATTCCTGTTGTAATTCATTCATGCTGTTGATAATGTGTGATGTGTGTGTGTGTGTGAATAAACTGTCAAACTGTAAACGGGGTGGGAGTCGGGGGCACAAGCCAGTGCACTCCTAGTGCCGGTTGCAAGCTCGGGTAAATGGGGAGTGTTGTGTCAGGAGGGGCATGCGGCGTAAAACCTTTGCCAAATCAAACATGCACATCATCACGAATGAGGCTTCCATAGCAGAGAGGTCGAGGCCAACAGTCCCCACTGGTGCAGAAGCAGCAATTGTTTTTTGTAAGTTTTCTCTTTGTTTTTCTTTATTTCTCTCTCCCTCCGACCACTTCATGTCCCTTCCAGTTCCCTCTCCCATTCCCCTCTGTCAGCTCCAGCATACTTAAGACAATTCAAATAAAGTTATTATAGAGCAAGGAGTCTGTAAATAACATTTATATACAGCATATATCAAATATGAGCAGAGCTCCTTTTGGCAAAGTAAATCTGCTTGCTACAACAATGCAAGCTGAAATTTGTTCTACTTGTCAAGCAGCTGGACAGGACAAAAAACCAGGTGTGGGACAGGAGAACTGCTGTGTTGGGGAAGTTTGGCATGTTTGGCGTTGAGAACCATATCATATCACATAAAATCCAACATACTGTAATGCACTGAAATAAAGGGAAAATCCTGAAAAGTGTAGTAGAGGCTTTTAAACATGTCTCTTTACAGCTATGGGGTCTTATTACTTCATCTGTGAAGCACATTGAGCTTATTTAACCTGCATGAAAAGTGCTGCACAAATGCATCATTGATTGATCGAAATTCCCAAGCATAAAAGCGCAGAGAAAAATGTTCAATTTCTTCTCAGTTTTACCTCAAATAAGAACTGATAAGAAAAGCTATAGCATTGACTTTCAGACATCGTGTACAGGTAAATAGCTTCCAAGCCTAAAAAGTGAAGAAATATGGATATTTTTGAAACCTGCTTTCTGCCTTTTAGTCATCAGGTGGCAATTACTGTGACGACAAAGAAGAAAAAAAGCCCTACGGTTGTACTGATATATTGTGATGAGATCATAGCCTCAGTGAGTTTTACATCATATCTTTTACACAGGTTTATGTGAAGGAAGAGTTTGGTATTTCCAACACCATAAATGGATAAGAATCACTTCACAGAGCTCAGCAGTCCCCTGAATGGCTGGTCCTGACGTGTCTGGGTTGGGTACCAGTGAAAAGTTCACGCAGACCATGTGAGTGCAGCCTGTGCCGTATATGGACCCTGTGCTAAACACTGCCTGAAATGCTGTTTTCCTCCCGGCAAGGCTCAGAGCAGCGCCACCACGCTCTGAGGGGTGAAATTTCACAGAGATGCTACACATCGACAGACATTAATCAGTGAACACTGATGACATTATATATTCATTTACTAAATATTCAAATTGGCCTTGAATCAAGGAGCACTTGGCAACTTCTAATCAACCCAGTGTGTCTGTAACCTCTAGAAATTAGCCTGTGCTAATTATCACCTGAAAAGCTTTAATTTGTTTAGCAACAATTCCAAAGCCGTGTGCATACAAATCAGAGTGGGCCACCGGAGACCGGCTCATCCACAACCGCTCTTCTCTGTATTTTGATTTTTGCTGTTGGTATGGAAGAAGAGAAGGCTCCCTGTGGACCCTTCTATCACTACCTACAAGCATTTCCTGTGACCAGCCGCAAAATACAGCAACAGCTTGTAGGTAATTGATCAGGCAAGTGAACTGTAAAATATTCATTTTCTACTTCAACAGCCAGATAAATCTCTACGGAGGGTTTGGGGAGGATGCTGGTGGAAATATTGCTTATGCACCAGGAGCTAGGAGCTGCAGCAGCACGATGGTGAGGGGCAGATAAGAGGGGAAGCGTCACTGAGTTTGGGTGTAGCTGCCAGCAGCGGCCAGTCATGCAATTCCCTGCTTGGCTTTAGACCAAGAAGCCAAATCCCCCTCTACAGCCCCGGATTTCATGCCGCAGAGTTGAGGGTAGCTTGGTCTGCAACCTCCATGGCTGGCAGGCTAAAGAGATGATTCCTGTCCCAGTCTGCTTGACCTGTTTTTGTGTATTGTAGCTTCACACACACACACACACACACACACACACACACACACACACACACACACACACACACACTCGCGTGACTGAGATAGGCCCCGCGTTCAATGCACCAATTCTCTGTGAGCATGTGTGATTGATACCAAAGCAAAGGCGGTGAAAACAGTCATTTCCAAGGATCTCCTTTGATTTGTCAATGGAATCTATCAATGAGGCTGTCACTGGACCAACAGGAAAAACAGACCAGGAAAAGGTCACAGTGTCACAAGAAAAAGGCTCTCTGAAGGTTGTTTTTTTTTTTTTTGTTTTTTTTTTTTGCTATTTGATTGCCCTATTTTGAAGAATTTATATATAATCGATTGCGGTGGATAGATGCTAATGTTTGATCAATACAAGAGCGGTTTAAAGGTTGCCACGGCATTCTGCTCTGACCTTTTACTCAAGGTTGTTTGACCTTTAGATTCTTCAAACATGCTAACAGATGATGGAAAACGTGCTTGTCGTTTCACACCACCGTGCACATATTGCTTCTCATGAGGAAATTCAGAAATAATGTGCCAGTTTTCCAAATCTCACGTTGGTTTTTCCAGAGTACATCTGTGTTTTATGGAAGGTGGTGGCAGTATTATAAAGATTAAGTCAGAATTAGGATTTGAAAGCAGACTACTTTGGTAAATTAATATGAATGTATTTACATCTTTTTACAGAGACGTAACAGAGTGTCAAATTTTGTTTTGGAACATCTCATCAGTGCTTTTTCATCTTTTCAATTCGAGTGAAATTTACACACACAACATGTTTTCTCAACTCTCCCCGTGTCATTTTTGGTTCTCAAATACCTGGGGTCTTTATTAATCTTTTCACATCTTATATACGTATGGATGATTGACTTTAGAGCTAAAGAGGATACGCCAGACTTAGTAGCTTTAATATACATAAGCTTGGCATCTCGCACATGCACACACAAACACATGCACGCACACACCCACCCTCGCACACACACATACTTGCACATACTCGTGTGCGCACACACCTACACACACACGCACACGGGCTCTGGCACATAGGGGGTAGACCCCGCCACTCACCCACCCCCCACCTCCCCAGGTACAAGGGCACAAGCCCTTGGGGCACTGCCAGGACCCCGTGGAGGGGGTGGGGGTGTGACTCCACCCCGGGGGAATGCGTCCAGGCCAGCCCGCGCCACCCGCGCACCCTGGGCTGAACAGCTTTCCAGGCTGAAGGCTGAACCCAGCCCTACCTGGGAGGTAGGCCAAGCCAACCCAGGGCCACAGCACCCCCACCTCCACCACCACCATCAGGCCCACCAGGCAAGCTGCACAGCCACCCCAGGACAGCAGCCCAAGCCACTGGCCCCAGTGGGCCACAGCAGACCCCCCGTGACCAGGGCAAAGCCAGCCACCCAGAGGCACCAAGGAGAGTAAGCCATGGCCAGCTACCCATCAAGTTATAGAGTCAATAATTGGGGACCAGGGAGAACTGAATTCAATCAGCTGGTTTTTAGAGGAGGCCGACAATCTCTCCACGCTAATATGGTCTAATAGGAGGATGCTATACTGAGTTATACATAAATTATTTCTTGATTTTCAATTCATGAGGATAGTTTTCTTGCTGATGCATGAGGCAGTGAGGACCATGCGTGTCATCTTTACCTCTGTGTTTATTTCACTTATATCACCCACTATGCAAAGTGTAGGAGATGTTGGGATATGACACTAAAGCCATGCTGGTAGGTCTTTACATGTCCTCTGCCAGAACTTTAGGACTGATGTGCATTTAAGCAATATTACACCAGAGTGAGTATGGAATCAATGCTTATAGTAACTGTGGGTATGATACATCTAATGCCCCCCTGCTATCACACCCGGAGTTAGTATATTCACAATACCGTAACAACCTCAAGTGTAATTTTGCTCTTATACAACAGTTCCAGCAAGCACAATTTATTAAATGACAGCAATACTAGATAAAATATTGTAATTTGTTTGTTTAACCGGTTATTTTGTACAGCTGAGAAAAAATAGTCCCTTCTAAATGTAGCCAGTAACTGTTGCTAAACATCTCAATCAGCATGAAGACGTCTACTGTTATTTCACACACATGTAAACAAATTAAATATTGTCAAGTGCAGAAATCAGTGTTTATAAAACATATACCTGTTGAGTCGGTACTGCAGAAGACCCGAGATCAAAATGTGGCCACTGGCCAATGCAGGTAGCTAGCTGGTGGCTAGTAGCTAGAATACTAGCGATTTATTTGACACACTTCATTCACTTTTCTTGGCATTTTCAGATGAACAAAGGGTCCATCACCACAAAAGTATTGTGGTTTTACCGTGTTATCCTCGTTTTTGCTTTTCTCCAGATTGTCCAGGTCAGCTGCTGAAATTTTTGCACACTGGGAGGTTTCCATGGAAATAACCTGGCTTCTTCCCTTCTCCTCCTCCTCTTCTGATGACCTTTCATAATTTAACTCAAATATTATATTCAGAAAAATGTCCATCATTTTGTTGTATTCCATTAATGCTGCCTTAAAGTGCCGACCAGGATTCGACAGTAAATAACAGTTTGTGGGCGACATACATTGTGGGCTCACATTTCCACAGAGATATGACTGCATGCGTATTGGGGGTTTCACGTCTGGAAGGACAAAGGACTCGAATCTGCAGAAGATAACGAGGAGGTGTGAGATTGGTCTTTTTGTCCCACAGAAGATGCCCCGGAGGGATTTCCGGTTCATCAAGGAATGAGAGACAATGGTGAAGGTTCAAAGGGATGCTTTGTGACTGTATGTTTACTGAAAACACCATGTGACTTGAGTTCTGATGCTGGAAACATATAAAAGGGTGATGTGATATGATTCTTTCTCTTCTTCCGGCTTTGAGAATGCTAGACGATGTGTTCTGTCAATAAAGCTGAACTTAAGAACTAAACTCAGCCTCATCATTCGAGCACATCCTCAGCCTCATCATTCGAGCACATCCTCTACAAGTTACTAATTAATGGTTACTAGAACACCTTTGAAGCGAAGTGATACATATCCAGTGAAAGTTGGAGTGCAATTATCTTGAATTTTAGTAACTCCTAGAATCCCTGTTGTCCAATCAAATTGCTTGGCCAGAACTAACTGCTGTATAAGACCACATAGCATGAATATAATGATTGGGGGTGTTGCTGGTGCAACGAGAACAGTTATTTATGTGACTCAGGCCCATTTTGAACATCCTTTTTCCTGTGTAATGAATCCTATGTAGAACTTTGTACTGTATGAGTTGTAAATATGAATGATAATGTCATCTTAAGTGTTTAAGCATATTTGTGTCCAGAAGCTTTCAATCTGATTGACTGATATCTGTCTCTCATTTTAATTTTGGAAGAGAAACTGACTTATCCAGTTTTGATAATAGCTCACATACTGTATTTTCAATATCAATTTAGGGGAACGAAACCTTAGAAACTGTTACCTTTACTGGTACCTCTAAATCTATTTGGTTAAAACTGAATTTTGCTTTTATTATGGATTGAAGCCGTCTTTATTCAAGAACTTTTTTTTTTTAATCATTGATGTCATATTGTGACAAGTTCCTGGAATTGGAAAAAATTTCCATCTCAGATAAGATGTTCTAAGTTTTTTTTATTCCTTTCTCACACCGTAGTGAAAAGTTTAACATCCTGTTCTGTTGCAGGATATCAGGATTATGGGCGTGAGTTTACAAGGGACAAGTGAAGACCCCGTTATTTTTAAAAATTTCTACCAAGCTGTCAGAGAAGAGCTGATGTTAATGCTTTTAAAACAGTCACGGCGTTTGATACTGGGACTCATGAAAGGTAAGTAAGCGATATTTAGAGATCCACAAAGAGCCTGTTCAACCTCCAATCATGGGTTTCCCAGTGGAGTTGTTTTGTCCAGTTAGAAACAAACTACAGTCTACTGGTTAAGATGTAATAATGAAAATTTGGTAAGTCTAAACCCCTATACTCTTTTTCTTTTTGTAGAGTTTTTACAGTAATTCATGGTGGTTTAGCCTTCCATAAAAAAATATTTATATATGAATCTAAAGACTTAAACCAGGCCATAGATAGTTCGGTAGGAATCATTGATTAATTTTAGGGAGGGACATCATTTTAACAGTTGCAACTCTTTCTATGAGTGATATAAGTAACTTCCTCCAACGCATAAGGTTGTCTTGCAGGGCTGGGAATCATCACTAATTTCCAGAATCGATTCAGTTCAATCCCGATTCACTCAGGGAAATTACCATTTTAATAGCTATTTTACTTGTCAGAAAAAAAAAAAAAAAATTCTTAGAGACCTAATGCTGCAAATTGTACCAGGAATACTCTAACTTTGTTAAAGATGCCCTCTGGTGGCTTTAAAACCACCTCAAAAACAAATATGTATTGCCCAAAATAGTATATTGTGGCTTTTTTACCCACACAAAAACTTTCAATACTTTACAATGGCTTAGAAAGACCTTTAACATTTTCCACCTACTTAAGTATGCACGGAGCTATGAATATTCTAATTAGCTCCACCCATACCCCTGCCCACCAGTAGTGTATGCTGAAGGCCAGCATACACTACTGGCTGTTCTGGTGTTCTCAGGTCAGAGGGGAGCCCTCTGACCTGAGAACACCAAAGACTGCTTCACTAAACAATGGCCAACTCGCCTCACTCCTCCGGAGGGAGAGGGGGCAGTGTTATGTCTCCTCCTTAATGTCTTCTCCTCCATCCTCCCTGGCTGGGATGGAGTGGAGCACCTGAAGGGTTTTGTGTTCCCCCCAAAAAAAACCTTCACCGTACCAAGTCAAACGAATGCAAAACGGACGGAGGGCAGTCTTGGCACCTTCATCCCCTGAGAGCAGATGTTTCTCTCTGGTTCGGCTTTCCGACTGTGTCTGGTCCTCCAGGACCCCGCATGTGCGGCATGGCAGCTGATGGACTCCGGTCAGGAGCAGGACTGCTTACGTAGCTAGAAATGTTCTGTCCAAACTCACCCGTTTTGGGGGGGGGGGGGGCTTTACTGGAAATTCACAGCAGATGGTAGATAGATAGATAGATAGATAGATAGATAGATAGATAGATAGATAGATAGATAGATAGATTCTTATTTTGAAAAAAGAGTATGACAAAAACAAAACAAATGACAAATGCAATAAAGTAACAGTATACAGTGTTCGAAAGGGAGAAGGAAGAAGTGAACACTTATTAATTCCATCTCCTCTTTTCCATAAATACACCCATGTGAATTATATACAAATTACCACATTTAAGACCCCAAGTAAACAATTAACTGTATTTTGTACATATCAACATAAACACCCATCCATCCTAACATACATTGATGTCCATACATCAAAACCAGCCTCAAACAACACAGATATAGCGATTTATTTGGCAAACTTCATTCACTTTTCTTGGCATTTTGGCATTTCTTGGCATTTTGTGGTGTGACTGGCATTCAGCAAGATGGCGGCCGGACCAGGGAAACTTAAAGGCCCGGACCGAGGATTTGTGTAAAAGCTGTCCAAAGAAGACTTTTCTCCGTCATCAACAGATGTGAGGAATGTTTGTAGGATGACAACTAAACTGACCCGGAGAAGGTTCTGGTTCCATTTCTGCTTTCTGACTAGCTAACGCTAATGCTACGACTAGCTAACGCCATAGCTAGTCATAGCACCTAGCACCGACACGGAGAAGTGACTCTGTCCCCGGTGATTGGGGCTCGCCGGAGGAACAAGCCGAGGCAGCAGTTGGACGGGAGCCGGATCAGAGTTCAGCTGCAGCGGTGGTGGGAGACGGGGACCAGTGGAGGACCACCGGGGCCCCAGCCGGAGTCGGAGCCCAGTTGCAGTGGCGGGGCTCAGCGGAGGATCTACCGGGACCCCAGCTGGACAGAAGCAGGATCGGAGCTTGGCTACAGCGGCGGTGGGCGGCGGGACTCGGTGGGGGAGCTTCCGCGGCTGGACAGGAGCTCGGTTACGGCGGTGGTAAGCAGCGGGACTAGCAGCGGAGGGGGCTAGCTGAGGCCCAGCTGGATTCGAGGTCGGTCGGATCGGATACCGGCGACACCAGCAGAGACTGTTTTACTATCCACAGGTCAGTAAAAATGCCACCAAAGAAGGAGGAAATGGAAGAGATCAAAAAATCTCTGAACTTCTTGTCAGAACTGACCAAAGTGGTTAGTCAGCAGGCTAAAATAATAGAGCTAATGGAAGGAGTCCGAGAATTAAAATTAACAATTAAGGAAAAAGACAAAAAAATTACAGACTTGGAGTGACGCATCGAGGATCTTGAACAATATTCTCGTATGGATGATTTAATTATAAGTGGACTAGACATTAAATACCAATTATATGCTCATGCTACAGCAGGATTGAGAGGACAGGATGCTCCCCTGAATGAATCAGTCTCCCTGGAAAACCAGGTGCTTCAGTTCCTTGATAGTAGAAATATAAAGGTCGCAGCAAATGCAATTTCAGCCTGTTATGCTTTACCCAGAAAAGACAATAAAACAAAGAAATCAATTGTGATGCGCTTTGTGAACAGAAGGGTAAAGAATGACATACTGAGGCAGACCAGGAAGCTACGGGGAACAGAAGTTTACCTAAATGAACATCTAACAAAAACTAATGCTGAAATAGCACGGCAAGCATGGATGCTGAAAAGACAAAATAAGATACAGGCAACATGGACAAGAAATTGTAGAGTTTGGATCAAACTAAATGGAACACCTGAGGAAGCAAAGAGTATAATAATCAGGGATGTTACTGACTTAAATAAATACAGATGAACACTGGTTAAGAAAATTAAGAGACTATAAAAATCCATATCCACACACACGGCAAGAATAGTTCTTTTGACATACCATGTCAATGTACTTTAAAAAACATAAACAAAACAAACAAAACAAACTTATGACTGACTTGAGTAGACATCAATTATCCCCAGTTGGAGGAAGTCATTTGACACAGTGAGGAAATTCAAACTCTGAAAATATGCCATTATGCTGAACATAAACTACAAGAGATGGAAAATGATATTGATCCTGATAACCACTTTTTCAATAATATTCATAATCATTGTGACTATTACACCGAAAAGCAATTCAAAAGTCAAGTGCAACTAGATGGTAAACTATCAATAATACACTTCAACAGCAGAAGTCATAACAAAAACTTTCCACAGATTCAGGACTATTTAAAACAGCTAGACAGAAAATTTACAGATATCGCAGTCTCTGAAACTTGGCTTAATGAAGAGCAGGCTCCCCTGATGGCAATAGAGGGATATCAGATGTTTCATATTAACAGATCTCAAAAAAAGGGTGGTGATGTTGCACTGTATATTGATGACCTGTATAGGTGTAAGCTTGTAAATGGAATGTCCTTTGCACTACCAGGGATTTTGGAATGTGTTACTGTTGAGATTGACCAAGATAAAACAAAAAATCTAATTATAAGTTGTATATATAGAACGCCGGGACCTTGCATTGAGACATTCAGAGATAAATTAGTCGAGCTGTACAATAATATTACTAGTAAGAAAATGGTAGTAATTTGTGGAGATTTCAATATTGATTTACTAAATCCATATCAACAAAATGTAATTACAGAGTTCATGAATTCTATGTACAGCATGAGTCTAGATCCCACAATAACACATCCCAGTAGAATCACAGTTCACACTGCTACACTTATTGACAACCTGTTTGTTAATATTATTGATAAGAAAATAAAAAGTGGATTATTGATAAATGATATAAGTGACCATTTGCCAACCTTTGCACTTATCCATGGCCACACGGGGGCCAATACAGAAAAAAAATTTAAAATCGTTCAGATACAAATCACAAAATGCAATCAGTTCTTTTAAAGAAGACTTGCTGAAGCAAGACTGGACAAAAGTCTATGTATCAGATGTAAATGAAGCCTATGACACATTTATAAACATTGTAACCACTCTTTATGAAAAAAATTGTCCATTAGTAAAGAAAAAGCTGAAACATAAATTTGCCGATAAGCCATGGTTAACCAAAGGATTACAAAAGGCGTGTAAAAAGAAAAATTTATTATATAAAGCTTTTCTAAAGAAAAGGACAAAAGAAGCAGAGCAGTGGTATAAAACATACAAAAATAAGTTAACATATATAATAAGATGTAGTAAAAGAGACTATTACAGTAAAGAACGGGAGAAAAACAGAAACAATATTAAAAATACATGGACAATACTTAACAATATTCTTGGAAATAAAAACAGAAATACAAGCTACCCAACCAATTTTTCAAAAAACAATAAAACGACTCAGAGTGTGAATGCAGCTTCACCTGCAGATGAATTTAATAACTTTTATGTTAACATTGGTCCTAATTTGGCTCGAGAAATACCCATTACGGCACCCACAGGTGATACAATAAGCAAAAACACTGCTATAAAAGACTCCATTTTCATAAAGAACACAGACGAGAGAGAGGTCATTGAAATTGTTAAATCGTTGAAAAGTAAAACATCTACGGACTGTGATGGTATTGACATGCTCTTAGTCAAAACTATTAATGAATGCTTAGTGAAACCACTGACGTATATCTGTAACCTGTCTCTCAAAACAGATATATTTCCCAATGCAATGAAAATAGCTAAAGTAATTCCGATATACAAGATGGGTGACAGAGGGGAACTTTCAAACTATAGACCAATTTCACTATTGCCGCAATTTTCCAAGATAATTCAATTCAATTCAACTTTATTTATATAGCGCCATTTCACAACAACAGTCATCTCATAGCACTATCAACTGTAGGGGGAACCTTCACAGTTGCAGAAAGACCCCAGCAATCAGGCGATCCCCTGTGAGCAAGCACTTGGCGACAGTGGAGAGGAAAAACTCCCTTTTAACAGGAAGAAACCTCCAGCAGAACCAGGCTCAGGGAGGGGCAGTCATCTGCTGCGACTGGCTGGGGGGTGAGGGGATAGAGAAGATGAAAAGAACAGACATGTAGAGAGCAAACAGCACGATGGGGACTCAATCTATGGGAGAGAACAAACAAATGTTAATGACCAGCAAAAAAAAAAAAAATTCATTGACAGTGAGGAAAGGAGTGAGGCCCAGTGCATTACTGGATGTCCCCCGGCCTAAACCTATTAGCAGCATAACTAAGGGAGGGTTCAGAAACACATGATCCCTCCCTAATTGTAGGCTATATCAAAAAGGTAGGTTTTAGCCCTGTTCTTAAAAACAGAGATCGAGTCTGACTCCCAAATCCAGATTGGCAGCTGGTTCCACAGGAGAGGAGCTTGATAACTGAAGGCTCTGCCTCCCATTGTACTTTTGGAGATTCTAGGTATTACAAGTAATCCTGCATTTTTGGAGCGTAGTGCTCTGTTAGGATAATACGGTAGTATCAGATCCTTTAAATAAAAAGGAGCCTGATTGTTTAGAGCTTTGTCAGTAAGAAGAAGGATTTTAAACTTAATTCTAAACTCTATGGGAAGCCAATGAAGGGAGGCCAGAACCGGAGAGATATGATCTCTCTTTCTAGTACCTGTTAAAACTCTTGCTGCAGCATTTTGGATCAGCTGAAGACTTTTTAAAGATGTTTTAGGACAGCCTGATAATAAAGAATTACAATAATCTAATCTCAAGCTAACAAAAGCGTGGATCAATTTCTCAGCATCACTCTGAGACAAGATGCTCCTAATCTTGGCAATATTAAAAAAAAAAAAAATAAGATGGCGGCAGCGCGCTCGGACGCAGCGGCCCCTCTTGGCATCAGCGAGTGTGAGAGTTTTGAGTGTTGTGATCATCCCAGACGTACATTCTGTAAAACTTACAACCGTGAGACCTTATTAAACATCAAGGTACTGCACGCTGCAAGAATCGCGGCGATCGGTTGTGATTTGGACATCCTACGCCAGCACGGAATTCTGGCGGAGTCTCCGCTGGAAGCTACCCGTGAGAGGAGGAAGCGGAAGCGGAGGGAACGCAGGAAAAAGCGAGGAAAAAGGGCCGGGATCCATGCTAGGCTAAAGGCTAACCCCTCCAGACCAGCGGTGCCGTCGCTTCTTCTCTCTCAAACGTCCGTGCCCTCGAAAGCAAGGTGGACGAATTGCGTCTGCTGAGAGAAACCCGGAGAGAGTGGAGGGACTGCTGTGTGTTTGTTTTCACCGAGACATGGCTCCACGACAACATTCCTGACGAGGCCATTCAACTGGAAGATATGGCGATGTTCCGTGCCGACAGGGAAACGGCGAGCTCCGGTAAGAGCCAGGGGGGTGGGCTATGCATCTATGTTAACAAGAACTGGTGCGTTAATGCCACGTTAGTGTCTAAACACTGCTCTCCGTTGGCGGAGTTCCTTATTGTAAGTTGTCGGCCTTATTATCTGCCTAGGGAATTCAGCAACGTGTTTGTAGTCGGTGTTTACATAGCGCCGAGCGCTAACGCGAAAGCTAATGCTAAGAAGGCACTCGGGGAACTGCACAATACAATCAGTGAAATCCAAACTTCACACCCGGACAGTTTTGTGGTGGTTGCGGGGGATTTTAACCACGCCAGCCTAAAGACTGTGCTCCCCAAGTTTAAACAATGTGTAGACTTTAAGACCAGAGGAGAGAATATGTTGGACTTAGTGTACACAAACACAGATGCATATAAAGCGATACCCCGCCCCCATCTCGGCCGTTCTGATCACATATCCGTGATGCTGGTGCCTGCCTACAAACCTTTATTGAAGTGCAGCAGGCCAGCAGTGAAACAAATCAGGATTTGGCCAGAGAGTGCAACCCCTGCACTGAAAGACTGTTTTCAGCACACAGACTGGAAGGTCTGCAAAATAGCAGCCTCCCAGGAAGACAGGACAGATGTGGAGGAGTATGCTGATTCGGTCACCAGCTACATCGCGAAGTGCACAGAGGATTTCACTACAGTGAAGACCATCACTATGCGGGGTAATCATAAGCCCTGGATGACTGCAGAGGTGCGCTCGCTGCTCACAGCCAGAGATGCAGCCTTCAGAGCGAAGGACAGGATCGCCCTCCCCTCAGCCAGGTCTGCACTTTCTAAGGGAATTAAGGCGGCAAAGCGCGCCTATGCGGAGAAAATCCAGGGACACCTCTGTAACACTAGGAACACCAAGCAGATGTGGCAGGGAGTTCGGACACTGACGGGCTTTAAGCCTAGGCAGGGGGTCGATGATGACGACGCTTCACTTCCAGACAGGCTTAATGACTTCTTTGCACGTTTTGAAGCATCAAACTCGACAATCAGAGAGAGGGCTGGCCCTCCCCCACCATCGGTCGGACCAGCTTTTACCATCAACACAGCGGACACACGGAGGACCCTAACCAGAGTCAACCCATGCAAAGCTGCAGGTCCAGACAACATTCCGGAACGTGTGCTCCGAGACTGCGCGAGCGAGTTGGCGGATGTCCTGACTGACATTTATAACATCTCCCTGAGTTAGGCCATCGTTCCCAGATGCTTCAAGACCTCTATCATTGTACCGGTGGCAAAGAAACCAGTGGTGTCCTGTTTGAATGTCTATCGTCCTGTTGCACTGAAACCAATTGTGATGAAGTGTTTTGAGCGGCTTGTCAAACCACACATTACAGCCTGCCTCCCTGCATCACACGACCCGCTCCAGTTTGCATATCGTTCAAACCACTCCACGGAGGATGCTATAGTCACCACCCTACACTCTGTCATCACCCACCTGGACCAGAAAGACACCTACGTCAGACTCCTGTACATTGATTTCAGTTCAGCATTCAACACCATTATTCCCCAGAGACTGATGGAGAAATTACTCCTTCTCGGTCTGAACACCGCCACATGTCTCTGGATCCTGGATTTTCTGACTGAGAGACCTCACTCTGTCCGGGTTGGAAACAACATCTCCAAGTCTGTCACGCTGAGTACCGGATCCCCTCAAGGCTGTGTACTCAGTCCACTGTTGTTTACACTTCTAACACATGACTGTGTATCCAGACACGAGGGGAACCAGATTATTAAGTTTGCGGATGACACCACGGTGGTGGGACTTATCCAGAGGGATGAGGAATCAATGTACAGGGAAGAAGTGAGAGACCTGGAGGGCTGGTGCAGGGAGAACAATCTGGTGCTCAACGTGGACAAAACGAAGGAGATGATTATCGACTTCTGGCGGTCGCAGCATGAGCATGCCCCCCTCAGCATCGGCGGCTGTTTAGTGGAGAGAGTAGAGAACATCAAGTTCCTCGGAGTGCAGATCTCACAGGACCTGACCTGGAGCAAGAATTCCTTGGCGATCAGGAAGCGGGCTCAGCAGAAACTGCACTTCTTGAGGAAACTCAAACAGGCCTCTCTCCCCATCTGCATTCTCAGGACCTTCTACAGAGGTGTGGTGGAGAGTGTTCTGATGTACTGCATTGCTACATGGTACTCCAGCTGCAGTATGTCAGACAAAAAAGCCCTGCAGAGGATAGTCAAGGGGGTGGAGAGGGTAACTGGAGTCTCCCTCCCCTCTGTCCAAGAACTTTTTCAGAACCGTTGTAGGAGCAGGGCACTAAACATTGTCAAGGACCGTTCTCACCCTCTGCATAAACACTTTGAACTTCTTCCATCTGGTAAACGATTCCGGAGCATCAGAGGCAGAACCACCAGACTGATCAACAGCTTCCTTCCACAAGCTGTCAGGATGCTGAACAGTTGACCCGGAATCTCTCATACACACTCCTGCACCTACGGACATTTTGTATATTATAGTTAGTTATTCTTTTTTTTCCCCAAGTATGTCTCAGGGATGTGTGAATGGATGGGGGGTTGGGGGTGGGGGGGAGCTATGTGGGAATGTGTCTTAAATCATGCTGCTTCTTATATGGATGCCGAGAGAAACGCAATTTCATCTTGCCTGCACTACAGTTGTATGTACAGCAATATGACAATAAAGTTTGATTTGATTTGATTTGATTTGATTACGCAAATGATAGAAGGCAGTCTTAGAAATAAATTTAATATGTGAATTGAAGGACAGATCTTGATCAAAAATAATTCCAAGGTTCCTCACAGAGCTATTAAGAGAAAGAGTAACTGCATCCAAACTGAAAGTTTGATTTGGAAAGGAATTTCTAAGGTTTTTTGGACCAACAAGAATGACTTCAGTCTTATCTGAATTTAATAGCAGGACATTACAAGTCATCCAAGCTTTGATTTCCTTAAGACAGGCTTCTAATTTGGCTAATTGATTACTATCATCTGGCTTCATTGACAGGTATAATTGTGTGTTATCTGCATAACAATGAAAATGTATACAGTGCTTTCTAATAATGTTGCCTAACGGAAGCATATATAAACTAAAAAGAGTAGGGCCTAGCACAGATCCCTGTGGAACTCCATGACTAAGCTTTGAGTTGAAAGAAAACTCATTATTTACATGAACAAACTGGAACCTATCAGATAAATAAGATCTAAACCACTGCAACAAAGTTCCATTAAGTCCAACATAGTGTTCTAATCTATCAAGTAGAATATTATGATCAATAGTATCACAAGTTGCACTAAGGTCTAAAAGGACAAGTACAGAAACCAGTCCATTATCAGATGCAATGAGGAGGTCGTTAGTGACCTTCCCTAAGGCTGTTTCAGTACTATGATGGATTGTAAACCCAGATTGAAACTCTTCAAGTAAACCATTTCCCTGCAGGTGGTCAAATAATTGCGTAGCAACAACTCTTTCTAAGATTTTTGTAAATGAAAGGGAGATTAGAGATTGGTCTATAGTTAGCTAAAGCTCCTGGATCTAGCGTTGGCTTTTTGAGTAAGGGTTTAATTACAGCCGTTTTAAAAGCCTGCGGTACATGGCCTAAAGTTAATGAAGAATTGATTATATGAAGAATAAAGCTACCAATAAGTGGGAAGACTTCTTTAAATAACATAAATAACATAAACAATAATAATACTTGAAAAAATATTCTATGAGAGAATTGACAACTTCATACTGAAGAATAATTTATTGTGTGAGCAGCAATATGGGTTCAGACACAAGAGGACAACTGCATTTGCTCTAATGGAATTTATAGAAAAATTATCAACTGCCGTTGAAAATAAAGAGTATTCAGTTGGGGTATTCCTGGATCATAAAAAAAGCATTTGATACAGTGGATCATAATTTATTATTAAAGAAACTACAAAATTGTGGTATTAGGGGAGTAGCACTGTCCTGCTTATGTAGTTACTTAAAGAATATATATCAGTATGTATGTGTTGGTAACAAAACTCACAGTTACTGAAGGTTACTTGTGGAGTCCCACAGGGTTCAGTTTTGGGGCCATTGTTATTCAGTATGTATATAAATGATATATGTAAAGTTTCAGAAAAAATGGATTTAATATTGTTTGCCGATGACACTAATTTATTATGCAGTGGAAGCATTTTGGAACAACTTTTGGATACACTCGGAAAGGAATTAGGAAAGCTTAAACTGTGGTTTGATTCAAACAAATTAACGCTCAATTTAAGTAAGACAAAATTTATAGTTTTTAACAACCATCACAACAACTTAGTATCTAAACTCAGTGTAAATGGTGTAGAGATTGAAAGGGTATCTGAAACTAAATTTCTTGGTGTGATAATTGATAATAAACTGTGTTGGAAGTCACATATTAATTATATTAAAGGTAAAATATCCAAATCAATTGCAAAACTACACAGAGTGAAATATTTGCTGAATCAACCCACACTATATACCTTGTATCATTCATTAATACTCCCATACATGACATATTGTACTGAAGTATGGGGAAATACATATAAAACAAACACATATCCAGTCTTTATGCTTCAGAAGAGAGCATTTAGAATAATAAACAAAGCTGCTTACAGGGAACCAACAAACCCACTTTTTCTTAAATTAAAAGCTCTCAAGTTGAAAGATCTGGTTGACTTTAAAACTGCAGTAATAATGTTTAAAGTGAAGAATCTATCACTGCCCACAAATATCCAAAAGCTGTTCCAAATAAGGGAGAAACAATATCATTTCAGAAGAACATGTATATTTCAAAAACCTTCAGTGAGAACTACCACCAAGCAACACTGTGTTTCAGTGCAAGGAGTCAGATTATGGAACGATTTTGGACCTGAATTAAAATCATGTACAACGCTTGGACAATTTAAACAAAAACTAAAGGAAGAAATACTCCAAACATATATACAAGATGACATGTAAAATCACATAAGGATTGTCATATCCAGTCTGCGTTGTGTTGTTGCTTAGTTGTTGGGTTTTTTTGTCACATTTTGTCTTAGCTTTGTTCTGAATTGTAATCGCTTGTTTGTTTTTCTTTTGAATTCTTGGATGGAATATGGGTGGGCAATATAAGCTGCGGCTTCAGCCATCACCCATTTCGGATAACTTATGTTGAACTGTATAATCAGAGGAGTTATTGTCTAATTTGACCTTGTTGGATTTTTTCCCCCTTTGTTATATTATTCTGTTTCTTTTAATCTGTACTTTTAATCTATCCGAAATAAAGATTGATTGATTGATTGATTGATTGATTGATATACACAGTGCTGTCCTACCCACCATTCCATAGTGTCCCATAGTGAGCATAGTGAATCGTACATATAAATACTACCCTTCTAACATATATCCTTTCAGCAAATAATGTTTATACCTCTTTTTGAATTGATTTCTTTTTGTACATACAGTGGGGAAAAAAAGTATTTAGTCAGCCACCAATTGTGCAAGTTCTCCCACTTAAAAGATGAGAGAGGTCTCCAATTTTCATCACAGGTATACCTCAACTATGAGAGACAAAATGAGAAAAAAAAAATCCAGAAAATCACATTGAAGGATTTTTAATGAATTAATTGGTAAATTCCTCGGTAAAATAAGTATTTGGTCAATAACAAAAGTTCATCTCAATACTTTGTTATATACCCTTTGTTGACAATGACAGAGGTCAAACGTTTTCTGTAAGTCTTCACAAGGTTTTCACACACTGTTGCTTGTATTTTGGCCCATTCCTCCATGCAGATCTCCTCTAGAGCAATGATGTTTTGGGGCTGTCGCTCGGCAACACAGACTTTCAACTCCCTCCAAAGATTTTCTATGGGATTGAGATCTGGAGAGTGGCTAGGCCACTCCAGGACTTTGAAATGCTTCTTACGAAGCCACTCCTTCGTTCCCCGGGCAGTGTGTTTGGGATCATTGTCATGCTGAAAGACCCAGCCATGTTTCATCTTCAATGCCCTTGCTGATGGAAGGAGGTTTTCACTCAAAATCTCACGATACATGGCCCCATTCATTCTTTCCTTTACACGGATCAGTCGTCCTGGTCCCTTTGCAGAAAAACAACCCCAAAGTGTGATGTTTCCACCCCCATGCTTCACAGTAGGTATAGTGTTCTTTCTCCTCCAAACACGACAAGTTGAGTTTTTACCAAAAAGTTCTATTTTGGTTTCATCTGACCATATGACATTCTCTCAATCCTCCTCTGGATCATCCAAATGCTCTCTAGCAAACTTCAGACGGGCCTGGACATGTACTGGCTTAAGCAGGGGGACACATCTGGCACTGCAGGATTTGAGTCCCTGGCGACGTAGTGTGTTACTGATGTAGCCTTTGTTACTTTGGTCTCAGCTCTCTGCAGGTCCTTCACTAGGTCCCCCCATGTGGTTCTGGGATTTTTGCTCACCGTTCTCGTGATCATTTTGACCTCACGGGGTGAGATCTTGCGTGGAACCCAGATCGAGGGAGATTATCAGTGGTCTTGTATGTCTTCCATTTTCTAATAATTGCTCCCACAGTTGATTTCTTCACACCAAGCTGCTTACCTGTTGCAGATTCAGTCTTCCCTACAATTTTGTCTCTGGTGTCCTTTGACAGCTCTTTGGTCTTGGCCATAGTGGAGTTTGGAGTCTGACTGTTTGAGGTTGTGGACAGGTGTCTTTTATACTGATAATGAGTTCAAACAGGTGCCATTAATACAGGTAACGAGTGGAGGACAGAGGAGCCTCTTAAAGAAGAAGTTACAGGTCTGTGAGAGCCAGAAATCTTGCTTGTTTGTAGGTGACCAAATACTTATTTTACTGAGGAATTTACCAATTAATTCATTAAAAATCCTTCAATGTGATTTTCTGGATTTTTTTTTCTCATTTTGTCTCTCATAGTTGAGGTATACCTATGATGAAAATTGGAGACCTCTCTCATCTTTTAAGTGGGAGAACTTGCAAAATTGGTGGCTGACTAAATACTTTTTTGCCCACTGTAGTTTCAGTTCCAGCTCCAGACTGTTCCACAAATCCACCCCACAGACAGATATGCACATACTTTTCTTGGTTGTTCGTATCTTGGGTTTTGTAAAGTTTAAGTCTCCTCTCAAATTATGATCATTGTCTCTTTTTTTTAAATATTTTTTTGTATATTAGTTGGGAGTTGATTATTAGTGCTGTCTTAAATTTAACTAAATCGATGAACTTTATGACGTGACTTTAAAAACAATGAATTGGTATGGTCCCTATATCCTACATTATTTATTATCCTTATAGCTCTTTTTTGTAATGTCCATATTGACTGTAGGTTGGTCTTGTAGGTGTTTCCCCAGACTTCTACACAGTAGTTAAGATAAGGTAGAAACAGTGACTTGTACAGTAAGACCAATGATTTATAGTCCAAGATGTGTCTTGTCTTCCCCATTATGCCTGTACATTTTGGCAACTTGGCCCCGATGTGACTGTTGTGAGGTTTCCAGCAGATTTTATTGTCTAGTGTCACCCCTAGAAACTTATTTTCCTGTACTGTTTCTATTCTGGTATCATCAAACGTTACCATTATTTCATGATTTATTTTATAATTTCCAAACAACATAATCTTTGTTTTTTTTAGATTTAGAGATAATTTATTTTTGTTGAACCACTGCGTTAACTTTTTCATTTCAGTTGTGACCAACTCTAAAACCTGCTGCAAATTCTCACCAGTGCAAAGGATATTTGTGTCATCCACAAACAAAATAAATTTCAGAATTTTTGATACTTGGCATATGTCATTTATATACAAAATAAAGAGTTTGGGTCCCAAAAGTGACCCCTGGGGCACACCACAAGTGATGTCCATGAAGGGTGATTTGTGTTCACCAATTTGTACAAATTGTTGTCTGTTACTTAAATAACTTTCCACCCAACTCAGTCCGACCCCTCTTATCCCATACCTTTCCAGTTTCCTTAGTAGTATTCTGTTTTCAATGGTGTCAAAAGCTTTCTTTAAATCTATAAATACTCCTACTGCAAACTTTTTTTTATCTATACAACTAGTAATTTCTTCTATAAGTTCGATCAGTGCCAAAAATGTAGATTTATCTGCTCTAAAACCATACTGGCTGTCTGTTAGGAGGTTGTGTTTTTCGATGAAATCATCCAGTCTCTTAGTGAAGATTTTTTCAAGTATTTTGGAGAATTGTGAGACTAAAGAGACTGGCCTGTAATTTGTGAAAAAATGACTGTCTCCTGTTTTGTATAGAGGTATTACTTTTGCTATTTTCATTTTGTTTGGAAATTTACCAGTTTGAAATGACAGGTTACAGATGAGGGTGAGTGGCTTAACAATTCCTTCAATTACTTTTTTCACTATTGTCATGTCAATTTCATTCCAGTCCGTTGATTTTTTGTTCTTAAATTTACTCACAGTCTCGATTCAGATGAAGATGGCGGAGAGACATAACACTTAAACAAAGAGCTCTCCCTAGCCGGATTAAAAATCATCGGTAAATGGCCAACTCGACATAAACGAATCAATAAACTAAGGGATGAAAACACGAAGGAACCGGGCACAAGGACAAAAACAGGGTAAAATTGAAGAATTCCTCTCCAACAACGCAGGAAAAACCGCTGTACGCAAAGCCCAAAAAAACGAGATGTCCACAGCAGAGAAAATGGAGGACACCAGACTCGACAACATGAACGCTGGCATCGCCAGTTTGGGTGAAGAGTTGAGAGAATTCAAGCGACAGCTACAACAGGATTTAGCGGCTCTTAAGGAGGAACTGAAAAAAGAAATTAAGGAGGAAATCATGGACCTCCGAAGAGAAATGGAGCGTAAATTAACGGAAAACATGGAGGAGCTGCGCTCCCAGCGGGCGTGTATGACAGAAGCGCAGACCCGAATTTCGGAACTAGAAGATTGGAAAAGCGAGGCAAACGAACAACTACAGACCCTGACGACGCAAACGCAGAGGATGCAGGAGAAAATAAACGACTTGGAGAGCAGATCCCGACGAAGCAATATGTGCATCTTTGGAATTCCGGAGGGCATTGAAGGCAACTCGATGACAAAATTCATGGATCAGTTCTTAAAAAAAGAACTGGAAATACCCGGAGAAACGGATCTGCAGATTCAACGGGCGCACAGAACACCGGCACAGAACCCGAAAACAAACTCTCCACCCAGGTCAGTTGTGGTAAACTTTGTGAAATATGACATAAAGGAAAGAATCCTGACGCAAGCATGGAAAAAAAAGATACGAATCGGCGACAAACAGGTATTTTTTGACCATGACTACCCGACAGAAATCGTGCAGCAGCGGAAGAAATATGCCAATATTAAAAAAACGCTGAAAGAGAAAAAAATTAGATTCCAAACGCCGCTAACGAAAATGAGGATTCATTGGGAGGAAGGCACAAGAACCTACAACACGGCCGAAGAGGCAGCGCGGGATATGATGGAGCGGGGCTTTGAGGTGAGCGTGCCGAAGGAGACGGCTGGAGCAGCGGCGGCCCTGAACGCACCACGACAGACGGAGTGGAGACGAGTGAGCGGCGGAAGAAGGGGGAGAGACGTAGAGCAGCGGGCCCAGGACAAGCTACAAGGCTTTCAACTGAAAGCCTAGATCATAACAAAGATTAAGAAAGGCACAGAAGAAATGAAGGCCAAGAAGACAAGGTAAAAGAGAAACAGACGGCTAGGAGAGGTTTAAGTGATATTTGTTGGACATTTCTAGACTTATGACTATTACTTTGATAGTAATTAGAAGTCTAGGGAGGGCCCTTCACTCTGTGAAGACAAACCCCCCACCCACCAACAGGGACCAGTGGGCAGAAGAAAGGCCCAAAGTACGGAGGTCGAGTTTTTTTAATGTGTTTTTATATAAATATGTGTTATTTTTGTTGTTAAAGGGGCTAGGAGCACAAGTTAAAAAAATGGAAAAACATGAATATGGGTAAAAATCTTAAGATAATGACACTAAACGTGAATGGTCTGAACTCACCTGTTAAAAGGGAAAGAATAATAAGAAAATTCAAGAAGGAAAAAGCTGAAATTATATTTATGCAAGAGACACATTTGAGCAAGGCAGAACATGTGAAACTAAAGAGATTTGGCTATAAGAACTCCTACTACAGTTCATTTAAGGGAGGAGCAAAAAGGGGGGTTATGATACTAATCTCAAACAAAATACAATTTGAAAGTGAACAGGAAATCCAGGATAAAGAAGGCAGGTATGTAATAATAAAGGGAAGAATAGATGGTATGCAGATCACATTAGTGAACATCTATGCCCCACCAGAAAGTGACAAGGGTTTTTTTCAACATCTGTTTGATCTCATAGCAACACACAGTGAAGGAGTCCTAATTTGTGGAGGAGACTTAAATGCTGTCATGGATCATGAAGTTGACACAACAAGTGTTAAGAAGACAAAAAAACATGTAACAAAGTTCATAAGAACCTCACTGGCAGAAATGGGTATGGTAGACATATGGAGGGACCTACACCCACTCGAAAAAGACTATACACATTATTCAGCAGCCCATAAAGTACACTCTAGAATAGATTACTTCCTTATGAATGAAGGTGACAGACACAGGGTGAGAAATTGTTGGATTGGAGGGGCAGAAATATCAGATCATAATCCTATATACATGGAAATATATTTAAACAATAGAAAACGACAAACAACATGGAAACTTAACGTAGGACTGTTAAATGATGAGAAAATGAAAGAAAGAATAAAAATAAACATAAACGAATATATCCAAGAGAATGACAATGAAGAAGTGGACCCAACAATACTATGGGACGCACTAAAAGCCGTGTTAAGGGGTAAATTAATTGTTGAAACAGGAAAAGCAAATAAGACTAAACTGGAAGCGTATGAACAAAGATGTGAGAGACTGAGGGAATTAGAACGTAAACATCAAAGCACAAATGATCCAAAAATATATCAAGAAATTAAAGAAGAAAAAACAAAGATAAAAGAAACACAAATGGATGAAATTGAAAGGAAAAATAGATATCTAAAGCAAAAATATTATGAAACAGGGCCAAAAGCCACAAAACTGCTGGCAAAACGGTTAAGAAAACAACAAACAATGAATAATGTATACAAGATTAAAGACCCCACCACAAATAAAACCACAGTTAACCCAGAAAACATCGAAGAAATTTTCCATAATTTCTACCAAGAACTATACTCGCAACCTGAAGAAACAAATACTAAAGATATCAAAAAATTTCTAGACACATTGGACTTGCCATCAATAGGAAATCAACAAAATGAAAAACTAACAGCAGAAATAACAACACAAGAGATCAGAGATGTGATTAAGTCACTTAAAAACGGTAAATCACCAGGTAGTGATGGATACCCATCTGAGTTTTATAAACTGTTTATAGAAGAACTCATGCCACAACTCCTAAAGTCATTTAATTGGATGCTGAACAACAACAAAATACCTCCAACATGGAACGAAGCAATCATTTCAGTTATTTTAAAACCAGGGAAAGATAAAGAACAATGCGGAAACTATAGACCAATCTCTTTATTAAATGTAGATTATAAAATATACACAACAATTATATGTAAACGAATAAAGACATTCTTGACGGAATTGATAGAAGATGATCAAACTGGATTCATAGAGGGACGCCAAACACATGACAATATCAGGAGAACAATACATATAATTAACCAAATACATAAAGAAAAGAAAAGCGCAGTAATAATGAGTTTAGACGCAGAAAAAGCATTTGACAGGGTTAACTGGAAATTCCTATATAGTGTACTGGAGCGCTTTGGATTTAACGAAAAATCAGTACAATGCATAAGGACGCTATATCAAGAACCTGTGGCAAGAATCAAGATAAACGGTAGCTTAACAGACAAAGTAAATATACAAAGATCAACTAGGCAGGGATGCTGCTTATCGCCCACCTTGTTTGCTCTGTTCATAGAACCATTGGCTCAAGCGATACGACAAAATAAGAAATTAAAAGGTGTAACAATAAAGGGGGCGGAACACAAGATTGGGCTATTTGCAGACGATATTATAGTTTACCTTGAACAACCAGATAAATCAATAATGGAAATGATGAACTTGATAGAAAATTTTGGAAAATTATCAGGATACAAGATAAACATAACAAAAACACAAATACTGACATTCCACTATAACCCTCTAAACCAGATAACTGATAAGATCAAACTAAACTGGAAGCAAAAAGAAATAAAATACCTTGGAGTGAACATACCTAAAGACCTAAGCAAAATATATAAAGCAAACTATGATAGGTTGGAACAAGAAATAAAAAAAGATATTGATAGATGGTCAATCTTAAATATGGATCTGAATTCAAAAATTGAGACAGTCAAAATCAGCATACAACCTAGATTACTTTACCTCTTCCAGGCTATACCAACAGAGATTCCAGATGCCCAATTCTCAAAGTGGGACAGGATGATATCGAGATTTGTTTGGGGAGGTAAAAAACCAAGAGTGAAATATAAAACCCTCCAATTACCAAAAGAGAAAGGAGGCATGGGCCTACCGAGTCTAAAGGAATATTACTACTCAGCACAAATAAGATATATCATATGTTGGTGCGACGAGGGATATGAGGCAAAATGGAAAGAAATGGAAAAGGAAATTGAGGGACTCCCAGTACAAAGCATAATAGGGGATAAAGATGCATATAAGCAAATCAAACAAATAGACCCAATCACTAAATTTACTTTAGAACTGTGGTATAAAATAGTACAAAAATATAATATAAGGGAAGACATAAAACTATTGAAATGGGTAGCATTTGACAGTCAGTTTGAACCGGCAAAACAAGATAGGGGATACAAAAATCTGGTGAACAAGGGAATCACAGCATGGGGCAATATCGGAAAAAAAGATCTCGGGAGCTTTGTAAATATCAGGAGAAAATTTAAATTAGAAAGATCGGAATTTTTCAGATATCTGCAGATGAGAGATTACTATATGAAGAAGATTAGGCATAACCTCCAAACAGATGTGAACGAGATTATACAACTTATTTTAAGCTCATATGCAGGAAATAAAATAAGAATTATTTCAAAACTATATCAGAAACTTATGACAAACAATCATACAAGTAACTATATAAAGGAGAAATGGGAGAAAGAGCTCAATTTAAACATAACAGAAGAAAGCTGGCAGGAAATATGGAAAACACAACACACATCAACAAATTCAAGGGCATGGAGGGAATTTGGATGGAAAAACCTGATTCGCTTTTTCATTACACCACAGATTCAAGGAAAATATTCAAATACCCAATCTTTATGCTGGAGGGGATGTGGGGCTCAAAATGCAGACCACTCACATATGTTTTGGAAATGCTACAAAATATCATCATTTTGGAAATCTATGCATGTGACAATACAGAGGATATTAGGATATAATATACCAATGAACTGTAACCTGATGTACTTATGTGATCTTAAAAAAGACAGTGTTATACAGGCTGAGGACAGATATCTAGTTAAAATCTTGTTGATTGCATGTAAAAAAACTATCACAAAAAAATGGCGATCAGAAGTTCTTCCTGACCAAGAACAATGGACTGACATTGTTGAGGACATACGTATGATGGAAAAACTAACATATCGATGAAGAATGCAAGAAGGAATATGGGAGAAAAAATGGCGGAAATGGACACACTACAAAGTGCAACAACGAGGCAGAAATTGAAAGAATAACCAAAGACACTGAAAAAACCAGAAGAATTAAGAGATGGAAACTAAAAACTTGATGCTCCAACATTTGTCCCCCCCCCTTTTATTTTTTATTTTTTATTTTTATTTTGTTTATTTTTTTTTATTTTTCCCTACCCTAACCCCTTTGTTTTTTAAATGTAGAATGTGATCTGAATGCATTATATATGATGAAAAATGAATAAAAATCTAAGTTACAAAAAAATTTACTCACAGTCTCGATAATTTCCTTTTCAGTAACTGCACCCAAAAAGATTGTGTTTGGATTTCTATCTTCTATTTCATTTACAGAACCACTGTTTGTTTCTGTTGTCACTATTGATTTTGCTAATTCAGGACCAAAGTTTACAAAAAAAAAAATATTGAAACCACTGACCACATCCTCCATATTATTTATCAAATTGCCATTTTCAATAAAATATTCTGGATAATTAGCATTCTTAGGTCGATTACTAATAATCCCATTGAGTACTTGCCATATTCCTCTTAAGTTATTTTTATTATCCTCTAATATTCTGTTGTAATATTCTTTCTTACAGGTCCTCATTATATTAGTAAGCTTATTTTTATATCTTTTATATTTGTTCTCAGCCTCCACCATTCTGCACTTAATGAATTGTTTATATAATGTATTCTTCTTTTTACATGCATTTATTAACCCCTTGGTGACCCAAGGAATATTTTTCTTTTGTTGTCTGTCACTGTATTGTTTTATAGGACAGTTTTTATTGTACAATGATTGAAATATTTGTAAAAATTTATCATATGCTTTATTTATATCATTTTCATCATAAACTATCTTCCAATCTTGTATTAATAATTCCTTTGTCAGTAAATACATAGATTCTTCGGTTGTTATTCTTTTATATTTAATATTTTTGGTATACATTTTCTTCCTATAATCCCATTGATAGACAACAAAAATCGGCAGGTGGTCACTGATATCATTCAATAAAAGCCCACTCCTGATATTATTTTCCATAATGTTTGTGAATATGTCTAGTAGTTCACATCCTGTCGTGTTTTAATGCTGTTAGTCTGTGATGACACTTTCTTAGAGACTGTCTTTTTTTACATCAACAGTTTGTACCCGACTATTGTAACAAAGGTCAACACTGACTATGGGGACAACAAAAGCTTTCTAGAATGTCCTAATTCTTATTTAATTAATTTCTCTGTTGCTCTCCCAGATCTCCCCCATGGACCCTGCATCTGGACTGTTTTTTTAATAAATATACTGCTCAAAAAAATAAAGGGAACACTTTGAAAATACATCAGATTTTAATGGGAAAGACACTTCAGTTACAAATGTGCATAAAAGGTCACTAAGAAAAATGAAAATGTTTATTTGAAATGTAATTAAAGAACAAATGTGCATGTCTTTGAACCAGTGTGTGTGAACAAGTAGTGTTTGTGTAAACTGTCCAATGATGGTGCTGAGGGTGGAGAAGGAAGTTTTGGTGCCGGTTCATCATCACAGACACCAGGAGTTGGTTAATGTCAGCACAATTCAGTCAGGAGTGAGGATGTGCATCGGCTCCAGTGAAGAACCTCTGCAGAACTAGTACCACAGGGCTGAGTCAGCAGTAATCACAGACCTGCACAACAAAGTACAGAACAAGTTGAGAGGGACCATCATCTCGTACAGAATTACATTATATAATTACCTCCAAATAATTATTATAGATGAAACACCATTTAAAATGTTTTCCTGAAGTCTATTTTCCTTTTTGTGGTTCTGCCTCAAGTAAGGGGGGGGGGGGACTTTGCTTACACTAGAGTTATAAATCTCATAAGTAAGCCAAAACATTTAGTATAAGTAATGTGTGCAATTTTGTTTAGTTAGATTTTACAAAACTATAAATGTGCTCATTTTTAAATAGATTTAACTACCCAATTTAACCCTTCTAACCCTATTAATTGGTTACTCCATTTTAAATATATTCTCTTGGAAATTATGCTTGGAAAAATGTGAATATAAAATCCTTTTTAAGTGAAAAGTAGCAGTAATTCAACAACACAGGGAGATGGGTAAGAGTTTTTTTTTCAAACTTTTTAAACAATGTTCTTGATGTAAAAATTTATTTTGTGCTTTTATCATCTCATCTATGGTAATTTATACCTTGCCAGTTGTTTAATATCCGATGTGGTAATATCGCTGTATATTAAATATAACGTACAGATCTGCTACTATCAGAATATTTTTTCTAACAATGGCAATTGTTAGAAAATTTAAAAAGCTCACATTACACTGGAGGCTATGAGATTTTCACAAAAAAACCTGTGGTGTTTCATAGTTGTTTAGAGCAACATTCAGCTGCTGTACTAATATTTAACAGCCCCCCACCAGTACACTAATTAATAACTAATGAGGTAATTAGCCATAGCTGCAGAGGTACAGGCAGTACAGCAGCCTCCTCTGAATATCTTGCTGCCTGTTTGTGATGATAATCTGCTTTTATAATAATCTGCTTTATGATAATCTGCTTTTATTTTCATGAAGTTAAGGGGAAAAAAGTTGAAAAAGAGCAAAAACTGACAGTAGACTGAAAGTGGAAGTGACGCAGCTCATGCACTTGTAAGAGCTGTTCCACTCCTTGCCACTCTCTGACGTCAAGGAAGGACTCTTTCACTTTACCAAGGATTCGACTTGGAAGGACATGGACTACCAAGGAAGGATCCTTGATTTTGAGAAACACCAATAATTACAGCTACTTCAAGTACTCAAGAAATCCTGACTATTGCTGTGCAGTAACATTAGTAAGAAAATAAATTAAGTCCTGTTTATTCTACTATTACTCTGGTTTTTCTCCCATCTCTTTGTCTTTTTATACCCTGATTGATGGAGCCTTGAGTATTTTTATCATGTTTATAGTCAGCTTCATATGTGCCTGTGTTTGTGTCTATGTTGAATGTAATTTGTGGCTTGTATATATGGATGTCCCCAGACTGCAAAACAAATCTACCTACGGGTACAAATAAAGTAACCTGAACCTGAACCTATTAGTACTTAAACTATTTTTAACCTCATTTTCCACCATGGTGATCAATAAAGATCAGATAAGATAAAATAAGATAAGACAAGCCTTTATTAGTCCCACAGTGGGGAAATTCCAGGATTGCAGCAGCACAGGGATAGCAGCACTCAGAGCAATAGTAAATAAGATAAGAACTGGTTAGTGAAAGTAGTAAATAAATATTGATTTGTACACAGTTATATACACAGGAGCATTGCAGCTAGATTGTGTCAACAGCATTGGTTAAATTACCCAGCAAAATATAAATATGGACCCAGACAGTATATTACACATTTGAATGAACAGTGAAATACTGTAAACTGTCTGGGTCCATATTTATATTTTGTTTATATTTATAATGTATAACTTTATATTTATATAAAGTTTTACACTATTATCTTAAGCTGTAATAATAAACAACTGTAACATTTTTTCACTGTACACCAAATTATAAGACTGAGCAGCTGCACATCAAAGCTGATAATTTTTAAAAACTTTATGTAAAACGTGACTGTTTTACAATTAGTATGTGCTGATACATTCATAGATTCAAATGTTGATCATATCATGAACCTGTCATATGTGTCAGCTTGGTAAGGAGCAGTTAGTGGAGTCTATTTCATCCATCCATTCATCTTCTACTGCTTTTCTGGAGGTCTGGGTCACGGAGGTCCAGCTCAAGCAGAGAAGCCCAGACTTCCCTCTCCCCAGGAACCTGCTCCAGCTCTTCAGAGAGGATACCAAGGTGTTCCCAGACCAACTGGGAGACAGTTTCTCCAGCGAGTCTTGGGTCTGCCCTGGGGTCTCCTGCCAGTGGGACGTGCCCGAAACACCTCAAGTGGGAGGCGTCCAGGAGGCATCCTGATCAGATGCCCAAACCACCTTAACTGGCTCCTTTCAATGTGGAGGAGCAGCGGTTCTACTCTGAGCCTCTCCCGGATGACTAAGCTCCTCACTCGATCTCTAAGGGTGAGTCCAGCAATCCTACGAAGAAAGCTCATTTCAGCCACTTTTATCCGCAGTTTCATTCTTTTGGTCATTACTCTAAGCTTGCGACCATAGGTGAGGGTCGGAACATAGATTGACAGGTAAAATGAGTTTTGCCTTAGAGCTTAGCTCCCTCTTCACCACAACAGACTGGTACAGCATCCGCATCACTGCAGATGCTGCCCCGATCTGTCTGTCAATCTCTCGCTCCATTCTTCCCTCACTTGTGAATAAGACCCCAAGATACTTAAACTTCTCCACTAGGGGCAAGAGCTTGTCCCCAACCCAGAGAGGACAATCAACGTTTTTCCGGCTGAGGACCATGGACTCGGACTTGGAGATGCTGATTCTCATCCCAGCCGCTTCACACTCACCGGCAAACCGTCCCAGTAAGATCTGTAGGTCATTGCTGGATGAAGCCAACAGCACAACATCATCTGCAAACAACAGAGATGAGATCCTGTGGTCACCAAGCATGACACCCTCAATTCCCTGGCTGCACCTAGAAATCCTGTCCATAAAAATTGTGAACAGGATCGTGACAAAGGGCAGCCCTGGTGGAGTCCAGCTCTCACTGGGAATGAATCCACGCCATATTGGCTAATATTATCATACACTCATAATTATAATATGAACATGTCAGAAATAAAATTTACTTGGTTACATAGAGTTTAGACTGCACCCCCCCCCCCCCCCCGCCCCTCAAAACTAATCACCAGATTAACAGTAGAAGATGTGAATGAGCTATTTAGCATCCCAGCTAGCACTGGTTACCTTATCTGTCAGAAGAAAAGGGGTTTCCTCAGCGTGACTTTTCAGCCCTTTGATACTCTTCAGCAGACATCAGCCATCAAAAGCAGAATCAATATTTATCCTGCTCCTTTGTCATGTCATACTTGAAAATGATTGGGAAACTGACGTCTGCTTTGAGACTCAGGTATTTATTTTTTATTTTGATATTGTGTACTTTATTGATCCCCAGAGGGGAAATTCAGGGCATCCACCTGGATGGATGAAGCAGCCACGGTACGGCGCTATCCCTTCACCATTCACACACATATTCACACCTAGGGCCACATTAGAGTCTCCAATTAACCTAACCTGCATGTTTTTGGCCTGTGGGAGGAAATCCCGGCGCAAACCCACACAGACACGGGGAGAAGATGCAAACTCCACACAGATCACTGTTGGTCAGGGGCTGGGATTGAACTCGGGATCCCATGGCCAAGGGTAAGTTGCTGTGCTGCTACAGTGGTAACCACTGCAAATAATTCAATACCTGGCAACCCAAAATGAGACGATGGCACGTCACATGAAGCTAGCGATGCTAATGGCTGTGACCTCCTCACTGGACTTCCATGTTTGCCTTCCTCCAGCTGCTGGATGTAAATATTTGCATTATTTTCAACCCATAAAACATTAATACATATTTTTTTTCATCACTATACTAATTTTTAGAAGAACATTAAGACTTACACTGTGCACGTTTCTAAACACTTCATTGATGTATTTTTTTTTATCTTTGTTTTCATGAAAATATTGTCCATTGCTGCTTTAAGCTCTCCTCAAAGAGATGGCTGATATCAGTCCTGTAATTTAAATTCCTTTTCTGTACTTATTTTGGGGAAGCCTTGTTTCATTTTAGCCCAGATGTTGTCTTTGTTTTCTTAGAAGGGATAATTTTAAGTATGCTATTCGTATGCTAAGTTTAAGTTTGCTATTCGTCATATCTCTAAAAATGAGCAGCTTATGAGAAGTAATTCCCTGGCCAAGAAATTGTTAGATAAGAATGTCACAGAATTTTGGAAGGAGCTTAGACGGATTAGTAACAGTAAAACGCCTTTGCCCTGTACTTTGGAAGGCATTTCAGGTACAGAAAATATTGTGGATCTTTGGCGGCAACACTTTTACTCATTATTTAATTCAACTAAGGATGAAACTTACAAGGTAGGGAAAGTAGAAAGGGACGATTCGCTCCTGATTGACACTCATGCAGTGATCAAAGCCATTAGAGAGCTATCAGATAACAAAACGAGTGGTTTAGACTGTATTTCTGCTGAGCATCTTAAATACGCTAGCTCAAGAATTGCTCCTCTTCTTGCAATCTGTTTCACCAGCTTCATGATTCATGGGATGTTACCAGAATCATTATTGTCTGTTGTGTTGGTACCAGTCATTAAAGATAAAGCTGGCAAGCTGTGTAGCCTGGATAATTACAGGCCCATAGCTATAGCCAATATAATATCTAAAGTACTGGAAAAAATCATGTTTGAAAAATTAAATGTATTCATCAAATCTACTGATCATCAATTTGGATTCAAACCCCATCATGGAACAGATCTGTGCATATATGCCTTAAAAGAAATTATAAATAAGTACAGAAATCAAAATTCTTCAGTTTTTCTGTGCTTTATTGACGCCTCCAAGGCGTTTGATCGTGTTAATCACAGGATACTGTTTAGGAAAATGATTGACAGGGGGGTGCCCAAGTACTTAGTACGTATCCTGATTTACTGGTACGCACATCAGAAGATGCTGGTGAAATGGGGGAAGAGTCATTCATCACCATTTGGTGTGTGCAGTGGTGTCAGACAGGGCAGTATATTGTCCCCTATTCTATTTAATCTTTACATGGATGAGTTGTCAAAGCAACTGAATGCCTGTAAAACTGGGTGTTTAATAGGGAATAAGTTAGTGAATCATTTTATGTATGCTGATGATCTAGTTATTCTCAGTCCAAGTAGTGCTGGTCTTCAGGAGTTATTAAGAGTGTGTAGTGCTTATGGAGAAGAAAATGACATAAAATATAATACAAATAAGAGCTGTGTGCTGATCTGCCGCACTAAAGAAGATTTGTTAATGAAATTCCCTGTCTTTGAATTGGCAGGCAGGGAATTAATTGCCAGGGATAAAATTAAATATCTGGGACATGTTATTAATGATAGAATAACTGATGATGATGATATTTTCAGACAACGCTGCAAAATCTACATGCAAGCAAATACTCTTGCACGCAGATTTGGTTTTTGTTCAGATGAGGTGAAACTGGTTCTTTTTAAAACCTATTGTACACCTTTATACACTGCTCATTTATGGATAAATTATAGGAAACTAAGTATGCAGAAATTACAGGTTGCCTACAATGATGCCTTAAGAATTTTACTTAAAAAGCCTCGACGGTGCAGTGCTTCCGAGTTATTTGTCTCATCACGTGTAAATACTCTGCATGCAGTAATAAGGAATTTTATGTATAAATTCATCTGTCGGCTTGATGTATCTAGAAATGAAATCATTCAAGTCATGTCTAGCATTAAGCTCAGTTCTATTCACTGTCAGTCACAGTTTAGAAGGCACTGGTACAGTTGTCTTTTTAAGTCTTTTTAAAGTCTGTACTGTCTTTGTACTTCTTTAAGCAGTTATGTCTTAGTGTTTATTGTAACTTTTTGATTGTTTCAACTGTCTTGTTTTTTACTTTACTTGTTTACTCTTCTCTTGATGGACCTTGAGTCTGGAATAAAGTCTTTGATTGATTGATTGATTGATTGATTGATTGATTGATAATGACACACAAAATAGTTTTAAAGTGTTTTTGTGGCTCTTTTGTTGATTCCATTTACATTTAAATTAGTTACTTATGGGTGATTTTCATATACTGAACTGAGGACGTCCAATGCCACCCTGCCTTGACCTCTTGCCACTCCTCTGCCACTACATGTAAAATTATCTAGATCCCCCATTGCCTCTGGTGTAGACGGAGTCTATGCTTGTCTTCTTTAGCTGGTTCCATGTGACTTCCCACAGCAATCCTGTCTAATCAAGATGTGTAGCCATACTAACTCTGCCTAATATTGCTAGCTTTACAAAATTGTCCACATTTATCCTTGAAGTTCCTCAGGGTTTCCTCTGGTAACATTTCTGCGTGGCGGGCTACCATCCTTGGATTTATGCCTCCACGCTAAGGAAATATGAATTTAAGGAGAAAATATGTAGGAATGACGCTCCACAAGTGTGCACGTGAACAATGCACATGACCATCATCCGCGTGGAGTTCGGAACCGCGTCGCCCACATCTGTTCCAGTCAGCAGGCAGAGCGTCTCTCTAGCGCGGGGCTGTTCAAATGGCGGACCCCGGTCTGGATCCGGACCCGAATGTGTGTCACATTATGTACGTTTCTCACCAACTTTGCTGCACTGCCTGAGTGTTGCGTGACACCATTGCGCAGAGCGTGTCTGTCTGTGTGTGTGCGTGCACGTTCAGCCCACTTCCAAACATAGCAGGGTTGCCGAATGCTAATACCAGCTTGCTGAGACCTGCGTGAAGTTGGCCCCCTGTCTTGCAGAGCTGCCATCGCTTATGTGTGATGCTCATTGTTCATATGTGAGCGTGTCCGTTTCTCGCGTATGTGAGCCCATCAACACCGGTGCAGTTACATGCAGTAATGCTCTTTAACTGCTGCCGTGATGTAGTTAATACCAAATAGCATGTCTCTTTGACAAGCTTCATTTCATAATCTTGTTTTAGAGAAAACTAAATCTTTCTTAGGTAAGTGCAATTGTGTAGGTGCTGTGTTTTTTGATCTGAAGAAGGTATTTGACACCACTGACGACAACATCTTTTTAACAAAACTTACCCAGTTTAATTTTTCAGAAAACCCTATTAAATGAATGAAATACTATTTAACTCACAGACAGCAATGTGTAATGGTCAACAGTGTCAAATCGCCATATTTGAGATGTCAAATGGGTGTCCCACAAGGCTCCTTACTTGGATCAATATTATTCTCCCTCTACATAAATGATTTACCAAATGCATGCAGAAACATTCATATACAAATGCATGCAGATGACACGGTAATATTCACACCTGCAAAAAACACAAGAAGCTGCCTGTATTCTTACAACAGCATTGACTCAAATTCATGACTGGATGAATAATTCATGTCTCCCACCAAACACTAAAACACTGTTTGCATATTTACCAAACAACGATCTCATATTACAAACTCAAACATTTTCTTAAAAGGGGAGGAGCTGCAACTAGTCGAGGAATTTAAGTACCTCAGTGTGATTTTAGACTCCTCATTAACCTTTAAAAAACACATCAAAAAATCTCAAACATAATCAAATTCTAAGAAATTTTAAACAAATTAGTCCATCGCTGACAGTGTGACCAAAATGTTTCTGCATGCAATGATCTTCTCACACATCCATTACTGTTTTACCAACTGATCACTCACTGGTGTAACCATAATCAAACCCACTGAATCTTTATACAAAAAAAGCCATAAAAATCTTTGATAAGAAGGATCCCACATATCATTGCTGTCACATTAACAAGAAAAACATTTTTTCTTTTGAAAATTATAAAACTTTAAATTTGCCTGTTGAATTTATAAAATACTGAATGGCTATGCCCCCCCCCCCCCCCGCCCCCAGGAGAATATGTTAAACTGAGGACTGTCACTGGTATAACCACCGGAGAAATCACTAGAGGAGACTGTAAGGTCCCCCACACACGCACCACATTTGCTCAATCTGTGCTATCAGTGAGGGGCACCAAGATCTGGAATAACATATCACCTGCAATTACAGAACGTACCACACTAAACACTTTTAAGACTCATTGTAAAAATTGGCTTTTAAACAACAGAAACTGTACCCATAATTAGTGGTTGCTCTGCAGCATACGCATATACTGTTTATGTATATGTGCCCGTGCATCACACACATATGCCCCGCTTCTTGTTTGTTGTTTTTTGTTGTTGCTGTGAGATGCTTGGGTGCATGTGTGTGTACGCATACACAGCACTTCACTTATGTGACATTTGAATGTTTTGTTTTGTAACACCTCATCTCTTGCACTTTAGCATATCCACTTTGTACATTTTCATGACGGTTTTTCTGCTGGTGTATGATTGTGTGTTTTTGGGACCTGCAGGGGAATACAGATGCAAATTAGCACTATTGCTAAATCTGGCATACTTACATTTATATTAATCTCCAGTAGTATGTAATGTCCCTTTCAAATAAACATTAAACTTAAACTTTCAAAGCTGGCGCTAGCAAAAAAAAAAAAAAAGAAAAAAAAAAGAAAAGAAAGGATGATCAGAAAAATTCAAAGAGGAATGGACAGAAAAATATGCGTTCATTCAGCCAGAGTCCAGCATAAAACCAATGTGCCTGATTTGCAGCAACACAGGTGTTGAATACTGAGGTGAGGTCAAACAAACTTGCTCAGCTGAAATCTTCATACTAAGCTACAGACTGTCAGATCTATGACCCAGCAAGAAAGAACAGCTGAGGCCTCACTCAGAGTGGCCTGGGTCTTGCAAACCAGCTAATGGTGATATTAAGAATGCACAGTGCATTTCATTAGCCGTGGACGAATCAACAGACTGTAGAGACAATACACAGTTATGTACGTATGAATGAATGAATGAATGAATGAATCTTTATTTCATATAGATTAAAAGTAAAGATTAAAAGGAAACAGAATAATAAAACAAAGGGGAAAAAAATCCAACAAGGTCAAATTAAACAATAACTCCTCTGATTATACAGTTCAACATAAGTTATCCGAAATGGGTGATGGTTAAAGCCGCAGCTTATATTGCCCACCCACATGCCATCCAAGAATTCAAAAGAAAAACAAAACAAGAGTGATTACAATTCAGAACAAAGCTAAGACAAAATGTGACAAAAAAAAAACAAACAAAAAAAAAAAACTAAGCAACAACACAACACAGACTGGATATGACAATCCTTATGTGATTTTACATGTCATCTTGTATATATGTTTGGAGTATTTCTTCCTTTAGTTTTTGTTTAAATTGTCCAAGCGTTGTACATGATTTTAATTCAGGTCCAAAATCGTTCCATAATCTGACTCCTTGCACTGAAACATAGTGTTGCTTGGTGGTAGTTCTCACTGAAGGTTTTTGAAATATGCATGTTCCTCTGAAATGATATTGTTTCTCCCTTATTTGGAACAGCTTTTGGATATTTACGGGCAGTGATAGATTCTTCACTTTAAACATTATTACTGCAGTTTTAAAGTCAACCAGATCTTTCAACTTGAGAGCTTTTAATTTAAGAAAAAGTGGGTTTGTTGGTTCCCTGTAAGCAGCTTTGTTTATTATTCTAATAGCTCTCTTCTGAAGCACAAAGACTGGATATATGTTTGTTTTATATGTATTTCCCCATACTTCAGTACAATATGTCATGTATGGGAGTATTAATGAATGATACAAGGTATATAATGTGGGTTGATTCAGCAAATATTTCGCTCTGTGTAGTATTGCGATTGATTTAGATATTTTACCTTCAATATAATTAATATGTGACTTCCAACACAGTTTATTATCAATTATTACTCCAAGAAATTTAGTTTCAGATACCCTTTCAATCTCTACACCATTTACACTGAGTTTAGATACTAAGTTGTTGTGATGGTTGTTAAAAACTATAAATTTTGTCTTACTTAAATTGAGCGTTAATTTGTTTGAATCAAACCACAGTTTAAGCTTTCCTAATTCCTTTCCGAGTGTATCCAAAAGTTGTTCCAAATTGCTTCCACTGCATAATAGATTAGTGTCATCGGCAAACAATATTAAATCCATTTTTTCCGAGACTTTACATATATCATTTATATACATATTGAATAACAATGGCCCCAAAACTGAACCCTGTGGGACTCCACAAGTAACCTTCAGTAACTGTGACTTTTTGTTACCAACACATACATACTGATATCTATTCTTTAAGTAACTGCTTAACCAGGACAGTGCTACCCCCCTAATACCACAATTTTGTAGTTTCTTTAGTAATAAATTATGATCCACTGTATCAAATGCTTTTTTAAGATCCGGGAATACCCCAACTGAATACTCTTTATTTTCAACGGCAGTTGATATTTTTTCTATAAATTCCATTAGAGCAAATGCAGTTGTCCTCTTGTGTCTGAACCCATATTGCTGCTCACACAATAAATTATTCTTCATTATGAAGTTGTCAATTCTCTCACAGAATATTTTTTCAAGTATCTTGGAAAATTGCGGCAATAGTGAAATTGGTCTATAGTTTGAAAGTTCCCCTCTGTCACCCGTATTGTATATCGGAATTACTTTAGCTATTTTCATTGCATTGGGAAATATACCTGTTTGGAGAGACAGGTTTCAGATATACGTCAGTGGTTTCACTAAGCATTCAATAATAGTTTTGACTAAGAGCATGTCAATACCATCACAGTCCGTAAATGTTTTACTTTTAAACGATTTAACAATTTCAATGACCTCTCTCTCGTCTGTGTTCTTTATAAAAATGGAGTCTTTTATAGCAGTGTTTTTGCTTATTGTATCACCCGTAGGTGCCGTAATGGGTATTTCTCAAGCCAAATTAGGACCAGTGTTAACAAAAAAGTTATTAAATTCATCTGCAGGTGAAACTACATTCACACTCTGAGTCGTATTATTTTTTGAAAAAATTGGTTGGGTAGCTTGTATTTCTGTTTTTATTTCCAAGAATATTGTTAAGTACATATGTTGTGTTTTTTTTTTTTTTTTTTTTTTTTGTCAGATATTACAGTGAAGCAAAGGGGGAATTTTGTGAAGACATTTTAGGTATCAAACCCCTCCATAGTTACAAAAGAGGTGAGGATATTTATGAAGGCATCATACAAATGCTGAAAGAAAGAGAAATTGACCTCAAAATGGTGATGTCCATTGCAACTAATGGGAGCTATCCAGCACATGAAAAAGCACCATCCAGACCTGCTATCATATCACTGCATCATTTACCAGACAGTGCTGTGCACCAGTCTTGGAAAAGAATATTCAGAAGTGATGGAAACTATTATGAAACTTGTGAACTACCTGAGGTCCTCTTCAGCACCGCCTTTTACATGCATTTCTGAATGAGGTGAGTGGACAATTTACCTTGTTTTATAGATGGATATCATTAAAATAGAATATCACAATTTAATAAAAATTATAATAATCATTGAAATGAAATCAAAGAGGCTTGAAATATTTCCATGTTCATGTAATTAATATTAGATATAAAAGTTTCCTTTTTAATTATATTGTAAAAAAAGTTAACTTTTTCACAATATTCCAGTTTTTTGAAATGCACCCCTATTGTATGTCATGATTTGCTGTCTCAATAGAAGCAGCAGAGGTGAAAAAACCCCAAATGCAGGAGGAGGTGGTGTTTATTAATACAAGTGTCCAAACAATGACACAGACAAACAACCTGGTGTGGGTGTTTAGTCACAAGAAATTGTCCCCAAATGAAATGGCACGGACCACGACTCACAAATAGACCCACAACACTCCTGGAACAGAAGTGTAGACCGGAGCCGGGCAACCCAAGGCTCTACAGCTGAAATGTGACATAACCCCTAGCGGTCAAGAGTGGTAAATATTTTTTGTCAATAAAATAGTTCAGATTTCCAAGGCTATAACTTGAAAGTGGTAAGAGATAATGGCTTACTGTCAATTAGAAAGATGTAAAATATAATCCAAAGTTTCATATAGGAGTGATTTTATGCATCTAATTTGCATAATGTTGCAGCAGCTATATTGAATTACATAACTCAGTCAAAAGCAGACTTTGGACATATTTACACAAAGAATGGTTCAGTCTTTTGACACCGTTTTTTTGTACAGGGGTACATTATCATCTTATCTTCAAAGTATATGAACGAGGAATCAGTACAATGTAAAAAAAACAAAAAACAAAAAAAACCAAAACAGAAATCCGTCACTTACCGGCGGCTAAGGGGACTTGCTCGCTGCCATGGTCGGTGCATTTTTGTCCATCGTGGTCGTTACTTTGCACACTGTTGGTCATTTACGCTCTCTACCACATCTACAAAGTCGTATGATTATCCCACATAAATTTCACTTGTATCCTGCGGCTATTTTCCGTGTATGAAACCGTTTAAGTGAAGGTGCGCAACGATGGACGGCGGCCATATTAGCTTTCTGAGCTAAAAAAAGGGAATACAGGAAAAGGAAATAAGGAGTTCTTCTTCTTTGGTGTATTACATGTCAGCCATGATTCCTCCAACGTGTGTCTGCCACCTTTTGAACTGCCACGATCAGTACAAGTCATCAATATAGCTAGGGGGTACAGGGATGTCAGAATTAGTTGACAGGCGCAGCACCGCGCTCTGCCACTAGGGGCACGCGAAATCTCACACTCAGAGGGTTAACCCGCTGGTAACGGGAACAATAATGAAGAGTCTCTTAGCTAACAGGTGTGGTTAGGCTTCATACAGTACCTGCTGACTCTGTTTTCCTCATGTGTCAGTGGTTTGTCTTGATTAGTGTCCCCACCTGTTCTGTGTTGTCTTGATTACCCTTTGTTCTGTTTAATTCCGTGTCTGTCTGTGTTCTGCACAGGGTTCTTAACATCATAATAGTCTTGTTAGTCATTTCAGTATGAGCTGTACACTTCTAGTCTTGGCTTTACCCTGCCTTACCTGTTTTTTGCCATAGCTTTGTTTTTTCCTTAGCCTTGTCATGCCTGTTTTATTATTTTTGGAGCCTTCACACTGGCCTGGGTTAGACCAACTAAAAATAAAACATTTTAACTTTGAGTCTCGCATTTGGGTCCTGATTCCAACCAACCCATGTTGACATATGGCTTATTCTTAAGAATTCCAAAGGCATTATTTTTTCAAAGTAACAGTCATTGCATAATTAAAATCTTGGAAAAAAACAAAAAAACAAAGAGAAAAAGGAAACTTTGGGTCAGGGTGGGTCACCCTCTATGAGCTGACCGTCACTGCTACACCTGTCAAATTCCTAATAGAAAGCAACTCATGAACATGAGACAATGTCAGAAACTTGAAAAAGAAAGAGAATGTTATATTTTATGAATCCCAGGGGCAAATTCAAGGGCATCCATATTGTGGCACCAGTCCCTTCACACACACAGGTCCACTTTAGTTAGTTAGTTAGTTAGTTAATTCCCTTCACACCAATGTAGATGCATGGGGCGGCACCTATCTTCGTTTCTCTGACCCTAGGCCGCACAGCTACTGTAAGTAGTGAAAGCTACAGTGGGGGTCAGTCCTCTGGTAGCTCTGTGCATAACTTTACTTTCCCCATTCCATTATGCGGTCCACTTTAGAGTCTCCAATTAAACAACAAGTTATCTGCATGTTTTTAGTAAAGGCAGAGATTTGGCTGATATGATGGAGAGAAGAAAGGTAGATATACTGTGTGTTCAAGAAACCAGATTCGGGTAGATGGTGGCTCGTCAACCTGGGAAGGTAGCCCATCTAGGGGAAGGTAAACCCTGATTTCAAACCTCCGCTGCCTTGCGGCACACCCGGTCAACGGAAAGGCTTCGGGAGTCAACCCTGAGGAAAAATCCGGAGTCGGATCCCCTAAGGCAGTTCTCTGTTGTGCTCAACATCATTCTGGCAGCTCCTGCGACGGCGCTGGTGCCAAACTATAGCAGCCCTGCTGTTCCTTTGGATTCATCAGTGACGTGGAGAGGGGGGACATGCTGCATGGGTAACATCTTGTCCTCCATATCTTCCTGCCCAGGCTTGAATCCTACCAACGCCCAACGCTGGAAGGTAGAACACCAGTGCACATCGGCCTGTTCAGCCACAGGCGGTGCTGTTCCAGCAGAGTAGACGTTTAGGATTCTCTTCCATGGTCATCATAGACCGCTGGAGGCCGACGATCAAGAAACCAGATGGAAGGGAACCAAGGCTAGGAGCATTTGAGGTGGATTTCAACTGTTCTACCATGGTGTAGATAGGAAGAGAAATGGAGTAGGAGTAATCTTGAAGGAAGAGTATGTGAAGAGTGTTCAGGAGGTAAAGAGGGAGCCAGACAGAATCATGAGTGTGAAGCTAGAAGTCAAAGGTGTGATGTTGAATGTCTTCTGTGTGTATGCTACTCAGATGTTAGGTAGAAGAGAAAGAGGAATTCTGAAGTAAGTTGGATGAAGTGGTAGAGTGTTCCCATGGGGGAAAGAGTGGTGATTGGAGTAGACTTTAATGGACATGTAGGTGAAGGGAACAGAGGTGATGAGGAGGTTCTGGGTAGGGATGGTCTTAAGGAGAGAAATGTGGAAGGACAGATGATTGTGGATTTTGCTAAAAGGATGGAAATGACTGAGGTGAACACATACTTCAAGAAGAGAGAGGAACACAGGGTGACTTACAAGAGTGGAGGAAGGTGCACACAAGTGGACTGCATCTTACGCAGAAGAAGAAATCTGAACGAGACAGGAGACTGCAAGGTGGTGGCAGGGGAAAATGTAGCTAGACAGCATCAGACGGCAATCTGTAGCATGACTTTGGAAAGCAAGAAGAGGAAGAGTGTGATGGCAGAGCCAAAGATTAAGTGGGGGAAGTTACAGAAGGAGCAAGTTAGGTTAATTGGCATCAAAACTGGGGATTCTAAGTTGTCCTTAGGTATGACTGTGAGAGTGAATGGTTGTCTGTCTCTCTGTGTTGGCCCTGCAATGGACTGGCGATCTGTCCAGGGTGTACCCTGCCTCTAGCCTCCAGCCCCCCTGCGACCTGAAAAGGATTAAGTGGAAGAAGATGAATGAATGAATGAAAGTTACAGAAGGAAGCAGGTCACACAAAGTTCAAGAAGGAGTTGATACAGGCTCTAACTGGTAGGGCAGAACTGACAGATGACTGGGAAAGTGCAGCAAAAGTATTGAGGAAAACAGGTAGAAAGGTACAATGGTGTGATAAAATGTTTGCCCCTTCCTGATGTCTCATTTTTTTGTATGTTTGTCACACTCAGATGTTTCAGATCATCAAATAAATTTAAATAATAGACAATGATAACACAAGTAAATACAAAATGCAGTTTTTAAATGAAGGTGTTTATTATTAAGGGGAAAAATATCCAAACCTTCATGGCCCTGTGTGAAAAAGTGATTGCCCCTAAACCTAATAACTGGTTGAGCCACCCTTAGCAGTAGCAACTGCAATCAAGCATTTGTGATAACTGACAATTAGTGATTTACAGCACTGTGGAGGAATTTTGGCCTACTCATCTTTCCAGAATTGTTCTAATTCAGCCACACTGGAGGGTTTTTGAGCATGAACCACCTTTTTAAGGTCATGCCACAGCATCTCAATCGGATTCAGATCAGGACTTTGACTAGGCCACTCCAAAGTCTTCATTTTGTTTTTCTTAAGCCATTCAGAGGTGGACTGGCTGGTGTGTTTTGGATCATTGTCTTGCTGCAGAACCCAAGTGCACTTCAGCTTGAGGTCACAAACAGATGGCCGGACATTCTCCTTCAGGACTTTTTGGTAGACGGCAGAATTCATGGTTCCATTTACCACAGCAAGTCTTCCAGTTCCTGAAGCAGCAAAACAGCCCCAGACCATCATACTACGACCACCATATTTGACTGCTGGTATGATGTTCCTTTTCTGAAATGCTGTGTTACTTTAACGCTGGATGTAATGGGACACACATCTTCTAAAAAGTTCAACTTTTGTCTCATCAGTCCACAGAGTATTTTCCCAAAAGTCTTGGAGATCATCAAGATGTTTTCTGGCAAAACTGAGATGAGCCTTTATGTTCTTTTTGCTCAGCAGTTGTGTTTGTCTTGGAACTCTGCCATGCAGGCCATTTTTGCCCAGTCTCTTTCTTATGTTGGAGTCATGAACACTGACCTTAACTGAGGCAAGTGAGGCCTGCAGTTCTTTGGATGTTCTTGTGGGGTCTTTTATGACTTCTTGGATGAGTCGTCGCTGCGGTCTTGGAGTAATTTTGGTCGGCTGACCACTCCTGGGGAGGTTCACCACTGCTCCATTTTTTTGCCATTTGTGCTTAATGGCTCTTACTGTGGTTCGCTGGAGTCCCAAAGCTTTAGAAATGGCTTTATAACCTTTTCCAGATTGATTCAAGATTCAAAGATTTTGTTGTCAATACTACTATACGTGCAGGACATACAGGAGAATTGAAATGGTGTTTCTCTCTCTCTTTATTGGTGTGCATAATATAAAAAGAAAAGGAATAAGGCTGGGAAAAAGAAAACAACACAGCAACAACAGTAGTCTATGTACAGTAATGCAACCCGTGGTGCCATTGGCGACAAGAAAGACCAAGATCTCCATAGAGATAAACGATTAATGATAATAAACCCAGCAATCCTATATACAGACAGCTAGAGATGAATACCCATAGGTGCAGTTCAATGAGGTAGTATAGATGCAAATAGTAACAGATAGGAGTTGACATGATCAGTATTGCAGTGAGAGACAGACAGCAGCAGATATGGCATTTGTGCAAATGGTTACGGTTAATGTGCAGAGACATACAGCAGCAAAAGAACAACAATACAACAGCATTACTGTTGGTGTGCCAGTCTTTCTGTGCCAACATCTGAGGTAGTTATTGTGCAGATGATTGTGTTAACGTCTGTGAGTGAACAGAGTTCAGGGTCCTGATGGCCTGATGAACAAAGCTGTTAAGCAGTCTTGTAGAGTGGCCCCAGAGGCTTCTGTAGCTTTTCCCCAAGGGCAGAGAACTGAAGAGGGATTATAAGGGGTGGGAGGTGTCGCCTGCGATGCTGATGGCTCTGCGGGAGAGGCGGGTGGGGTAGATGTCTGATGGGGGGCAGAGGGGCACCAATGGTCTTGTTGGCTTCTTCCACTGTGCATTGTAGTGTCTTCCGGCCGGAGGAAGTGCAGCTTCCATACCACACTGTGATGCAGCTCTCAGTTGCGCCCTAGTAGAAAGAACACATGATAGGGGGTTGGACTCGTGCTCTCCTCAGTTTGCGGAGGAAATAGAGATGAGTTTGGGCCTTCTTGGTCAGTCATGTGGTGTTGTTAGACCAGGAGAGGTCCTCTGAGAAGTGCACCACCAGGAACTTGGTGCTGCTCACCCTTTCCACAGCTCCACCATTGATGATCAGAGGGGGGTGCTGTGTGTGACCTCTCCTGAAGTCAACCACAATCTCTTTGATTTTTCCCACGTTCAGGAAGAGATTGTTGTCTTTACACCACTGGACCAGTTGGCTCACCTCATTTCTGTAGTTCGCCTCCTCGTAGTTGGTGATGAGGCCCACCACTGTCATGTCGTGCTCAAACTTAATGATGTGGTTGGTGTTGTAGGCTGGTATGCAGTCATGGGTCAGCAGGATGAAGAGCAGCGGGCTGAGCACACACCCTTGTGGGGCCCCTGTACTCAGTGTGATGGTCTGGGAGATGTTGTTGCCAACCCACACGTTCTGTGTCCTCCCTGTGAGAAAGTCCAGCACCCAGTTACAGAGAGAGGTTTTGAGTCCTAAGTGTATGAGTTTTTCAGGTATCAAGTGCTGGGGGATGATTGTGTTGAATGCTGAACTGAAGTCCAAGACCAGCATTTGCACATAGGAGTTTTTTGAGTCCAGGTGGGTGAGGGCTGGATGGATAGCAGCAGTGATGGCATCTTCTGTGGATCTGTTCAACCTGTATGCAAACTGGAATAGGTTGTGGGAGGGCGGGAGGGTGGAGTTGATGTTCTGCATGACTAACGCTCAAAGCACTTCATTATAATGAAGTACTAGTCATGGCCGATAATTATTGTAGCTGGATTGGACGGGCTTCTTCGGGACTGGTATTATGGTGGCAGTTATGAAGCATGTGGAGACAACAGGTTGAGACAGGGAGATGTTGAAGATGTCGGCCAGGACATTCTTAAACTCCAATGCACAGTCTTTCAGGACGTGACCCGGTATGTTATCTGGGCCAGCTGCCTTGCGTGGGTTGATCCTGCAGAGGGTCCTCTTCATGCTAGCCGGATCCAGACTCATGGCCTGCTTGTCCGGAGGAGGAGTGGTCTTCTGTGCTGATGCACTGTTTTGTGCTTCAAATCAGCCAAAGAAGTCATTTAGGTTGTTGAGCAGTGGGATGCTACTCGCACAGGTCTGAGGTGGAGGTTTATAGTTGGTGAGGGTCTGTATGTCACACCAGAGAGAACATGCATCTCTGGTGTTGCTGACGTGTCCGGATATCTTCTTGCTATACTGTTGTTTTGCCTCCTTGATACCATGGGACAGGTTGGCCCTAGCTGTTGTTAGTACTGCAGTATTGCCAGCCATGAAGGCTGCATCCCGAGCCCTCAGGAGTCTGTGGACCTCTGCTGTCATCCATGGCTTCTGGTTAGCATGAACAGTGATGGTCTTGCAGTGAGTGACATCATCAGTGCATTTGGCTATATATGCCACAACAACCTCAGTGTACTCCTCTTGGTTTGTGTGTCCATTGTGGGTCGCTGTATGCTTGAAAGTGTCCCAGTCTGTGGTGCTGAAGCAGTCTTTCAGAGCATCAGAGGCCCCCTCTGGCCACACGCGTACCTGCTTTTTTGTTGGTCTGATGGCTTTAACTCTGGGTTTGTATGCCGACCTTAACAGGATGGTGATGTGTTCAGAGAGACCTGGGGGGCGGGGGGAGGGAGAGGGTCTGTATGCATTCTTATGAGTTTTGTACACCAGATCCAGCAGATTGTGTCCTCTTGTTGCTAAGTTTACATGTTGATATAGGTTTGGTAGGAGGGCCTTTAAATCTGCTTGGTTGAAGTCTCCTGCTATGATGAGAAATCCACCTGGATGGACTATTTGTGTCTCACTTATAGCCTGATAGAGTTCTTTCAGTGTTTCCCTCCTCTCGCCAATGCCTCTGGGTGGGACATACATGGCGGCATGTAGAACAGAAGAAAATTCTCTAGCCGTGTAAAAGGGTCTTAACTTTATGATCATAAATTCCACTAAAGGAGAACAGTGTTTGTGAACAATAATAAAATCGTGGCACCAGGCATCACTGATGTACACACACACGCCTCCACCCCTGGCTTTCCCTCCTACCATTAGCACTCTGTCGCTACAGTAGCACGTTAGCCCAGCTAGCTGAATGGCAGAGTCCAGTATATTGTCATTTAACCACTTTTCCGTAAAGATAGAAAGACACAGCAGTTCCACAGATTGTGTTGTGTAGATCTCAGGAGATGTATGTGGTCTGTTTTGTTGTCAAGTGAGCGTACGTTGGCCAGGATGAGAGAAAGGATCAGGAGTCTGTGAGGGCTAGCGGTTAGCTTCATTTGGATACTTCCATGTTTACCTCTTTTTTTGTCACTGCTCACACTGTCTATGGCGTCTCCATCTGGGATGGGGCAAGGCAGTCAAGTCCAAGGATGTGGAGGGCTGGTGGGGAATACCCAGGCCACGGAGGTCCTTTCTAATGCTCTGATCCAAGATGTAATCTATGGTAGTATTTCTTATCTCCAGAAGGACATGTAGGTTTGGATTTTTTTCTACCCTTAATAAATAAACACCTTCATTTAAAAACTGCATTTTTTGTTTACCTGTGTTATCTTTGTCTAATATTTAAATTTGTTTGATGATCTGAAACATTTAAGTGTGACAAACATACAAAAAAATGAAAAATTGGGAAGGGGGCAAACACTTTTTCACACCACTGCATGTGGTGTATCCAGTGGACAGAAGAAGGAAAACAAGGAGACTTGGTGGTTGAATGAGGAGGGACAGGAAAGTATCCAAAGGAAAAGGTTAGCAAAGAAAAAGTGGGATAGTCAGGGAAATGAAGAAAGTAGACAGGAGTATTTGGAATCTAGGTGCATGGCAAGGAGGGAGGTGGCAAAGGCAAAGGAAAAGGCATATAGTGAGTTGTATGAGAGGCTGGACACTAAGGAAGGAGAGAATGACTTGTATCAACTGGCTAGACAGAGAGGTTGAGCTGGAAAGGATCTACAGCAGGTTAGGTTGATTAAGGACAGAAATTGTAATGTACTAACAAATGAAGAGAGGGTGTTGAGAAGGTGGGAGGAGTACTTTGAAGAGCTGATGGAATAAAGAAAATGAGAGAGAGAGGAGGATGGATGAAGGAAAGATAGTGAACAAGGAAGTCCCAAGGATTAACAAGGCAGAAGTGAGGGCAGCTTTGAAGAGGATGAAGAATAGAAAGGCTATTGGTCCAGATGACATACCTGTGGAGGTATGGAGATGTTTAGGAGAGAAGGCAATGGACTTTTTAACCAGATTGTTTTACACAGTCTTGGAGAGTGAGAGGATGCCTGAGGAGTGGAGAAGAAGTGTTTTGGTACCAGTATTCAAGAACAAAGGTGATGCTCAGAGCTGTAGTAACTACAGAGTCATAAAGTTTTTCAGCCACACTATGAAGATATGGGAAAGAGTTGTTGAAGCCAGGTTAAGAGAGAGGTGACAATCAGTGAGCAGCAGTATGGTTTCATTACAAGAAAGAGTACTACAGATGCAATGTTTACTCTAAGAGTGCTGATGGAGAAGTATAGAGAAGGTCAGATGGAGTTGCACTGTCTTTGTGGATCTAGAGAAAGCATATGATGTATCATGATAGCATGATATGTTCCTGAAGGACAAGCTGCTGCGCGCAGGGGTGGACCAGCACCTGTCATCATGGATCCTGGACTACCTCACGAACCGGCCTCAGTTTGTGAGAACCCGGGACTGTGTTTCCGACACGATCATCAGTAGCACGGGGGCCCCCCAGGGAACGGTGTTGGCTCCCTTCCTGTTCACTCTTTATACTGCGGACTTCTCACACAACACAACACATTGCCATCTACAGAGGTTCTCTGATGACTCTGCGATCGTTGGTCTCATCTCCAGCGGAGATGAAGCTGAGTACAGAGGGCTTATCCAGGACTTTGTGGACTGGTGCCATCGGAACTGCCTCCAGATCAACGCGAGGAAAACTAAGGAGCTGGTGGTGGACTGCCGCAGGCATGGGCAGCCCCTCACAGCACCAGTAAATATACAGGGAACAGACATCGAGATGGTGACATCCTACAAGTACCTGGGTATTCATCTGAACAATAAACTAGACTGGTCACACAATACTGACGCACTCTACAAGAAGGGACAGCGCAGGCTGTTCCTGCTGAGGAGACTCAGGTCTTTTGGTGTACAAGGGGCACTGCTGAAGTCATTCTATGACACGGTGGTGGCATCAGCCATCACTTTTGGAGTGGTCTGCTGGGGCAGTGGCATTACTGCAGCCGATAGGAAGAGACTGAACAAACTGATTAAGAAAGCTAGCTCTGTCCTGGGGCAACGCCTTGATCCGATGGAGGAGATAGGAGAGAGAAGGACGGTGGCTAAACTGTCATCTCTGCTGGAGTCCGAGTTCCACCCTATGCAGGACATACTGGATGCACTGAGGAGCTCATTTAGCAGCAGACTACATCATCCCAGGTGCACAACCGAGAGGTTTCGTAGGTCCTTCCTACCAACGGCTGTCAGACTGTACAACCTAAGCAGGGCTGCTCGCAGAGATAGCAAAAAGACGTAACAAACTAATAGTTTTTTTTTTTTTTTTTTTTTTTTTTTTTTGAATGCAAAAGATGCAATAGACTTACACAATGGTCCTCTCCGGCATACAACTAGGAACATACCGGTCGCTATGGAGGGTGAGAATATGTATGGGCACATAATCATACCATGTAGGATAACTAAATAGACGGTTATGCTGTTTCATCCCACCTAGCAACAATGCTCTGCACTGTGTGTGTTTATATATTTACATATTTATTCCATCTAGCTACAATGCTCTGCACTGGGTGTGTTTATATTTATATATCTATATATTTATTCCATCTAGCTACAATGCTCAGCACTGGGTGTGTTTATATTTATATATCTATATATTTATTCCATCTAGCTACAATGCTCCGCACTGTGTTTTTATATATCTACATATTATTCCATCCAGCTACAATGCTCTGCACTGTGTGTCTGTGTGTGTGTGTGTGTATATATATATTTTATAGTAATATGTACATATGTATATTAGCTGCTCTTGCTTGCTTGTTTTGTTTTTGTTTTTTTGTTTTTTTTTTCTTGCCTTCTGATTGTTGCTCTGAGTGTTGCTATCCCTGTGCTGTTGCAATCCTGGAATGTCCCCGTTGTGGGACTAATAAAGGCTTATCTTATCTTATCTTATCTTATCTTATGATAGGGTGCCAAGAGAGAAAGTGTGGTACTGTACAAGAAAGTCAAGAGTGACAGAGAAGTATGTGAGGGTGGTGTAGGACATGTATGAGGACTGCGAGACGGTGGTGAAGCGCGCTGTAGGAGTGACAGATGGATTTAAGGTGGGGGTGGAGTTACATCAGGGATCAGCTCTGAGTTCCTTCTTGTTTGCCATGGTGATGGACAGGCTAACAGATGAGGTCAGGCAGGAATCTCCGTGGACCATGTTGTTTGCAGACAACATTATGATCTCCAGTGAGAGTTGGGAGCAGGTGGAAGAGAACCTGGAGAGGTGGAGGTATGCTCTGGAGAGAAGAGGAATGAAAGTCAGTAGAAGCAATACGGATACATGAGTGTGAATTCAGGTTCAGGTTCAGGTTCAGGTTACTTTATTCGTACCCGTAGGTAGATTTGTTTTGCAGTCTGGTGACATCCATATTTACAAACCACAATTACATTTAATATAAACACAAACACAAACACATAACATAAACACAAACACAGGCATGAAGCTGACTATAGACATGATAAAAATACTCAAGGCTCCATCAATCAGGATATAAAGACAAAGAGATGAGAGAAAAATCAGAGATAAGAGAGAAGGGTCATATTAAAAAGTTAAAGACTAGTCAAAGAGGTTAAAAACTCAAAGGTCTAAAACCCAATAAAAGATTTAGAACCCAAAATAAAAATCCTACAAAAATTAGTAAATATAAAATGGAGTTAATAAATAGGTAACTAAATTATGTGCAATATATTGTTACAACTTGTTCAGCTCTTTGACAGCAGCAGGAACAAAGCTATTTTTGTAGCGCTGGGTTTTACTTTTTGGGACAGCAAACTTCCGTCTTGAGGGAAGAAGCTGAAATTGGCAGTGCAAAGGGTGGGAGTCATCATTTAAAATGGAGGTAGCAATCCTCTGTACCTGTCTGGTGTACAAGGATGTCAGGCTCAGCTGTGTGTGACTCTCCAAGCAAACGACTGGACCATCTAACTACCTGATCCAAGGAATTTCTCTGTTTCAGTTTTATCTGACCAAACCATGACACTAAAGAAAAGGATAAAACAGATTCAATAAAAGCCCGATAAAACATTGTCATTATGGTTCGGTCAATTTGGAAGCGGGCAAATTTCCTTAAACAATACAAATGTTGCTGACTCTTTTTGCACACCCTTTCACAGTTCTCTTCAAAGTTTAAATTACTATCAATAATCGTCCCAAGATATTTGTAGGATTGTACACATTCAGTGGTCTGGCCTTTTAGTATGGTGACTTTGTGCCTGGGAGTTTTCCTCCTAAAGTCAATAATCATATCTTTAGTTTTTGTTGTATTCAGCTGCAGGTAGGAATTCTCACACCAGTGAACAAAATCATCAACTACTGGGCCATGGCCACTCTCACCATCCTGGAGGAGACTGACAATAACTGAATCATCAACATACTTTATAATGTGTCGGTTGTCATGTCTGCTCCGACACATGTTTGTGTACAGGATGAAGAGTGGTGGTGACAACACACACCCCTGAGGAGAGCCAGTAGAAGAGCACTTTTAGTCAGACAATGTACCATTGACCCTTACTCTCTGTGTCCTGTTGGTTAAGAAACCCAGAATCCAACCCACCAGATTATTGCTCAAATCAAATTGTTGCAGGAGCCTTTCAACTAAAACATGAGGTTGGATTGTATTAAAGGCGGAGGAAAAGTCCACAAATAAAAGCCTGGCGTGTGTCCCATTAAAATCCAGATGTTTAAAAAGCATGTTAAACAGAGCGACAGTGGCGTCCTCCACTCCTTTGTGAGGCCTATATGCAAACTGCAAAGCAATGCATGTTCAGTCTGCTTTAGGACCTCAGATCTGACCACTTTTTCAAAAATTTTCATTAAAATTGAAGTCAACGCAACTGGTCTAAAGTCGTTTACCATTTTAGGACAGCTGGATTTTGGAACGGGAACAACCACGGCATCTTTCCAGATCTTAGGCACATGTTGTGTCTGTAAGGACTTATTGAAAATGTAATGAAATACAGGACTCAGTTCATGTGCACAGGACTTTACCAAGCGCCCACATATATTATCAGGGCCCTGACTTTTGTTCACTTTTACAGCGCAGAACTCCCTTTTAATATCCTGCACCTCAATATTAAAGTGCTGATTGTCTTTGAGTTTCTGTTTCAAATCTTGGGTTTCTGTGCTAAAATCAAAGGAGTCAAAATGACCATAAAAACAATTAAGAGCATTAGCCAGCTCTGTGTCTGAATTAAAACCATCGAAAAACACACAATTACTGCGCTCTGTGCTCTGAAGGCCTGCAATAGTTTTCATACTGGCCCAGGCTGAACCAAGTTTCTTTGTTGTCATCTTGCTTTCCAATTCTGATTTATAATTCTGTTTTGTTCTTAAAATTTCGGACTTCAGCTCTTTTGTGGCAACCTGTAGCTCAGAAACAGACCCCTGTTTAAAGGCAAGTGCTTTCCTCTGTAAGCAGAATTTAACTGATTTAGAAACCCATGGCTTGTTGTTGGGATATATTTTGACACGTTTACGTGGAACGATCATATTTTTACAGAAAGCCATGTATGAGCATGTGACGTCCACCAAAGAGTCCAAATCATCCCCGCAGGCCAGTGTGAAAACCTGCCAGTCCATACAGTTAAAGCATTCCTGGAGGCAGTGCACTGAATCCTCTGTCCACACATCTATGTCTCTGATCTTCACCTTGCCTCTTCTGAGAGCAGTTTTATATGTGGGCAGCAAATGTACACAGTTGTGATCTGAGGATCCTAAAGGAGGAAGGGGGAGTGATTTATAGGCCCTCTCAATGGATCCATAGCACAGGTCCAATGTCTTTTTTCGCCTGGTTGGGCAGGAGACATACTGATAAAAGTTTTTAAGTGTCTTCTTTAAAGAAACATGGTTAAAATCTCCAAGAATAAAGTTTGGAGCCTCTGGAGAAATTGACTGCAGCCGCTGGACCACATCAAAGACGGTGCTGGAGGCGGAGTCAACGTCTGCCCTTGGGTGAATGTACACAGTCGTGATGAAAAGTTGGGGGAACTCGTGGGGCAGATAAAAGGGGCGTAGCGATACGGACAGAAGCTCCACATTGGGTGTACAGATGCGCTCTCTGACCGTGACAGATGTGCAGTACTGTTTATTAATATATAAACATACGCCACCCCCCTGACATTTCCCCGTTACCTCTTCCTGCCGATCCGAGCGTAGTGGGGCTCCAAAGCCATCAATCCACTGGTCCGCATCCCGGTCATGCGCCGTAAGCCACGTCTCCGTGTAAGCCATGACACAGCAGTTCTTGAAATCCTTCTGGTAGCGTATATTCCCTTGAATTTCATCTACTTTATTTCTCAGGGATTGTACGTTCCCCAAAATCATGGAAGGAAGAGGAATGCTGTTAAACTGACGCCTTCTCAGATTTAATTTTACGCCTCCATGCTTTCCGCGTTTCCTCCTCTTGTCTCTCTTTTCATCGCTGTGTCCATGAAAATCTCTTAAAGTAAAGTCCGGCAGTCGCGACACACACTCAAACACAGACGCTGCATTACCCGTGTTTAAATGCAGTAACATGCCTCTGGAATATTGTATTCTCCCCGGCATGATCGTGATTACATTTACCTCAGAGACAGAGAGCTGGTGTGAAAGAAGCAGCAGTGCAAAAATAAGGAGGAAATCCATATTGATGGAACCAGGGAGCTCTTCGTTATACAGTCCACAAACATTCAAAGACAAAAACGACACAGAGAATTTCGTTTAAACACATTAAAGTGCGTAAAAATAGAGACACAGACAACAGACTTTTTTCACCAGCTGCCAGTCACTGCATGCGCATGCGCCCGTATGAGAGGGAGGCAGGTGCAATGGTGAAGATGGAAGGAGTAGAGGTAGTGAAAGTAGATGAGTTTAAATACCTGGGGTCAACCATCCAAAGCAATAGAAAATGCACAAGAGAAGTGAAGAAGAGAGTTCAGGCAAGGTGGAGTGGGTGGAGACGAGTGTCAGGGGTGATTTGTGACAGAAAGGTAGCAGCAGGAGTGAAAGCAAAAATTTACAAGATGGTAGTGAGACCTGCTATAATCTGATGATTTGAAGATGGTGGCACTGACAAAAAGACAGGAGGTGGAGCTGGAGGTGGCAGAGTTGAAGATGCTAAGATTTTCATTTGGGAGTAACTAGGAGAGACAAGATTAGAAATGAGTATTAGAAATGATTAGAAATGAGGATATCAGAGGATATCAGCGGTTGTCTCCAAACGCTCAACCACAGCTCGGGTTGAGTGGTTTGGAGACAAAGTAAGAGAGGCAAGGCTGAGATGGTTTGGACATGTGCAGAGGAGGGATAGTGGAGATACTGGAAAAAGGATGTTGAAGATGGAGCTGCAAGGCAGGAGGGAAAGAGGAAGACCACAGAGAAGATTCATGGATGTAATGAAGGAGGACATGGAGAGGGTTGGTGTTACAGAGGAAGATGAAGGGATAGGGTGAGATGGAGGCAGATGATCCACTGTGGAGACCCCTAAAGGGAGCAGCTGAAAGGAGAAGAAATTTTTGGAATGTGGGGTGAAACTGGCGCACCTCTTGTAAACCCACACAAGCATGGGGAGAACATGCACACTCCACACAGACAGGTGTTACTTGCTGGTGGATTCAAACCCATGACCTTCCTACTGTGAGGTAATAGTGCTATCCACTACATCACCATGCTGCCTGCAGGATTACCCTCCAAGCCAATTAAAAAGAGGAGTTTCCAGGTATGCTGAAGATTTTACTCAAAATAAATAACATATATTTTCATATGAACCACAACTCAACCTGAGCTGTGGTTGAGATGTGGTTGTAGATGTTTCATTTTCCCTGGGAATGTGTCTTTATATGCCAGTTAATCACTGTAAGACAAAGCAGATTTAAATACATTGGGAAAAATATGTGCATATATCAATATCGGCTTTGGCAATTGGCAAAAACTTTTCAAAATATCAGCAAAAAATCTAATGTCGCACATTCCTAAAAAAAAAAAAAAGAGTGCTGTTATCACATCAACACAATCCCACAGTGGGAGAAACTTAATGGGGCTTCAGAAAATAGAACATTACAGTTTTACATGTAATAACTGGCTTTATATCTAGATCATTACTGCTACGAGAGTGAGATGAAGAGAGGAGAGCTGGGTGCACAACAAAATAACTCAAATAAGCAGCTGCATGTCTTTTTCGATATTTGAAATGAATAATAAAAGTCAAATACAAGACTGCATTAACTGGTGAAATGTTAAGAGTGTGAGGCAGCCAGTGGTGTGAATGGAGCTGGGTAGCGCGCCGCACACTCACAAATGTCTTTATTGCCATATATGAAGTGCTTTGCTAAACACTTTATAGTCTGCTAAAAAGTGCCAGAATGGCCAACTGGCAGAGCTGAGGCAAGGCAGTGTGTTTGTAATTAAGTAGTTAGAAATCAAAGCAATATGTGGAATGATTAATATTTAATAACATAGAGTTTTTATGGCTCTGTTAATTGAATACCTTATCTTTATTATGCAGATGCTTCATAAATATGAAATATTCCTCATTACAGATAGCTGCTCTTGAAAACCTCACTGAAGCATTTAGAAATATAATTAAGCTAAGGAAAAATAAACCCACAACTTTTTTCTTTCATTTATTTTTCCTGGGGAAAGCTTTATCTACAATTAACCTACGTACATCAACACAATAACACATAGCTTTGTGGGCTTGAAATGTGTTTCCTCAATCCCCTCAACCTACAAAACTCAAACTTATCCTGCTGTATTATTATAGTCCCAAATATAACTTCCTTTCATTCTTTGAAGATCAATGTAAGCTCTCAGAGAGGGTTGATTAATCGTGGGATTACATTTGAGCTCAAACGATGACTATTTTATTATAAAATGAAATCTTCTCTTTGTTTGCTGGTCCGTAGTTGGAGCAGGTACACTGGATTTTTTTGAGTCCAACAGTGATCATCTGTACTGGATTACACAAAGCCACACTGGATTTTAATCCAAAGAGGTTGATGGTACATGCACACCAAAGGACCTGACATACTGTACTGTCTCCTGAAACAAAATAAGTTTTGTGTTGCTAAAGAGCATCTGAGGAATATTTACTCTTAGTCATGTATTCTCAGAGGTGGGTAGATTTCACTAGAAACTGTACTCAAGTAAAAGCAGTCCCAGAGTGGCCCACCGGCAGAGTCGCGACAACTCCCGGTGGGCCACCTTAGTAATGGGCTGGTCTTCTACTGTGAAGCACAAATAATTAATTGATTATGTTAGCACCACCCAGGTGTTTTTGAGATAACGCCTAACCTTGCTGACCTACCCGGCAGGGTATCCCTCTGACGGCACCTGTACAGGTGCCTCTCAAAACGTTACAGTGATATTGAAAACTTAATTTATTTCAGCAATTCAATTCAAAAAGTTAAACTCATATTTAGATTCATAACACACAGTGTGACGTATTTCAAGCATTTGTTTCTTTAAATTTTAATGATTATGGCTACAGCTAATAACAATCCCAAATTCAGTATCTCATAAAATTAATTATCACATAAACTCAATAAAAAAATGTAATAGAAATGCAAGCCTACTGAAAAGTATGTCCATTTATGCATCCAGTATTTGGTCGAGGCTGTTTTTGCATGAATTACTGCATTAATGTGGTGTGTGGCATTAAGGTGATCAGCCTGTGGTACTGCTGAGGTATTATGGAGGTCCAGGTTGCTTTGATAGCGGCCTTCAGCTCATCTGCATTGTTGGCTCTGGTGTCCCTCATCTTCCTCTTGACAATACCCCATAAATTCTCTATGGGGTTCATGTTAGGAGAGTTTGCAGGCCAATTAAGCACAGTGATACCATGGTCAATAAATCAGTTACTTTTGGCAGTGTGGGCAGGTGCCAAGTCCTGCTGCAAAATGAAATCAGCATCGCCATAAAGCTTGTCAGCAGAGGGACGCATGAACTGCTCTAAAAATTTCCTGATAGATGGCTGTGCTGACTTTGGACTTCATAAAACCACAGTGGATCAACACCAGCAGATGACATGGTTTCCCAAATCATCACTTTCTGAGGAAACTTCACACTGGACCTCAAGCAACATGGATTCTGTGCCTCTACACTCTTCCTCCAGACTCTGGGACCTTGATTTCCACTTGACAGGACTTGATTTGGGGAGTCATGTCATCTACTGATGATGGTCCACTGTGTTTTATCAAGTCCAAAGTCAGTGCAGCAGTCTATTGGGAAAGTTTCAGAGTGCTTCATGCTTCCCACTGATATGACATCATGATTTCCTGAGAAAGTGAATTTTGGGTTTTCATTAGCTGTAGCATTAATCATCAAAATTAAAAGACAAATACTTGACATATATCACTCTGCGTATAATAAATCTATATGAGTTTAGCTTTTTGATTGAATTACTGAAATAAATTAACTTCTGGACAATATTCTATTTTTTGAGATGCACCTGCAGGTGCCAGTAATGGCTGGTTCCACAGACAGACTGATTGCATTCAACAAGGCAACAATGACGGTTGTCATCAGTACATCTCAGGAGAGTTCCCCACCAGCTCCTGAACGGCCCGATGGAGGATGGTGATGAGGGCCCCTAGATTCGCCAGCTTGTTGTAGATCTGCAGGCCAGGGTACGCTCTCAGCAACCCAGCCACAACATCCAGGGACCCCGAGGCGTCCTCTAGTGTGCGGGAGGGGGAGGCGTCCAAGATGAGGCTCTGGATCATCTGGTTCACCCATAGTTTGTCCGGGCTGGGACCCCTGGTAACCAGCTGTGCTGAACAGCTGGGGAGTGTGTTCCACCGTTTGTTTCAGACTTCTATAGACTGCGGCACAGTGGAAACATTCAATCATCATCCCATACCAAAGAAGGGCCCTACAAAGCTTTTGAATGATCTGAGGCTCATAGCTCTCACCTCACTGGTGATGAAGGCCTCGGAGAGGATTGTTAAAAGCCACATCAGCAGGATTGTTGATCCAATGATGGACTCATTACAGTTTGCATATAGGGCTGGCAGGGGAGTGGATGATTCAAAAATATTTATTCTTGACATCATTCATAAACACCTTGAATCCTCAAATACCATTGCCAGGCTCCTGTTTGCGGACTTTTCTTCTGTGTTTAACATCATGCAGCCACACATCCTTGCTGAGAAACTAACAACCACCTTACACCTGGATCATCAGCTCATATTTTGGATTAGTACAAACAGAAATCAATTCAAAAAGAGGTATAAGCATCATTTGCTGAAAGGGTATATGTTAGAAGGGTAGTAGTTATATGTACGATTCATTATGTTCACTCTGGGATATTATGGGACACTATGGAATGGTGGGTGGGACAGCACTGTGTATATCTGTGTTGTTTGAGGCTGGTTTTGTTGTATGGACATCATTGTATGTTAGAATGGATGGGTGTTAATGTTGATTTGTAAAAAATACAGTAAATTGTTTACTTGGGGTCTTAAAGGTGGTAATTTGTATAAAATTCACTGGGTGTATCTATGGAAAAGAGGAGATGGAATTAATAAGTGTTCACTTCTTCCTTCTCCCTTTCGAACAGTGTATAATGTTACTTTATTGCATTTGTCATTTGCTTGTATTTGGTATATTTTTGTGTTCGAAATAAACTATCTATCTATCTATCTATTGGCTTTCTCACTAATGGGTCACAGAAGGTGTTTGTCAATAACTCTTACTCAGATGTCCTCCACACTTCCACTGGCTCCCCACAAGGCCGTGTCTTAGCATCCTTGCTTTACATCCTTTACACCGGTAACTGTAGGTCCACCCAGCCTAACTGTCATATGGTGAAGTTTGCTGATGACACAGTCTTGCTCTCTCTGCTGTCTGCTTCTACATTACCTCACAGCTCTGCCTTGCAGAGTTTTGTCTTCTGGTGTGAAAGATCTTGTCTTAAACTGAATGTAAACAAGACAAAAAGAGCTTATTGTGACATTTTCAGGTAGGTAGAGACATCTGGCAGAGGATGAATGAATGAATGAATGAATGAATGAATCTTTATTTCAGATAGATTAAAAGTAGACATTAAAAAAGAAACAGAATGATATAAAAAAGGGGGAAAGAAAATCCAACAAGGTCAAATTAGACAATAACTCCTCTGATTATACAGTTCAACATAAGTTATCCGAAATGGGTGATGGCTGAAGCCGCAGCTTATATTGCCCACCCATATTCCATCCAAGAATTCAAAAGAAAAACAAAACAAGAGCGATAACAATTCAGAACATAGCTAAGACAGGTAATTCAATATGCAATAACACTGCTGTAAAAGACACCATCTTCATAAAGAACACAGACGAAAGAGAGGTCATTGAAATTGTTAAATCGTTCAAAAGTAAAACATCTACTGACTGCGATGGTATTGACATGCTACTAGTCAAAACTGTTATCGAATGCATAGTGAAACCACTGACGTATATCTGTAACCCGTCTCTCCAATCAGGTATATTTCCCAATGCAATGAAAATAGCTAAAGTAATTCCGATTTACAAGACAGGTGACAGAGGGGAACTCTCAAACTATAGACCAATTTCACTATTACCGCAATTTTCCAAGATACTTGAAAAAATATTCTATGAGAGAATTGACAACTTCATACTGAAGAATGATTTATTGTGTGAGCAGCAATATGGGTTCAGACACAAAAGGACAACAGCATATGCCTGAATGGAATTTACAGAAAAAATATCAACAGCCATTGAAAATAAAGAGTATTCAGTTGGAGTATTCCTGGATCTTAAAAAAGCATTTGATACAGTAGATCACAATCTATTATTAAAGAAACTACAAAATTGTGGTATTAGAGGGGTAGCACTGTCCTGGTTAAGCAGTTACTTAAAGAATAGATATCAGTATGCATGTGTTAGCAACAAAAACTCAGAGTTACTGAAGGTCACCTGTGGAGTCCCACAGGGTTCAGTTTTGGGACCATTGTTATTCAATATGTATATAAACGATATATGTAAAGTTTCAGAAAAAATGGACTTAATATTGTTTGCTGATGACACTAATCTGCTATGCAGTGGAAACAATTTGGAACAACTTCTGGATACACTCTGAAAGGAATTAGGAAAGCTTAAACTGTGGTTTGATTCAAACAAATTAACGCTCAATTTAAGCAAGACAAAATTTATAGTCTTTAACAACCATCACAACTACCCAGTACCCAAACTCAGTGTAAATGGTGTAGAGATTGAAAGGGTATCCGAAACTAAATTCCTTGGAGTAATAATTGATAACAAACTGTGTTGGAAGCCACATATTAATATATTAAAGGTAAAGTATCCAAATCAATTGCAATATTACACAGAGTGAAAAATTTGCTGAATCAACCCACACTATACACCTTGTATCATTCATTAATACTCCCATACATGACATATTGTAATGAAGTATGGGGAAATACATATAAAACAAACATATATCTACTCTTTATGCTTCAAAAGAGAGCTATTAGAATAATCAACAAAGCAGCTTACAGGGAACCAACAAACCCACTTTTTCTTAAACAAAAAACTCTCAAGTTGAAAGATCTGATTGACTTTAAAACCGCAATAATAATGTTCAAAGTGAAGAATCTATCACTGCCCGCAAATATCCAAAAGTTGTTCCAAACAAGGGAGAAACGATATCACTTCAGAGGAACATGTATATTTCAAAAGCCTACAGTGAGAACAACCACCAAGCAACACTGTATTTCAGTGCAAGGAGTCAGATTATGGAACGATTTTGGACCTGAATTAAAATCATGTACAACGCTTGGACAATTTAAACAAAAACTAAAGGAAGAAGTACTCCAAACATATTTACAAGACGACATGTAAACTCACATAAGGATTGACATTTCCAGCCTGTGTTGTGTTGTAGCTTAGTTTTTCTTTTTTTCTTTTTTTCTCTGTGACACTATGTCTTAGATTTGTTTTTGAATAGTAACCGCTTAACTTAGACTAGCTCAGTTTTCTTTTTTCTCTCAGTCATATTTTGTCTTAGCTTTGTTTTAAATTGTAATCGCTCTTGTCTTGTTTTCTCTTTTTTCTCCTTTGAATTCTTGGATGGAATATGGGTGGGCAATATAAGCTGCGGCTTCAGCCATCACCCATTTCGGATAACTCACGTGGAATTGTATAGTAGAAGGAGTCTTTGTCTAATTTGACCTTGTTGTTATATTATACAGTTTCTTTTAACCTGTAATGTACTATCCTATCCGAAATAAATAAATTCATTCATTCATTCATTCATTCAAGACAAAATGTGACAAAAAAACTAAGCAACAACACAATGCAGACTGGATATGACAATCCTTATGTGATTTTACATGTCATCTTGTATATATGTTTGGAGTATTTCTTCCTTTAGTTTTTGTTTAAAGTGTCCAAGCGTTGTACATGATTTTAATTCAGGTCCTAAATCGTTCCATAATCTGACTCCTTTTTTTTTTTTTTTTTTTTTTTTTTTTGTTACTTATTTGTACCCGTAGGTAGATTTGGTTTGCAGTCTGGTGACAAGCCACCGGCTGCCGGTCGCTGCGTGCGCGAGCGCCCTAAACCTACATGTTTTTGGTATGCGGGAGGAAACCAGAGAAATCCCGGAGTAAACCCACGCAACACGGGGAGAACATGCAAACTCCACACAGCTCACTGTTTGTCGGGGGCTGGGATCGAACCCACGATCTCATGATCCCCCGGCCGAGGGTAAACTGTGCTGCCGCAGTGCTAAACCACTGCGCCACCGTGCAGCCTCCTTGCACTGAAACACAGTGTTGTTTGGTGGTAGTTCTCACTGAAGGTTTTTGAAATATACATATTCCTCTGAAATGATATTGTTTCTCCCTTATTTGGAACAACTTTTGGATATTTGCGGGCAGTGATAGATTCTTCACTAAACATTATTACTGCAGTTTTAAAGTCAACCAGATCTTTCAACTTGAGAGCTTTTAATTTAAGAAAAAGTGGGTTTGTTGGTTCCCTGTAAGCAGCTTTGTTTATTATTCTAATTGCTCTCTTCTGAAGCATAAAGACTAGATATATGTTTGTTTTATATGTATTTCCCCATACTTCAGTACAATATTTTTTTTTTATTTTTTTTTTGTTACTTATTTGTACCCGTAGGTAGACTTGGTTTGCAGTCTGGTGACAAGCCACCGGCTGCTGGTCGCTGCGTGCGCGAGCGCCCTAAACCTACATGTTTTTGGTGTGCAGGAGGAAACCGGAGAAATCCCGGAGTAAACCCGCGCAACACGGGGAGAACATGCAAACTCCACACAGCTCGCTGTTGGTCGGGGGCTGGGATCGAACCCACGATCTCATGATCCCCGCGATCCCCCGGCCGAGGGTAAAACTGTGCTGTCACAGTGCTAAACCACTGCGCCACCGTGCAGCCCAATATGTCATGTATGGGAGTATTAATGAATGATACAAAGTATATAGTGTAGGTTGATTCAGCAAATATTTCACTCTGTGTAGTATTGCAATTGATTTGGATATTTTACCTTTAATATAATTAATATGTGACCTCCAACACAGTTTATTATCAATTATTACTCCAAGAAATTTAGTTTCGGATACCATTTCAATCTCTACACCATTTACACTGAGTTTAGATACTAAGTTGTTGTGATGGTTGTTAAAAACTATAAATTTTGTCTTACTTAAATTGAGCGTTAATTTGTTTGAATCAAACCACAGTTTAAGCTTTCCTAATTCCTTTCCAAGTGTATTCAAAAGTTGTTCCAAATTGCTTCCTCTGCATAATAAACTAGTGTCATTGGCAAACAATATTAAATCCATTTTTTCCGAAACTTTACATATATCATTTATATACATATTGAATAACAATGGCCCCAAAACTGAACCCTGTGGGACTCCACAAGTAACTTTCAGTAACTGTGAGTTTTTTGTTACCAACACATACAGTACATACTGATATCTATTCTTTAAGTAACTACATAACCAGGACAGTGCTACCCCCCTAATACCACAATTTTGTAGTTTCTTTAATAATAAATTATGATCCACTGTATCAAATGCTTTTTTAAGATCCAGGAATACCCCAACTGAATACTCTTTATTTTCAATGGCAGTTGATATTTTTTCTATAAATTCCATTAGACCAAATGCAGTTGTCCTCTTGTTTCTGAACCCATATTGCTGCTCACGGATGCTTCTACCATCATTCAGGAGAAGCCAGTGGAGACGGTGGAGAAGTATACCGTCATGTGAAAAAATTAGGACACCCCATTAAATATTCAGTTCTTTATTAAGAAATGGTCACATATCTATGTCTAACCTTTTTTTTTTGTTTTCATTTGCATTTTTTAACATTTATTTTAGCCATTTTAAGTGGGAATGAATGTGGGGGTGTCCTAAAAAAGATGGGGGGGGGGTGTCCTAGTTTATTTCTCACTATTTGTTTAGAAATACATTTTACAGAAAATTTGAAAAAAAAAAAAGTCTTCCTATATATGTTGCCTTTTGCTTTCAGTTCAGTGTTGGATCATTAACGTTGTTTGTCGTTTCCTTCCGTCATGCTCCAGTGTTTCCTAAAGTTTCCTCCCTGAATTTTATTTGCTGCACGTTTTCTAGTTTCTTCCAGCCCCCATGGTGCGCCTTTATTTTGTTCTTTTGTGTTTTTGGTTAATAAATTATTATTGCTCCTAAATCCTGCCTGCACTCATGGGTCCTACTTTAAAACCATATCTGCCTCCTAAAGCAAATAATTGTAACAGAATGACCCAACCAAAAATGGGCCCAGCAGGCAGGAGGTTCAAGTCAATTCAATTCAGTTCAATTCAAAACACTTTATTCATCCCGAGGGGCAATTAAAAGGCACAGAGAGCACAGATATAATCAAGACATAAAAACACATCACAACAAACAACACTATAAATAAATATACTGTCTGCAGACATCAATTAGCTATGTGATTAAGATGAGATAAAATGCCATGTGCTATTCTGTCATAGGGAAACTGTGGGAGAAGGGGCAGGGAGAGATTACAACGCCGGAGCAGAGACGGATCAGAGCTTAAAAGCCAGACTGCTGTAGGAACAAAGGTGGCTCTCCTCCTCTGTGTCCTACATCCTGACAGCACAGTCTACATCCTGATCAAAGCCAATCAAACACAGGATATAAAATGTGTGAGGAGTCTTGAAGGATCCTGTAAGCAATATTAAATATCTTTTGTTCACAGTGTGCAATCAGAGCTCTAACAGGATGTCCAATAATTGTAGAACAGATCTTAATTATTGCGTTTAAATGTGTCGGATCCTGCAGGCTGATGGAGTAAAACCAGCAAGGGAATGAGAAGGTAAGCACACCCTTGATGAAGGAGTGATTAAAGATGGTTAAAATATTTTTACTAACTCCAAAGAACTCATCTTCCTGAGTAGATACTGACATTGGTGACACTTTCTCAGGATCTCCTCGGTATTGGAGGAAAACCTCAGGAAGCCTTCAAAGACTGTACCCAAGTACTTACAGTCATGTGAAAAAATTAGGACACCCTGTATAAGCCTGTGTGTTTTTTTTAACATATTTGGACATATAGGAGTTTGCATGTTTTCCCCGTGTCTGTGTGGGTTTACTCTGGGATTTCTCTGGTTTCCTCCCACATGCCAAAAAAACATGCAAGTGAGGTTAATTGGCATCAAACTGGGGATTTTAAATTGTCCTTAAGTATGATTGTGAGAGTGAATGGTTGTCTGTCTCTCTGTGTTGGCCCTGCGATGGACTAGCGATCTGTCCAGGATGTACCCTGCTTGCCTCTCACCCAAAGATGCTGGGAGAGGCTCCAGCCCCCCCCCCCCCCCGCAACCCGAAAAGAATTAAGTGGAAGAAGATGGATGGATGGATGTTTAATATCAATGTCAAAAATTCTGGGAGATTCATGTAATACAACTAAACAGACCTGCAGGTCATTACTTGATGAAGCCAACAGCACAACATCATCTGCAAACAGCAGAGATGAGATCCTGTTGTCACTGAACATGACACCCTCCGTTTCTTGGCTGCTCCTAGAAATCCTGTCCATAAAAATTATGAACAGGATCGGTGACAAAGGGCAACCCTGGTGGAGTCCAACTCTCACTGGAAACGAGTTCGACTGGGTGTTGCCAATACGAACCAAACTCTTGCAATGATCGTGTAGGGACCGGATAGCTCGTAACAACAGCAATAATAATAATAATAATTTATTGCATTTATACAGTGCTTTACAAGATACCCAAAGCACTTTACAGTGAGTCCATTATTAATTCATTCCACAGACAGAAAATGGTAGTGGTAAGCCACTGCTGTAGCCGCAGCAGCACTGGGACAGACTGACAGAAACGTGGCTGCCAATCCATGCCAGAGGCCTCTCTGACCACTACCAAACATTTTTACACATTCATACCCAGTGTCAGAGACACTGGAGGCAAGGTGTGTCATGAACTGGGCTTAGGTTTTATCCCAGTTCTGTGATGCCGTGGCTATTTGGTCTTTTTCTATGTTTTGTTGCCAAATTTCCATCAGGCGCTGTCAGAGCCTTTTTAGTCCGCTGGCTCTTTGGCAGCGCAGCCACGCCCCCCTCCTCTGTCAGTGGAATCAGCTGTGTTCTTTGGCATTCGCCCACACACACACCCTAATGATTCACACCGGCAAGCTCTCTCATGTTTGGGCTCGGTTCTGTTTCAGCCCCTGATCTGTTGGGATTGATTGCCAGATCATTGTTTGGATCTTTGTATAGAGCTACACTGTTGCCAATTTTCAGTGTGTGTTCACCGCCACTCAAGCTTGGAAGCACTGCCCATTGCTGTCGGTACCACTTCACGCTGAGTGACATGCTCTTCGGCCCCAGGTTGTTTGTGTTTGCTGTGATTCCACTGGATTATTCGGACTGCTCCAGCCGATGTGAGTACTGACTGTTTGGAACATTTTTTTCCCTCTAGTCCCCTCACTTGTACTGTTGAGCGTCCTGGAGGACTCCTTTGTTTATCCCGAGCTCTTCACTTGCCTACCAAACAGCTAACTTCATTCTCTGCACTTTATTCATTATTTTGTGCTGTTAATCTCAGTTTTTGCAATAAAAACACACAATGATCTCCAGCGAGTGGGTTTTTTCATTCCTTCCCTTGTGCGCCGCGTAATGGCGAACGAGGAATCATAACAGAATGATCCGGCCATTAAAAGAAAAACCCAGCGGAGCTGTCGTGAGTTTTTTTTCTCACCTTTTTGCTGTCCCTCAAGTGATGCTATGGTGGTGTGGACTGATGAGGAATTGATAGCACAGGACCTCTTGGAGCAGGCTCTCTTTTCCGCTCAGTGGCTGCAGTCTTCAGACGATGCCCGGCTGGCACGGATCACCGCGAGAGACATTATGCAGCTTCATCCTGACCTCAGGTTAATTCCGAGGGTGGATAATATCCTCACTGTCCTCTTCCCTCAGGCAGATGTTGAGTTGGAGAGGGATTCTCCGATGCTAGAGCCGTCCTCGTCGCGGAAGAGGCGCTCATGATGGAGGAAGCCCCCCTCCTCTTGCAGATCTCCCGCCCCAGCCCTGCCTCCACCTCCCGAGTCTGGGTCTGCTCAACCCACGCTTGGGATAACGGAGGAGGAGAGACAGGCTTTGTTAGCTCAGATAGACTGCCGAATAGAGGAGGAATGTCGGGAGAGGGAGGAGCAAAGACGTCGCATGGAGGAGGAAAAGAACTCAGCTTGGCCGTTTTTCCCCCCCGAGTCGGGGCCTGCTCAATCCACGGGGTTGAAGACGGAGGAGGATTGGTCGAACCTGCTCGCTGTGATCAACCAGCGGGTCGAGGAAGAGCGCCGTGAGGAGGAGGAGCAGAGACTGGACCTGCTTGCCCAGCTCAACAGACGGGCTAAGGAGGAACGCCGGGAGAGGGAGGAGCGAAGACGAGCACTTCAGGCTGTAATAGACCATCACATGGAGGAGGAGAAGAACTTAGCTTTGCCATTTTTTACTCCTGCAGCCACCTCGCCCTCGGCCTTTACATCCACTAAGGGTGAGGAGGCGGATTTCTTTATGGACTCTTTGTCTCCTGCGCCCGTTTGGGGGTCTTCACCGGTATCAATCGAGGAGCCCTGGCACGAACTGGATGCAGACCAGGAAGAGGGTGCACTGGACTCCGCTGGAGACATCAAGAACCAGGAGAACAGGCAAGTTCCTTTTCATTCAGGGTATCTTTCTGATGAACAATTTTGCCTGTTCCCTGGCCAAGAAACTCAGGGTTTGCAGTCCCCTGAGCCCCTTGCTCCAGTGGCATGTTTCAGCTCCTCACTCATTGTCCCCATTTTTTATCTGGGTGCTCCTGAGGGATCATTGACTCAAGAACCGAGTCGCCAGAGCGGGGAGGAACTTGAAGCCCTGATAGATCATATTCCCGGGCCAACGGTGAGGCAGTCCTCAGCCGTCACACCTAGCTACTGCAATGAAGACGGCGTCTGAGGACTTTGGGACTGCAACCATCATTATGCCTGCTGCAGAGCCCACTGCGGCAGAGTCACCCTGCAAGCCGGACCTCCTGCAGACCAGGTCCAAGACGTCATCATCAGGATCAACGGAGCCCTGGATGGCGGTGGAGCCCGAGTGCAGCCAAGTATTCTCTCCTGTATTTGTCATGTCTGTATTTGAGAGATCTTGCCTGGCTCTTGGAGAGGAGAGTCGAGTGCAGCCCTCAACTGCATCCAGACTTCCCTCGCCGGGCTCCGCCACTGCTGGCGACCCTAATTGCTTGTCCTCTTTTGTCACCTCTGAGCTTCATCCTTGGGTCACCGGAGAGGATCCACTTGCAACCTGGGGGCCCCTTGGACAATGACGACGAGGCTTCCGCCATCCCAGTGGAGGTCGACATGGCTGCAACACCTCCCCAATGGACTGGACCTCCACGTCCTGGATCCATGGAGTCCTGGATAGCGGTGGAGCTCGGTCTCAGGCAAGTGTGCTTGCTTTCTTCTCTCCCTCCTATTTCTGAGCACCCTTGTCTGGCCGGGGCTGAGGAGAGCCAGGTGCAGCCGCCTGTGCTTGCCTTCCAGGGCTCTGCTGCTGCTGGTGACTCTGACCCCTCTCCCTGTCTTGCTTTTCCTGAGGTTAATCCCAGGGTTGCCAGGGAGGAGTCAGCACTGCCAGAGGCCCCTGAGGATTGAGGCCCGCCACCGGAGGTTCCAGATGTCACCGAGGGTGCAGCAGGGGTCCAGCTGGAGCCCACAACGGGAGCAGCAGGAGCCCAACCAGGCTTCACCGCGGGTGCAGCAGTGCTCCAGCCAGAGCCCACCATAGCTGCAGCAGGTGTCCAACCGGGCTTCACTGCAGGTGCAGCAGTGCTCCAGCCAGAGCCCACCACGGCTGCAGCAGGGGCACAACCGAGCTTCACCGTGTTACAAGGCCCCAGGCTGGGGTCACTGCTGGGACTACGATGTCCCGGTCTGGGACCACCACAGGGGCCATTACTCCCCGGCGTGAGGTTGCGGGGGGCTGGGGGCCTCTCTTGTCGCCACCGTTGTTGGACACCAGGACTCCCCTTCTCTGGTTTCCTCGCCCCGAGTTGGTTCTGCCCGTGGGGAGGCCGCCTCCTGGACCGACTGCACTGGTGGCTGAAGGACCCAGGTCGTCCACCCAAAGAACTGTATTATGGGGCTAGGTGGCTCATGTTTCCTGGTCAGCTGCCCAGCCAACTCTCCCGGGTGGTCCGAATAATTTTGGACCTAGACAGGCCACCCGACTGGTCCCCTTCCATCGCCCCTTGGACCTGGGTTGCTGGTAGGCCACCTGAACTTTTGGACTTCTGGGTAGGGGAGTATTGGCCTAGGTTTGGGGTGGTAGGGGGGCTATCCCATTTTCCTTGAGTTTTGGTCCTTATGTTGTTTATTTGTTTTAGTCCCCCCAAACCAAGTTCCCCCACCGCCCGCCCTGGTTGGGTTGCTGGTTCCCCGGGGGCAGGGGGTGTTTTGTTTTTTTCTATCCTTATTTTTTCAAGGATGTCTGGTATCCACCCCTGGACGGGGGGAGGGGGGCTGTCATAAACTGGGCTTAGGTTTTAGCCCAGTTCTGTGATGCCGTGGCTATTTGGTCTTTTCCTATATTTTGTTGCCAAATTTCCATCAGGCGCTGTCAGAGTCTTTTTGGTCCACTGGCTCTTTGACAGTGCAGCCACGCCACCCTCCTCTGTCAGTGGAATCAGCTGTGTTCTTTGGCGTTCGCCTACACACACACCCTAATGATTCACACCGGCGAGCTCTCTCATGATTAGGCGCGGTTCTATTTCAGCCCCTGATCTGTTGGGATTGATTGCTGGTCCATTGTTTGGATCTCTGTATGGCGCTACATTGTTGCCGATCCCTTCAGTGTTCAAAGCTCTTCTACAGGTAATTCTTTCAGTGTGTGTTCACCGCCACTCAAGCTTGGAAGCGCTGCCCGTTGCTGTCGGTACCGCTTCACGCTGGGTGACGTGCTCTTCGGCCCCAGGTTGTTTATGTTTGTCGTGATTCCACTGGATTACTTGGAGTGCTCCAGCCGATGTGAGTACTGACTGTTTGTGTTAGATCAAAAATGAATTGATCAAGACTGAATCAATAATCAATAGGCGGTTTCCAAGTTCTGAACCATTTTTTCTCTTTCTGATCAGAAAAAGGAGGCAATCGCTCACAGCATAACATGTCTCAGAGCTTGCTCACACCAACTCCCTAACATGTGTTCAGGGATGCTGCTTTTTATACCCTGGGCAGGCGTCCCTGACCTTATCTAAACCTCTAAAGAGGGCTGGAGCCATCTTTCCCCGAGACTGCTTCTAATCTATGGACAGCACTGAACATTCTGCTATGATCTTAACATGACCTGGTCAAGCTAAGTCATCCTAACTTTGGGCATTCTGAACAGAACAGCTTGGTATGATAAAACAAAAACCTTTGTCATTATTTACAATCTTCCTCAGCCTAATCTTATACTGAGAAACAGACATTCTTTTCAAGCTCTGAGACAATGGAGAAACACAGAGAATCAGACATTGGCTCATTATATGCACCAGATACAATTATAATATAAAATAGAATAATACAGCATTAAAATCATATAGAATAATCAATGAAACCTGAAAATATCCTATCAGTTTGGAACATTTTTTCCCCTCCAGTCCCCTCACTTGTACTGTAGAGCATCCTGGAGGATTCCTTTCTTTATCCCGAGCTCCTCACCTGCCTACTGAACAGCTAACTTCATTCTGTGCACTCTATTCATTATTTTGTGCTGTTAATCTCACTTGTTGCAATAAAAACACACAACGATCTCCAGGAGTGAGTTTTTCCATTCCTTCCCTCATGCGCTGCGTAATGGCTCATAACAAAGTGGGAAAAATGTCTTGTCCACAGACACGATGGGAAGATGACTGAGGAGAGCGGGATTCGAGCCGCCAACCTTCTGGATATTGGATGACCCGCTCTACCTCCTGAGTCACTGCCGCTCCAAACATTTCCCTCCTCCATTCCATTTTTGCTGAGCATCAAGCAGGACGGCAGGAAGTTCTATTTTTATATGATCTTAGGTATGACCTGGCTGGGACTTGAACCCCGGGCTTCTTTACACATTTATAAACAAGCCCCATACCCATGCTCCCACAGCACCCTCACAAGAGACCACAAGGGACGCAATTGAATACTTTGTCCAAGTCCACAAAACACATGTGGTCTGGTTGGGCAAACTCCCATGAACCATTGAGGATTCTCAAGCGGGTAAAGAGTTGATCCGATATGCCACGGCCTGGATGAAAACCACATTGCTCCTCCTGAATCTGAGGTTCGACCAACAGCTGAACTCTTCTCTCTAATACTCTGGCATAGACCTTCCCAGGGAGGCTGAAGAGTGTGATCCCCCTAAAGTTGAAACACAACCTCCAGTCCCCCTTTTTGAAGAGAGGAACCATCATCCCAGTTTGCTGTGCCAAAGGCACTGTCCCCAACCTCCACACAATGCTTCACTTCAATTCAAACAATTTTATTTATCCCTCAAGGGGCAATTAATTTAAAAAGCAACTTATACAACCAGGGTTGTGCAAACACAATAAACAATACAAGAGGACAAGCTGAAAGTCACATCTAACCAACCATTAGAGAGAGTGCTATAATAAATAATACTATAAAAATACAGCAGTGAGATTGGGGTTACTAAAAGAATAAAAGAACAGTCGTGATAAAAAAAAAAAGAAAACCAAAACCTAAAACCCATATAAATAAATAAATGATAATTAAAAAAATACCCTATGTGTGCATTTAACAGCCTTAAGAAGCACTTAGTAGCTTTATTGCTAAGGGAATAAAAGACTTCACATACCGATTACACAACTTAACAAAAACATATTTTTTTGTAAGTTGTCTGTGTTTTTTCAACTGATTTAAGACAATTTTGCACCACTGAATCGAAAAATGACATCCGTTTCTCTCGATCAGGTCAGGGTTTTTTGCTAAGTTGTAAGCAGTTGTACAGCAGTTGTACAGTTGTACTGTAAATTGAATAGGAGACACTGATAAAGGCAAGTACATATAAATTGAATGTTATGTCATCATTGTTCAAAATTCAGAGAATTTCAAGAAATAAAAAAGAATTTTGCATCATAAAAAGCGAAAATACCTGTCCATGTAAACAAAAACGTAAAAAACATGTGGCCATAATTCAAAAAGTTGACCTGATTGAGCAAAACCAATGTGATTTTTGGATTCAGCACATCAAAATTGTCTTAAATCAGCTAAAAAAAACTTAGACAATAAATTTGGTGTTGACCAGTGTTAGTTTTGCTAGCAGGGTAAAATATAACAGTGCCTTGATGGTAAAAGAGAGAATTCATTAAAGGGGACATGATCAGGAGAAGATAAAATGCATTCTGCTTTTCCAGTGATCTGCTGGTTACAAAAAGGAATTCAGATCTGTCTGTCTCACACTAATAATCTTGGAATAGATCTTCACGATGTTGTTCAGATTATTTCTCTTTAACTGTGAGACTATTAAAGCAGAAGATAAAAGAAAAACAAAGCAAACTCTCAATAAAAGACTGATAAAAATGACAAAGAATCCTTTGACTCACTTAAAAAAGGTGGATTCTCTGTTGCCCTTTCCTTACAATGACCTCAATATTTACATTGAATTTCAGTTGATCATCAAAATATGTACTATTTGTATGATCTTACTGTTTCGATTTTGTCATTGTGAATTCTGGTCTCCTGAACAGCTTCTTTTTTCTTTCTAAAATGAAGAATTAATTCCTTGGTTTTAGACACATTTAAATTAAAAAAGTTGTTGTCACACCATGAAAAAAATCATTAAGAACCAACCCATGCTCTGATTGTGGACCTTGAAGAAGGGACAGCAAAGCTGTCATCAGAAAATTTGACAATATAGCTGTACTCATAATTGCTCCTACAGTGGTCTGTGTACCAATGTAGGAGTGTTGCAGAGGTGTGTCAACCATGACAGCCCTACAACAGCCAGAGCTTTGAGGTACTTGAGGTACAAATCTTGTCCACTCCCAGGGGCTGGCCACTGAAGAGTTTTTAACCACGAGTCGTCCCCTCGTCCTCAACCTCTTCTTCTTCTGTGGAAGGTATGTCAGTGGGATTGAGGAGATCCTCGAAGTATTCTTCCACTGCCCAATGATATCCCCAGTTAAGGTCAGCAGCGCTCAATCCGCACCATACACAGTGTGGACAGGGAGCTGCTTCCCCCTTCTGGGCTGCTGGACAGTTTGTCAGAAACTCTTCGAGGTTGACTGAAAATCTTGTTCCATGGCCTTTCCGAGCTCCTCCCACACCCAAATTTTTGCTTCAGCAACCACTCCAGTCACACTCCACTTGGCCTGTCAGTACATCTCTGCTGCCTTGGGAGTCCCACAAGCCAACCAAGCTTGATAGGACTCCTTCTTCATCTTGATGGCCCCCCTCACCACTGGTGTCCACCACTTGGATCAGGGGTTTCCACCACGAGATGCACCAACAAACTAGCAGCCGCAGCTCTGGGCCGCTGCTTAAATTATGGAGGTGGAGAACACAGCCCATTCAGACTCTATGTCTCCAGACTCCTTCGGAAGTTCTTCCGAAGGTGGGAGTTGAAGACCTCCTGGACAGGGCCCTCAGCCTGATGTTCCCAGTACACCCTCATTGTATGTTTGGGTCTACCAGGTCTGAATGGCATCTTCCCCTGCCATCAGTTGACAGTTGTGTGCCTTTTTTTACCCGAATGTCCAAGACATATGGTCGCAGGTCTGATGACATGATAACAAAATCAATCATCGACCTGCAAACTCGGGTGTCCTGGTGCCAGGTGCACATATGGATACCCTTATGCTTGACCATGGTGTTCCTTATGGAAAAACTGTGGTTGGCACAGAAGTCCAATAACTGAACACCACTTGGGTTCAGATCGGGCAGGCTGTTCTTCCCAATCACACCCCTCCAAGTTTCACTTTCATTGCCCACTTGTGCATTGAAGTCCCCCAGTGGGACAATGGAGTCTCCAACAGGAGCACCCTCCAGCACCCCAGTCAGAGACTCCAAAAAGGGTGGGTACTCTCAACCATCATTTGGTGCATAGGCATACATGATGGTCAGGACCCATTTCCCAACCCGAAGGCGTAGGGAAACAACCCTTTTGTTCACCAGAGAAAACTCCAATGTAGAGGAAGCAAAGTGGAGGGATAAAAGAATATCCACCCCTGCTTGTTGCCTCTCACCGGGGGCAACTCAAGAGTAGGCCAAGCAACATGCCCCTCTCCAGGAGACTGGTTCCAGAACCGGAGCTGTGTGTTGAGGTGAGGCTTACTATATCTAGCCGGTATCTCTCAACCTCATGCACCAGCCAGGCTCCTTCCCCACCAGAGAGGTGACATTCCAATCCCAAAAGCCAGTTTAGGAAGCCAGGGATCAGACCACCAAGTTCTCTGCCTTCAACCACCACCTGTTCCACCTAGCACTGGAGCTCCATGGTCCCTCCTGCAGGTGGTGAGCTGACCATATAGTTCCTTCGGGCTGAGCCTGACTGGGTCCGATGGGCAGAAGCCCAACCACCAGACGCTCACTATCAAGCCCATCCCCAAGGCCTGGCTCCGAGGGAAGGGACCCCTTGGGTGACCCTACCAGAAGCAAATTGCCCCAGACAACATAGCTTCTGGGATCACTAGGGCACTCAAACCCTCCACCGCAAAAAGGTGATGATTATGTCAGATCTTTTAAATGATGGTTTCATTTATTAAGGAAAAAAGCTATCAAAACCTATCTGGCCCTATGTGAAAAACTAATTGCCCCTTAAACTTAATAACTGGTTGTGCCAGACTTGGTGGCAACAACTGCAAACAAGCATTAATGATAACTGGCGATGAGTCTTTTACATCACTGTTGAAGAATTTTGGCCTACTCTTCTTTGCAGAATGGTTTTAATTCAGCCAAATTGGAGTGCTTGTCCTCCAGCACAGTAAGAAGGCCATGGGTTCTAGCCCGCCCTCTGACCATCAGTGACCCTTCAGTGTGCAGTTTGCATGTTCTCCCCGTGCCTGCGTGGGCTTACCCTGGGTACTCCAATTTCCTCCCACAGGCCAAAAACATGCAAATTAGGTTAACTGGAGAGTCTAAAGTGGCCCTAGGTGTGAATGTGTGTGTTAATGTTGAGGGGATTTGTGCAGCACTGTGGCTGCCTAACCCATCCACGTGGATGACCTGAATTTCCTTCTGGGATTAATAAAGTATACAAAATTAAAAAAAAAAAAGTCATCCAGATCCTGAAGCAGCAAAGCAGCCCAATACCATCACACCACCATCTTTGATTGCTGGCCTGTGTTCTTTTTATGCAATGCTGTTAGTTTTACATCAGATGTAATGGGACGAACACCTTACCAAAAAAATTAGTTTTTGTCTCATCAGTCCATGAAATACCATCCTAAAAAGTCTTAAATTCCTTTTGATCACAGCACAATGTGTTGCTTTTTGATATTTTTAGTCTACTTCCCTTTGTCAGAAAGGTTCTATTTAAGTGATTTCTTGATTCAACAGGCCTGACAGTAAGTCAGCCTGGGTGTTGCAAGTGAAATTGAACTTAGCTTTCCAAAAAATGTTGTTAATCTTAATTATTTCATGATATTGGGGGTGGGGGAAATCATCATTTAAAAACTGCATTTTGTATTTACTCAGGTTATTTTAATAATAAGACATATAACAATATAGGAAATCAGGAAGGGGCAAATACTTGGTCACAGCAGTGTATATAATATGAATATGTAGGAGGCAGAAGTTCCATAGCAACAGGTCTGAAAGGATGTTTGATGGGCAGTTGGCCATATAACCTGCAGTTGTTGCACAATCCTCTCTGTCACAGCTCCTATAGGCTGAAGGATCAGAAGCAAAAATGAACCTCAGAGGAATGAGAAGGAGGTCCTCCCACTCATTGTCACCCCTCTCCTGAAGCAAACTGGCCTTAGGTGGGATTCTGACCCTTCATGACTGATGCGTGAACCAAGAGGCTGCTTCTTGGCTTCTTCCGATAAGTAAGAGCAGAGGATGAAAGGCTAGAAATGGACTGGATTATCTATGGCAAAATGCATAAACTATGCTCTGTGGTAAGCAAGCGTAATTGCTGAGAAAGTATGTGTTTATTGCAGGAAATATTTGAGCCTGAACAGAGCTCTATGACTTTAAGGAGTTGAGACCAAGTCAATTCCAGGACCAAGACATGTAGACATCAAGTCATTATCAAGAACACTGGGCATGTACATCTTGGTCTTTATTTGGTCTCAACCTCTTAACATCTTGGTCTTTTCTTGGTTTTGGTACACTGTGGTCTTGGCCTGGTATTGACTACAACTCTGGACTGGAGTCTATAACAGACCTAAATGATTACAGGTATGACTGCCAAAGCTTTGAGCAAATGGCAGTGTATTTTGTGTTCAAAATTAAAATGGGTCATCATGACCTTATCATGATTGGCATAATGAACAGCTCACGTGCAGGGAACGACACCAGAGAAAACACATGATGAACACAGAGAAGCTGAGTAACCACAATTTATTTATTCAAAAAGAGGCTTAATTAATGAAAGACGCCACTCACCAGAGGAGGACCCAGCCTGTAAGGGGAGATGAGTGCGGATTAGAATAGGACGGAGACTGGTAAAGGGAAAATAGGACAGCACTCACGTGGAATGAGCAGGGAGCCTGGCAGAGGAGCCCAGCATGAAACGGAGAACCAGGAGTGGATGCTGGTAGGCAGGAGTAGAGCTGGGTGAGATGTCTGACCGGGTGGAATAGGCAGCTGAAGTGGTGATGAGAATGATGGGGCAGGTGAGTGCACAACGAACCCTGCAGACACACCATGAAGATGGCAGCAACCTGGAAAAGGAATAAAGGAGAAGAGGAATTAATACTGTTCCTAAGAGAGTGAAAAATCAACTTACTTGCTTGTTCAAGGCAGTTTACCCAACGAGCCAGCGCTGGAGCGTTCACAAACTGGTCCTTTTCAGCACTGGCAGGGAAGAGGTAGCAGGTGCATCTAATCACGCAGGTGTGATGATTGCCTGCGGAGCAGGGGAAAGTCTTGTAGGAAGGGAGGGGGCGTGTGCGCTCACCTGATCATGATGGTGCCCCCTCCAAGGGGCACCTCCTGGCGGTCCACTGGGCTTGTTGGGGGGTGCCTTGTGAAAGGCCTGGACCATCCCCTTATCATGGAAGTTGGAACCAGGGATCCAAGACCTTTCTTCTGGTCCATAGCCCTTACAGTGGACTAGATACTGTAGCCCCTAGCCCCGACCGGCAGATGTCCAGAATCCTCTGGATCGTGTAGGTGGTCGGGCCGTCGAGGACCCGAGGGGAAGGAGGTGGCTTTGGGGGGGGGGGGGGCAGAGAGGGCTGGCGGAGAGGGGCTTGACCTTGGAGACGTGGAAGGTGGGGTGAATCCAAAGCGCTGGCAGAAGTTTCAGGCAGGCCGTGACATCATTAATGACCCGGGAGATGGGGAATGGGCCCAGGAAGAGAGGGGAAAGTTTCCGGGTCTCCGTCTTCAGGGGCACCTGGTCCACTGACAACCACACATGCTGCCCGACAGAGTGTTTGGGTGCTGGGGTCTGCCTACAGTCTGCGTACTGACAGTTACCTTAAGCAGAGCGGATGAGGGCAGCTCGAGTGGCCTTCCAGAGCCGGCAGCATCTATGTGCGTGAGCCCCCTCCGATGGTCTAGCCACCTCCCTCTCCGCCATAGACAACGGGGGGGGGGTATACCCCATGGAAGCCTCAAACGGAATGAGTCCAGTCGCTGCTGAGAAAGCGGAGTTGTGAGAATATTCCACCCAGGTCAGATGGGTGCTCAAAGGGCTTGGATTGCAGGCTGCTACGCACCTAGGGGCGGCCTCCAGAGATTGGTTGGTGCACTCAGCCTGCTCGTTGCTTTGAGGGTGGTATCCAGAACTGGCAAAAGGATCTCCAGACCTGGGAGGAGAATTGTGGGCCGTGGTCAGACACAATGTCCAGTGAGATACCATGCAAATGGATGATGTGGGTGGTTAGGAGGTTGGCAGTTTCAGAGGTGAAAGGTAATTTGGGGAGGGGCACCAAACGGATTGCCTTAGAAAAGTGATCCATGAAGGTCAGGATAACAGAATTGCACTGTGAGGGGGGAAGTCCAGTGATGAAGTCCAGGGCAATGTGGGACCAAGGTTGTTTGGGGATGGGCAGTGGGTGGAGGAGGCCAGCAGGGGGCAAGGAGTCAGATTTATTGCGGGTTTAGACTTGACAGGCCTTGATATAGTCCTGGACGTCTGTCCGCATGGTGGACCACCAGAACACCCGCTGGATAAGATTGATAGATTTTTTTTTAGACTTAGTATACTTTATTGATCCCCAGAGGGGAAATTGAGGGTATCCACCACCTGGATGGATGAGCAGCCACGCTACGCCGCTATCCCTTAACCATTCACACACACATTCACACCTAGGGCCACTTTAGAGTCTCCAATTAACCTAACCTGCATGTTTTTGGCATGTGGGAGGAAACCGGAGAAATCCCGGAGTAAACCCACGCAGACACGGGGAGAACATGCAAACTCCACACAGATCACTGTTGATTGGGGGCTGGGATCGATCGTGATACTCTGGGAGATTCCAGGGCGGCAGGCGAAATGGCTGGTGTGGCTCCACTTGATGATGTCACTGCGGAGGGGCGGCTGGGACAAACAGACGATCCCCCCCCCCCCCCAGGCTTGGTTCAGTAGATTGAGCCCGCCGGACCCTCTGCTCAATGTCCCATGTAAGAGCTCCAAGGATACAAGAGGGTGGGACAATGGGTTGGGGGAGGGAAGGAGGGGTAGGGGGGTCGGGCCTGAACTGGCGGGAGAGAGCATCCGGTGAGATTAAATTTGGCAAAGGATAAGGCCCAACGGGCCTGCCTGCTGTTTAGTCTGCGAGCCGACCGGAGATATTCTAAATTTTTGTGGTCGGTCCACACTATGACTGGATGGACCGCTCCCTCCAGCCAGTGTCTCCACTCCTCAAGGGCAAATTTAATGGCCAAGAGCTCTCGGTCCCCTACGTCGCAATTCCTCTCGGCTGGCGTGAGCCGCTAAGAGAAATATGCACATGGGTGGAGCTTCTGATCGAAAGCTGAACGCTGCAATAGAACAGCGCCCACCCCCGAGTCAGATGCATCCACCTCCAGAATAAACTGGAGCTGGGGGTTGACCTGAGCCAAGATGAGGGTGTTAGAGAACAGGCCCTTTAATTTGGAAAAAACCTGTTCCGCTGCCTTGGACCAAATGAAGGGCACTTTGAAAAAATTCAGCTGGGTAAGAGGCTGTGCTACCCCACTATAATTTCTAATGAAACAGCGATAGAAATTTGTGAACCCCGAGAAGAGCTGGAGCTCCTTGCGGGAGTGGGGTGTAGGCCATTCTAGCACAGCCTTTACCTTGGCCGGGTCGGCCCTCGGTTCAACCTCAGCTACTATGAAACCGAGGAACGAAGTGGAGCGGGTGGAAAACTCGCACTTCTCAGCTTTAACGAAGAGCTGGTTCTCCAAGAGCCGTTGTAGAACAGCCCTGACATGGACTGCGTGCTGCTCTGGTGGGTGGGAAAAAATCAAAATGTCATCAAGGTAGACAAAAAAAATTGATTTACCATGTCACGGAGGACGTCATTGATCATACGCTGGAAGACAGTGGAGGCATTGGTGAGCCCGAACGGCATTATCAGATATTCAAATTGCCCCAAGTGTGTTTTAAAGGCCGTCTTCCATTCGTCCCCATCGCAAATGTGAACCACATGTTAGGCGTTACACAAATCCAATTTAGTGAATACTCACGCGTGCTTAACCCTTTGACGTTGTACATTTCACGCGCCCCTAGTGGCACAGCACAGCACTACATCTGTCAAGTTATAATCACCTGCCAAAAACACTGCCGGATCTATGGATGATTTGTGCTTATCATGTCCATACCCAAGATGGCAGACATGCATTGGAGGACACGGAATACACCACAGAAGAAGAATCTCCTTTAAGAAACGGAGAAAAAGAAGAAGACCTCCACAGTTAAATATAGCCAGTCGCCGGTGGGAAGATAGAGGCGTTTATGAATGAAATTGCAAACAATCACGGCATTTATGATGGAAATTGCAGTGGAATAAATAACAAGATTCATGTGAGACTTTCTGGATGTGGAAGAGAAAGCAAAATTGCCTGGCAGAAGACAAAATAAGGACGGTAGATGACGAGAGTGGATGAATCAACACGCCACCAGCGGTAGGTTTGATTGTGTTATGGTTTGTGTACATTCTACTGAATTTCTGGTTCATATACTTTAAATACTTTAAAGATAAGATAAGAAAAAAACCCCAAACAAGAAACGGCAACATAAAGCAGAACTATTCTTTGTGTAAATATGCCCAAAGCCACTTTTGACCAGTTACGAATTTGATATAGCTGCCTCAGAATTATGCAAATTAGATGCACAAATGTACTCTTATCTGAAACTTTGGACCATATTCTACATCTTTCTAATTGACAGTAAGCCATTATCTCTTACCACTTTAAAGTTATAGCCTTGGAAAGCTCTCTTTCATATTTTATTGAAAAAAATCATTACCACTCTTAACCACTAGGGGTTTTGTCACAGTTTGGTGACATTCACAGACAAAGGGTTAAGGAGGTCAAACGCGGAGCTGATCAGGGTAACAGGATATTTGTCTTTGACAGTTATAGCATTTAATTCACGGTAAGGGGAGGGGAGGTAAAGAATGCGCTTTCGACTTGCTAAAGAGCTCTCTGAAGTCATGATAGACCTCAGGTACTAGACTGAGGTCCGGTGGCTCTACTGGAGGAGAGGAGATGGATAGCGACAGTGAACACTCGGTCGAGCTGAGACAGGATGCCAAACAGTACGGGCTCCAGGAAGAGATGAAATTATGTGCCCAATTAATAATGGGGTTATGCTTCCAGAGCCATGGGAACCCTAGAACCACCGGGTTCAACGATTTAGGGAGAATGAGGAACAAAAGTGTCTCCCGGTGGTTGCTGGAAAGAAGGACGGAGACTGGCCTCGTGCTTTCAGTAATGGAAGTTACGTTTTCACCCGACAGAGTGGTGATGTTAAGGGGCAAGGGCAATTTGGTCCTGGGAATGCCAACTTCCCGCACGAGCGGCACGGAAACAAAATTTTGCTCTGCCCCTGAATCTATCAAAGCCATGACTCTCCTCTCAACCCCTGGCAACTGGATGAGGGCCAAAATGGAGAAGCTACTGGTGGGATGAAAAGATTTCCTGCCCGTCAGACCCCCTACGGCTACTGACAGGTTTTTTTTGGCTTCAGGTGACAGAGAGTGTGTGCTTCAACAAACCACAGTACATGCATGCACCAGCTCTCCTCTGCCACTGGCACTCTTCCTGAGTCAGATGGACTCGGCTGAGCTCCATGGGTTCGGTGGTATAGTTGGCTCCACCTGCGTCAGTAGCTGAAGTGGGCAGGCACGTACTGGGTAGGCTGGAGAAGGTCTTGCTTCCCTTGCGTGCTCGCAGTATCGGTTGTCTAAACTGATGGCCTGATCGTCCAGGGAGGAGGGAACCGCATGAACTGCTAGGTCGTCACAGAGGTTTTCGTTTAAACCCTGGAGGAAGACACTGCATGGCGTAACATCATTTCAACCAGAGTCCGCCGCAGTGACCCGAAACTCCACAGAGTAGTTGGCGGCAGACCGACCCCCCTGGTGGAGTGACATCACCCGGCCCACGATGTTACCCTTGCTCTTTGTCCGGTCAAACGCTCGGGCAAATTCATTAACAAACCTATCAAAAGAATAGTTAGGGCCCTCCGGACTATCGAGAATGGACTGGACCCAGCTGAGGGCCCGGTCCCGCAGCAGGAGGGTCATGAAATGAATTTTAGAAGTATCGTCCGGGTATTCCCCACCCACCTGGCCCAGATAAAGCCGAACATGACATAGGAACCCCTTACATCTCCCCACCTCCCCTGCGTACGGGGCAGGTGAGGAAACGGAGGTGGTTTGGCACACTGTGGAAGAAGCCGGGGCAACACACGGAGGGGTAGATACCGGACAAGACAAGTGGGCCAAATGTTCGGCAACCATGCTCAGCTACTGTGTAAACATGGCCACCTGCCTCTCTGTGGCACTGAGACGGTCTAAAGCAGAGTGTTCCGCTGATGCCGCTCCTGCTTAGCTTGCACTCGGGCTGGCTCGTTCTGTCATGATTGGTAATAATAAACAGCTCATGTGCAGGGAACGACACCAGAGAAAACACACGATGAACACAGAGAAGCTGAGTAACCACAATTTATTGATTCAAAAAGATGCTTTGTTAATGAAAGACGCCACTCGCCAGAGGAGGACCCAGCCTGTGAGGGGAGACGAGAGCGGATTAGAATAGGAGGGAGACTGGTAAAGGGAAAATAGGACAGCACTCACGTGGGATGAGCAGGGAGCCCGGCAGAGGAGCCCAGCATGAAACGGCAAACCAGGAGTGGATGCTGGTAGGCAGGAGTAGAGCTGGGTGGGGTGTCTGACCGGGTGGAATAGGCAGCTGAAGTGGTGATGAATAATCAACTTACTTGCCTGTTCAAGGCAGTTTACCCAACCAGCCTGGAGCGTTCACAAACTGGTCCTTTTCAGCGCTGGCAGGGACGAGGTAGCAGGTGCGTCTAATCACGCAGGTGTGGTGATTGCCTGCAGAGCCGGGGAAAGTTTTGCAGGAAGGGAGGGGGAGTGCATACTCATCTGATCATGACAGACCTAAGACTTTCTGGAGTTCAAATTAAATTTTCATTGCTAAAATTCTTCATGTGTTGGCTCTGTCTTTACCTTTCCTTTTCCTAGTCTATGACGTGCACTGACAGTAAAACAGGCACCGTTTTGTGCCTTCCTCCTCCCCTGCTGTGTTCCTCCAACTGCCGAACCTTCTTTGATGTGTGCATTGTGACGAATTTCAGCCTCAGCATTTTCAAAAACCCCTCAGTCAAGTTTGACGATGACCTCTCTTCATGGAACAGTGAGTGACGGCCTGTTTTCCCTCCACTTCTCTCCTCCTTACCATAAGCTGTCATGTCAGTCATCTTGGCTGAAGGCCCTGCAAGATCCCCAGAGGGTCTCACTGTAATGCAACAGAATGGCAGACATTAACTTGGAATTAAATCTTAAAGGTAAGATGGCGACAGGGATTTACAGCTGTCAGAGAAGCTTACAGGCAGTGCATTTTATTTTATTTTATTTTGCAGCGAGAGCAGGGGGGATGGGGGAGAAGAATGTAATTAACCTCCTCCATGGGGGAAATTCTATTACAAGCTTCTATTCTGCCATGCAAAGTGTGGTGTGGGGAGATGTCACAGGCCGTCAAGCAGAAAGCCAGGGCTGTCTGCATTTTAAACCAAACTTCCAATTTTCTCCCCCTATCTTTCTTCATTCTCACTGAAGCTGGAAATTGAGTACGGCACACTTATGTGGAGAGAGAGGGAGGGGAATAAAAGGTGAGCTGCATTTCCGGAGTTTAACAAGTTATTTATTCAGCCTACATTACCTGCATGTTGGTGTGGGCAGAGCAGTAGAGGTTTGGTTTGTTCTTCTTTTGGGAAGCTGCTTATGTGGACGTCATTTAACTGAAGCTTGAAGTCAAGTGAGGTGAATGTGCTGCACACTCAACACGGAGTTAAGACAAAATATCATTATCTCACATTTCAACATCTCAGCATTATTTGTTTTTCATTTTGATTATACGTTATATGTAGGATGGCATCTAAATTGGGTGTTCCTCTGATTACATTCCATAGAAAGCTCAACAAGAGGCAGCCCCAAGCAGACAATGTTTAATATGTCAGCCATGGTAAATCAGCACTTCACATTTGGGCTGACCTTGTAGGGTCAACATTGCATGAAATAGCTCCCCCACAACTCACATGTTTATTTTCAGTAATAAATAAACGACCGAGAATTGGTTTTTGATTCTGATGCTAAGCTTTGTAAATGTGTGTGCAACTGTGTTCAGCTTATATTCTGACAGTATCAAAGAAATTAGAACAATACATTGTTTTTTTAACCCTGTCCTGCCCAGCAGTTTGGTAAGCAGAGCAGATATCTGCTTGCCTTATTGCGCCAAACAGATTTACTTTGCCAAAAGGAGCTCTGCTTATATTTGATATAAATGGTATTTATAGACTTACTATTTTTTTTTTTTTTTTTTTTTTGTTACTTATTTGTACCCGTAGGTAGACTTGGTTTGCAGGCTGGTGACAAGCCACCGGCTGCTGGTCGCTGCGTGCGCGAGCGCCCTAAACCTACATGTTTTTGGTGTGCGGGAGGAAACCGGAGAAATCCCGGAGTAAACCCGCGCAACACAGGGAGAACATGCAAACTCCACACAGCTCACTGTTGGTCGGGGGCTGGGATCGAACCCACGATCTCATGATCCCCGCGGTCCCCCGGCCGAGGGTAAAACTGTGCTGCCGCAGTGCTAAACCACTGCGCCACCGTGCAGCCCTTATGTCGCCTATGAGGCAAGCAATCACATTTCGGTAGCTTTATACAGCTAATACAGGCCAGGGGTCGCCGCTCCTCACTTTTCCCCATCCTGTTATGCTGAGCACCAAGCTAGAGGGTGGAAAGTACCATTTTCACCTGGTCTTTGGTATGACCCAGCTGGGATTTTGAACTCCAGCCTCCCGGGTGTGGGGTGGATGCTCTACCAACTAGGCCACCACTCCAGTGGCCTAGTTGGTAGAGCATCCAGCATGTTGGCAGAGTAACATTAATACTTTATTTAAATTGTTTTACTTATGATGGACCTGAGAGTGGGGGATGGGGGAGGGAATTAAAAAATATTTAAAGTGGCTAGAAGGGGAGGGGGTGGGGAGGGGGAGAGAAAGAGAGGAACAACCAAAAAAAAACACAATTTCTTCTTTTGAGGCGATCTCATCAAGATCCTGATATCTCCACCTGTGAGAACAGAGAAACAAATTGTTTTTTTGTGTGCGTGTGTGTGTGTGCTTGCGTGTGTGTGTGTGTGAAAGCACATGAAAGAGAGCGTGTGTGTGTGTGTGTGTGTGTTGTTTGCGAGGAAGCACGCAAAGAGGGTAGCAGGCTGCAGCAATGCTCCCCCAGAATTGTGAGCAAGCATGACAACGCCACCACCTCCCACCTTCCCACAGAGCACAAATGCTCCAAAGCCACCAATCCCCAGGACAGCCAGGCATCTGCCCCAGGAGGGAGGGCAGAAGGAGGCCGGGTCAGGGAGTGGCTGACACAGTGCACCCCAGCCTAGGGCTGGCCACCCCCCACCCACACAGTGGAGCTGAACTCCAGCCCCAGGCCCCAGAAGGCCACCCCCCACTGGGCACTCTCCTGCACAGCAGATTCTCACCTACCCCAGAGCCATATAGACACATGCCCTGGGAGCCACCAGGTACCCGTGCCTAGGGGAGGTGGTAGTAAGGAGTGAGGAGCCATAAGGGAAGGCACCCCCCCCCCCCACGTGCCAGAGACAGTCCACGTGGCCAAGAGCTACAACCCCTATCATTCCACCACCCTCTGATCAACATTCACACTCACACTCTCACTTGTGTATACACTTGCACTCATACTCACTCACTCACTGTCATTCGCTGTCTCTCTCTCTCTCTCTCTCTCTCGCTCACGCACACACACACACACACAAACCCATGTTCCCCTTCTCAACCCATCCTTTAATAAAACCCGGCAAACATATCCCAAGGCAGACCGGTAATGCCCCAGGCATGACGCCAACATGACATCCAAGGTCACTGACCAGGCCCAAGCCCACGGTAGGAGGGCAGTAGGGGTGGAGGAGGGAGGGAGGTGAAAATTGTGATGAGTGAGTACAAGTTATGTGGTGTAATTGAATGTACATGTATGAACTACCAAAGTGCAGTTAAAACTGGGGGGATGGTGTGATGGGACTCCCCACTGCTGTGGGCAGCAGAGCTCCCATCTCCCTCCACCCAAGCCATCAGTGTCTGCAGTGCAGATAAACTTGAGATGAGGGTGGTCATGCAGTACACCCCACAACACAACCCCATCCCACACCCTCGGTATAGCCGAAGTGTAGCCCACCTACAATGGGGGAAGGAGAGGATGGACGGGGGACGGGCAAGACCTGGATAGGGCGGCCCTCAGAGAAAGCCTAAAAAGTTCAAGTTAAAAATATACCTAAACAGACTGGCATTTTATAGTGTAACTGGGCTGGATGCAATAATACTCTCAGGCAATCTTATTGTTCCTTATTAGTACCATATTTTAATTATTGTGTAACTCCATGTGGCACCAATGACCCACATACATTCTGACAAAAGGGCAATATATTACATGCCTTGAGTGAAACCAGGCTGGTTTTGTATCGGCGTTAACTACAATAATAATATTTAATTGAGAATAGCTGACTACATATTGATGTGACACCCAAGTGCAAGCCAGTGACTTGGCATTCCCACTAACTGCATGTCCAATGCTATGCTACCACCATGATTAGAAGTGGGAGTGGGAATCCCGACAGCAAGCCCGATAACCATTTTAATTTCTTGTAACAGCACCAATCTGCACAGTATTAGTGACAAACTGTACAAGAAGTAAAGTGCCTGAGCCAAACGAAAAACAATATAAGGATATTAGGAGAAATTTTAACCTCTGTGCCTAGTCTTCTTTTTTATTTTACACTTTTTGAGTTTTGGTCTGATGTGATCTTTTTCATCTTCAGTTTATGACATTATTACAATATTTGTTTCTAGTTCTGTGTTGGGCCATTCAGAATTTTAACCTAAAAATGGGTCCCATTAAAATAAGTATTTAATGCATATGTATTGACAAAAAGAAATGCAACATCTAAAGAAGGTATTGACCCAACCATCCACCCAGTGGTCTTCCATTTAGCATATACTCACCCCTTTTTCCAGTCTGCATACAACCTTGTTTCGGCCTTTGCTGTTTGGAGAGTCATTAATAATTTATACCAAATACAAATTAAAATGTCTTCCATTGGAGCATTTTATTAAACAGGCAGTGTCTTGTGTTAGATGTGGTGATGCATTGAGTCTCTGCTGAAAGAGCAGAAGTCAAATTGCATGATAAAGCTTGAGCATCTTCACAGAGCCCTGACCGAATGAGCATGTCCTCCATTACATTCCCTTTTATCCTGAGAAATTAGCAGATGTATTCAGCATTGTTCTGCAAAGTGCTTTCACATCCTTGTCTTTCAGCTGGGGATGGAAAGCTGAGCACTGAAAGACCACTTTACAGTGAGAACAGCGCGGGTGTTAGAAAGCGAATTAAAAAGGGTGGGTTTAATGGCCTCCAGAAAATTGCAGGCCACATGAGACCTTCCTTTGGTTCTGCCTCCCCGGAGCTTTGACTGACAGCTCCGGTACTGCAATTGTGTCATCTCCCTGCCAGTGGCGACTGGTTTGGCTCACAACAACAGAGAGGACTATCGGTGACAAAACCAGTGCTTTGTGCTTCACTTCCTGGCACTTCCCTGGACAGATGTACCATTCACCTCCCAAAATCAGTGGCTGTGTTGCAAATTGCTACCATTGTGAGGAGTCACAGTAGCTGTGGATGTGGCAGATGGTGAGGTTGCAATGAAGGCAGCTCAGTTCCGTTACTTTTGTGAATGGAATGTTATACAGTTGTTGGCTCACATGCAGGGCTGGGAGAAAGTGTAACCCTGCACCTAACAGAAATACATGCGCTGGTTAATGCTTTCACAAGAGCATTAAATCTATATGGTTAACTTCTACTGGAATCTACTAAAACACTTGAAAAACTTCAGTGACAAATCAAGCGGTGGCATTGTAATCTTGTCTCCTTTATTGAAGAAAACAGAGTGCCCTTTTGGTGCGCTGTGTGACTGAATAAGTGTATGAATCTTGAGACCATTCATCCATCTTCAACCGCTTTTCTGGTAAAAAAAAAAAAAAAAGACCCTTGAGACCAAATCAATAAAAGTAAGCAATAGAGAGCCTAAGTCACGCCCCCTCTACTTCCACATATGGGACCTTAAATCAAAAAAATTCTCTTGAAATGAATGGCAAGAGCGAAATTATGTTTTGATCCCAATCAAATTTTGCCACGACTTACACATATGATGGATGTTAAATTAAAATATAATTTTCCACGTAATTAAAGTAGTCTGCTGTCGTATAATAAGCGGATTAGCAGACAACTCCCATCATCCCACATCACTAAACATGATCATGGCGGGAGATTACCAGATCCTCACCTCCTGTTTACTGCCTGATGAAAGAAGGGTCCAAAGAGGAGAAAAACAACACCAAGGTATTGCTTTGTATGGCGAGAGCTGAAGCTGATCCAGAGGACTGTTCGTTACTTCACCCTGGGTGCGCTTTGAAAAGATGATGTAAGCTCTTTCCATCTGTGTTTGTAGTTTTTTTAATTTACATATTTTCATAACCTTATACCTTAACAGTTAGACAGCAACCTACACCGTTATTTACGTGGAAAATTATCTTTTAAATTAACAAACATCATATGTGTAACTCATGGCAAAATGTGATCAGGATCAAAAGATAATTTTACTCTTCCCATTCATTTCAGTGGAAAATTTTTCTGATTTAAGGTCCCATATGCAGAAGTAGAGGGGGCGTGACTTAGGCTCTCTATTAAAAACACAGCTTTTGCTTTTCTTTAAAAACAGACATTAGACTGATGCTGTCTGGTAATATCAGTATTCTAATGGATCATCATCATCCTATGTGCATGATTCTGAAGTGTCTTCACTATAGGAGACGTCATTCATTTGATGCTGTCCAATTTGTTCTTGATGCTGACAACCCTACTCATCCAAACTTTCCCAGGCAATTAAGTAGTTTCTGACAGTTGTCATCATTGTTCATAGTGCCTATAAATGTTAAGGAGTCCACTATTTCTATTTCCAATCTAATCAGAGGTCCTTCATCCAATTCTCCTGTTGTCACCATCATCTTGGATTTATTGAGCTTTAGCTTCAGCACTTTTCTTCTCCAGTCCAGTCCAGACAGTAATGAGAGCTTCCTTCAGTGTGCTATCAACTGCAAAGCACAGATTATTTAGCTACTGACCACAAATGCAGACTCCTTCCCAATCTGAAAGGATATTTCACAGGATCTGTTTTGGTGGATTGTGGTCTACCACAGACCACATTTAATCAGAAAAAGTTGTTGAAAATTGGACAAAAAAAATCGTCCAATAATTGTACTGTTTAGTCCACAGGATTTGGTCAAAATTTATCCTCCAAACAGTATTTGGCATTTGGTGACAGTGTTGGGGGGTCTGTCTCTGCAAAGTCAAATGTACTTTTACAACCACTGGGATTCTTTATTAAAAGTGTTTTATAAAAATGTGTATTTTCAACAGCTTTTTTTTTTTTTTTTTTTTAAAGTTTGGCATTTGGCATAATGCTTGTTACATAATATCTGGAACAATCTGAAACCAGTGCTAGTGCTATTGTGCTGAACACTTAAAAAAAACACTATTTGAATACAAATACGTTCTACAAATGTCTATGTTGTCTTTTTATTTTTTTAAACTGTACCACAGGCTCTGGGTGTCCCCACAAACCCTGGTCTTGTCTGATCTTGAAAACTAAGCAGGGTCTACCTTGATTAGTACTTGGATGGGAGACCACTCGACAGTACCAGGTGCTGTGATCTGTCCAGGATGTACTATGCCTCTTGCCCAGAGATGCTGGTGTCCTATAAGTCAAAAAAGGATCAGAATGTTGGTGACTATAAACACATTTTTTTTAAAAAGGCGGCTTTTCATCTTCATTTTTCAATCAAATATAGACCATACAGGGGCGTGTATATGAAGACGCCTTTTCAATGATCTTAAAAAGACGGCTTTTCAGCTTTTCAACCAAATCCGTACATTTTTAGATGGATGGCAAAACTGTCTTTTTTTTAACCAATTTGTGCTGGGAGGGATTTGTGAGTGAGATCCAGTTAGTGTGTGTGTGTGTGTGTGTGTGTTGGTAGGGGATGGTATTGTGAAGTACAATCTGAACACCATTAGCAATGATTACCCTTCCCCCAAACATCATTCACCCGCAATCAATTAACTCCATTGTGGTTTGTCAGGCCTTGGCTTGTGCTCAGGTACTGTGGCTGGAACCATACTGGCCACCCCCGACGTTATCCAGAACCATTGCGACTACCTCTGTATTGGCTTGGTGGTGTTTTGACCAAGACTTTTTGTCACTTCATTTTCAGTTTCAAGCATTTTGGTCACCCCACGTTTATGAACTGGCAAACTTGAAAATTCTTTTCGGTCTAGAAAAAATAAAGTTTCTATTTCTATTTAAATTAGCACAAATCTATATTGCATTATGTTCCAGCCTTGAAATCAATAATAAAAGCAACCCTCAAAATTAAATACAGATGGAGACAAAGTGAAAGCCAAAAGGAGGAAGTCAAGAAAACAGAGAAAAACAATACAATGAACAAAATGCATGACTGAGCAAGCTTTAAAAATGTAAATAAAAGTAATTTGTTTTGTGGTGTGTGTGTACAAACGCGCGTCGGAGTGGCTGGTGAAGCGAAGCGACTCGGATGGGTAGCATCTGCATAGCTGTCTTGGCTCTATTTATGCAGTTATGAGAGTAGATGTGAGTATAAACCACATTAGACTCTCTCCCGAGCAGAAAATATCCCAGGTGTCAGCCTGCATTCTGTCAGTGTTCTCACTGATTGTTTCCTACATTCCATTATGCTAACTGCAGCTTTTCACACACGCCATGAGGAGTGCTTTAGAGGGAGGATGGCCAGGAGGTGCATCCTGGGAGCGTCTGAGCAGGCCAGCAAAGAACGGAGAGCATCCCCAGCCTGCTGCTTATTGTTAACAGGTTTTTAAAAGCTTGTGACGAGGTGAAGTGCAGCAGCAGACAACCACATCATCCTCCGTCCTCCTCCTGTGATTCCAGTGGTTAACAACAAGGCTGAAGACAATGCCTTAGAGATCAATTTGGCAATGAGATGACAAACCTATCTCCATCCGAAACCTGCTGTAGGAAATCCCCCCCCAGGCTAGCTTAAGCTGCACAATAAAACAACACAAAGAGGAAGGCAGTAAATGAGTTCAATCAGCTTAGAGTGCACATATTGCCACTGTCATAATGACACTATTAAGTATGGAAATGTAGGCCAGTGCTTGTACTCTCTTGGACACCATCTAAACACAAAGTTGAAAATGGTGGTCAATTTCTCCCCTGAAGGGTGTACTGCAGGCACGATCCAAAGCATGAAAGTGGATCTTTACTCAAACGTCAAAGCTTAAGGGAGGAATCAGGGAGAGAAAGGCTGGGGTCCTGAGGATACGTCAAATGACTCATTAGCTCCTGGCAATGCAGAAACCCTTCACTAGGAACAGGAATTAAGAGCTGACTAATGCCAGGCTAGGCCACAGATACAGCGGATGTTGATCATTGTGTGGTTGACTGTTTTTAGGAGGGCAGAGAAGCGGACCATGTCATTTACGTAGTTTGCTATTTATCCATGGGGTCACAAAAAGAACTCATATATTGAAGTAATTTACACTACATCTGTTTTTCAGCATATTTCATCACTGCTACCAAATGCTGTCACCACTATTTTAATCCATCTTGCGTTTACACTGTGAATATTCTATTTTTGCAAAAATGTTGTACTGATAAACCATGTGTCACATTATATCACTTGCTGTTTTTGACTTGGTGAATTGCAATGCCATCTTGCTTTTTTGTCATGACTATGCACTGTCGGTACTGACTTAACTAAGGTTTAGTGTCTGGTATCGACACCCTGCAACATCATAATGCTGCTATGACTATGTCTGTGGTCTTGTTCTTTTCGAGCACCATCATAATATTGATTTAACTGTATCCATAATCTTGTTTCTTTCTTTTTATTCATTTATACAATGGTGTGAAAAAGTGTTTGCCCCCTTCCTGAGTTCTCATTTTTTTTGTATGTTTGTCACACTTAAATGTGTCATGTACGCTGCGTAATTGCGCAGCGCACAAATGAGTTAATGTGAGCCCAAAATGCAGGTGAAGTGAATGTGTTTATTAACATAGGGAAAAATATACAAAGTGTCCATGAAAACAGTTCAAAATGAGTAATGGTAAGATGACCAGCTGCAAACTCCATTGGCAGTGGAGCAATGAGCCCCACGCGCTCCCAGGCGGAACTGGGCAGCGGAAAGGAAGGGCAAATAATTAAGAGGAGGAAGACCTACATGCTGGGTTGGAGCGAAACTAGCTCTGGAAACAACACCAAACAAAGTACAAAAGAGAAGGAACCAACTGGGAGTGAGTCTGGACATTGAATGTTGACTAACACCGCCACACTGAGTGCTCACACTGTCACCCAAAAGTACACCGTGTACTTAATGAGTGACAAGTGGATGCAGGTGTGCACCGGCAGTCGGTGCATGAATGCATGTCAGCGTATGTGAGTAGGAATGAGTGTGTGTGTGTGTGTGTGTGTGTGTGTGTGTGTGCATGTGTATGTATGTGTGGAAGTGGGTGAGAGTGCATGGACAAATGAAAATGACAGACAGCCGGTGAGTGCCGGTGGAGGGAGAGGCGTGGCTTTAGGCTGGCAGGGAACCAAGGCTCGGAGGCTCCAAAAACCTGCCAGCTGGAAATAATTAACAACAAACAGGGAACTACAGCCACAAATCATGGAACGGGGTTGAGACATCAACCCCGTTCATGACAAAATGTTTCAGATCATCAAACAAATTTAAATATTAGACAAAGATAATACAAGTAAACACAAAATGCAGTTTTTAATTGAAGGTGTTTATTATTAAGGGTAAAGAAAAAATCCAAATCTACATGGCCCTGTGTAAAAAAAATGATCCCCCCCCCGTTAAAACATAAATTAACTGTGGTTTATGACATCCTTGGAAAGCTGAGTTAAATTTTCTAGCATTTCTAAAGCTTCGACACTCCAGTGAACCACAATGAGAGCAATTATCCACAAATGGCAAAAACATGGAACAGTTGTGAACCTTCCCAGCAGTGGGCATCTGACCAAAATTACCCCAAGAGTGCAGCAACGACTCATCCAAGAGGTCAAAAAAGACCCTACAGCAACATCCAAAGAACTGCAGGCCTCACTTGCCTCAATTAAGGTCAGTGTTCATGACTCCACCATAAGAAAGAGACTGGGGAAAAATGGCCTGCACACCAGAGTTCCAAGATGAAAACTACTGCTGAGCAAAAAGAACATAAAGGCTTGTCTCAGTTTTGCCAGAAAACATCTTGATGATCCACAAGACTTTTGGGAAAATACTCTGTGGACTGACGAGACAAAAGTTGAACTTTTTGGAAGGTGTGTGTCCCATTACATCCGGTGTAAAAGTAACACAGCATTTCAGAAAAGGAACATCATACCAGCAGTAAAATATGGTGGCTGTAGTGTGATGGTCTGGGGCTGTTTTGCTGGTTCAAAACTTGAAAGACTTGCTGTGGTAAATGGAAGCATGAATTCTGCTGTCTACCAAAAAATCCTGAAGAAAAATGTCCGGCCATCTGTTCGTGACCTCAAGCTGAAGCGCACTTGGGTTCTGCAGCAGGACAGTAATCAAAAACAAACCAGCAAATCCACCTCTGAATGGCTTAAGAAAAACAAAATGAAGACTTTGGAGTGGCCTAGTCAAAGTCCTGACCTGAATCTAATTGAAATGTTGTGGCATGACCTTAAAAAGGCGGTTCATGCTCGAAAACCTTCAACTGTGGCTGAATTAGAGCAATTCTGCAAAGATGAGGTGGCCAGAATTCCTCCACAGTGCTGTAAATCACTAATTGCCAGTTATCACAAATGCTTGATTGCAGTTGTTGCTGCAAAGGGTGGCCCAACCAGTTTTTAGGTTTAAGGGGCAATCATTTTTCACACAGGGCCATGTAGATTTGGATTTTTTCCCCTTAATAATAAACATCTTCATTTAAAAACTGCATTTTGTGTTTACTTGTGTTATCTTTGTCTAATATTTAAATTTGTGTGATGATCTGAAACATTTAAGTGTGACAAACATACAAAAAATGAGAAATCAGGAAGGGGGCAAACACTTTTTCACACCACTGTATATGTAGCATACTTATTGCATTTTTATGGTATAGTTGTTGTTTCTGACTCCCTGCTGCTGTACCACCTGATCTTGAAGTACTGAATGACAATAGAGATGGCTTCTTCTTCTAATTTGAAAATGGAAGAAATATAAAATAACAGTCACCCTCACTCTGGAACTCCATGCAAGATTTCACCTCATAGAGTAAGGATAATTCTGAGAAAGGTGAGAGATCAGCACAGAATTACACAGGAGGAGCTTGTTAATGATCTCAAGGGAGTTGGGACCACAATCACCAAGAAAACCTATTAGTAACACACTTTGCTTTAATGGACTGAGATCCTGCTATGGTCGCAAGGTCCCCCTGCTCAAAAAGGCACATCTGAAGTTTGTCACTGAACACCTGGATGATCTAGAGAAGGTTTGGGACAATGTGGTGTGGTCAGATGAGACCAAAATTGAGTTCTTTGGCATGAACTTGACTCACTTTGGAGGCAGAGAAATGCTGAACATAACACCAAGAACACCATCCCCACTGTCAAACATGGAGGTGGAAACATCCTGCTTTGGGGCTGTTTCTCTGTTAAGAGTACAGGAAGACTTCATCACATTGAGGGGCCAATGAACAGGGCCATGTACCGCAGAATCTTTAATATGAACCTCCTGGCCTCTGCCAGAACACTGATGATGGGTCGTGGATGGGTCTTCCAGAATGACAATGACCCAAAACATATGCCCAAGGCAACAAAGGAGTGGCTCAAGAAGAAGCACATTAAAGTCCAAGAGTGGCCTAGTCAGTCTCTGGACCTTAATCCAATAGAAAATCTCTGTAGGGAGCTGAAATTTTAAGTTCCCAAGTGACACCCTCAAAACCTTCAAGATTTGGAAAGTATCGATAAAGAGGAGTGGACCAAAATCCCTCCTGCGATGTGGGCAAACCTGGTGACCAACTACAAGAAACATCTGATCTCTGTGATGCCAAAAAGGGTTTCTCCATGAAGTACTAAGTCACGTTTTACTTGGGGATGAAATACTTATTTCCCTCGATCAAATGCAAATTAATTTATAACCTTTATTTCATATTTTTTCTGGATTTTTTTTTTGTTGATTTTGTCTTACTCTGTTAAAATAAACCTACCACAAAAATGATGGACTGTTCATTTATTTGTAAGGAGGTAAACTTACAAATTCAGCAGGTGATCAAATAATTATTTCCCTGGCTGTCTTTGAAATGACCCATGAATTTAATTTCAAAATATATTAATAATAAAAATTGGAACAAAAATTTCCTATAAAAAATGGAACAGAAATATAGCAAGTCATATGGAATATTACATCTTCCAGCTTGGAAAAAAAAAAAAACAGTATGAAAAAGCACCTGATGCAACATATTTGTGCAATTCTTAGCACAACCAGGAGAAAATTAGCCAAACAAGCTAAGTTAGCAGTTAACTACACTGTCAGTCAGTGTTTATATAATCCAACAGGACAAGGATTATATAAACATATATGTTGTCCTGGTGGCTTCATCCAGCAATGACCTACAGCTCTTGCTTGGGACGGTTTGCCGCTGACTGTGAAGCGGCTGGGATGAGAATCAGCACCTCCAAGTCTGAGTCCATGGTCCTCAGCCGGAAAAAGGTGGATTGTCCTCTCTGGGTCGGGGACAGGCTCCTGTCCCAAGTGGAGGAGTTTAAGTATCTTGGGGTCTTGTTCACGAGTGAGGGGAAAATGGAGCGAGAGATTGACAGACGGATTGGAGCAGCATCTGCAGTGATGCGGACGTTGTACCGGTCTGTTGTGGTGAAGAGGGAGCTTAGTTCTAAGGCAAAGCTGTCGATTTACCAGTTAATCTACGTTCCTACTCTTACCTATTGTCACGAGCTTTGGGTAATGACCGAAAGAACAAGATCACAGATACAAGCGGCTGAAATGAGCTTTCTCCGTAGGATTGCTGGAATCACCCTCAGAGATAGGGTGAGGAGCTCAGTCATCCGGGAGAGACTCAGAGTAGAACCGCTGCTCCTCCACATTGAAAGGAGTCAGTTGAGGTGGATTGGGCATCTGATTAGGATGCCTCCTGGACGCCTCCCACTTGAGGTGTTTCGGGCACATCCCACTGGGAAGAGACCCCGGGGTAGACCCAGGACTCGGTGGAGAGACTATGTCTCCCAGCTGGTCTGGGAATGCCTTGGTATCCTCTCTGAAGAGCTGGAGCAGGTGGCTGGGGAGAGGGAAGTCTGGGCTTCTCTGCTTGAACTGCTGCCTCCGCGACCCGGACCTCCGGAAAAGCGGTAGAAGATGGATGGATGGATGGATGGATGGTTTATATAATCAGTCACACCCGTCTTCAGCACATATGTGCAACTCACCTGTGATTGCTATGTCATTGGGAGCAGTCATCCCTGCTTCTACCGTGGGAAAAAAAAAATAATCAGGTAGGGAGCAGTCGTCCCAGGCTGCTGAAGGCCTCGGCTTCCACAGCAATGTCCTCCAAGGAAGGTAAGGCAAAGTTCAGCAGGGTGCTGAGAGTGTGTCACTGGCTCAACTGTCCTCTTCTTCTTCTTCTTCTTCTTCTTCTTCTTCTTCTTCTTCTTCTTCTTCTTCTTCTTCTTCTTCTTCTTCTTCTTCTTCTTCCTCGTCTTCTTCTTCTTCTTTTAGATTTGATTGGCAGTTGGCAACCAGCTTACAGATGCGTTACCGCCACTGACTAGATTATCCTCCTCACAGCCAGATGAACCCCTGGATGGCCTGTCGAAGCCGGGACACTGCAAGCAGCAGCGGTTAGAACCAGTCCAGAGAACATCGAAGGCCAGGGCTGTCTGGTGTGGTTTTGTGTTTTTAGAGTTTTTGATAGGCTTGCTTGCAGTCTCACTCATAGAAATCACAGTCACGCTCTGCACCAGGCTGGAAATGTTGCATATTACACTCTAAACTGTCCGACGCTACAGTTTCCGTGTTCCACTTTTTTTCCCATCAAAATTACAGTATAAATTAATATTTATGAATCGGAATCTTGACATGACATTAAAACAGATCTGTGATATAATCACAACAGTGGTAGTGAATAGTACATCAAATGAGCTAGCATAACATAGCACAATAGCATCCACTCAGCAATAACAGGTCCCAGAAATCTCAGAATAAATGATAACGCTGGTCAACACCAAATATATTGTCAAAGTTTTTTTTTAGCTGATTTAGGACAATTTTGATGTGCAGAATCCCAAAATCACATTAATTTTGCTCAGTCAGGTCAACTTTTTGAATTATGGCCACATGTTGTTTTATACGTTTTTGTTTACCGGTACATGTACGGGTATTTTCGCTTTATATGATGCAAAATTCTTTTTTATGTCTTGAAATTCTCTGAATTTTGAGCAATGATGACGTAACATTCAATTTACATGTACTTACCTTTATATAAAGGTAAGTACAGGTTTTTACTTAGCACCTGATTGAAAGAAACGGATGTCATTTTCGGATTCAGCGGTGCAAAATTGTCTTGGTTGAAAAAACACAGACAACTTACAAAAAAATTATTTTTGTAACCCTGTGTAGTCCAACAAATCAAGTCCTGTTTTATTGGCACAGGTCCAGTAGATCAAATTGAGTAAGATTTTTTCTCCATCCATACAATTACGGTGCTATACTTCCACAAATTTGCTGCGTCGTTACAAACAAGCTAGCTGAAGTTCCATCCATCCATCCATCAAACAATCCATGCATTTTCTATCGCTTATCTGGGGGTCAGGGTTTTGGAGGCAGCATTCCAAGCACAGATGCCAAGACCTTCCTCTCCCTCTCCCCTTCCTCCTAACTATTGGAGGCTTCCTATATATAAAGTGGTTTCTGATAATGTTTTCTTTAATTCTAGTTTAGTTCCAGCCAATTTCCACCCAATATAAAATGCCCCATGGGCATTTTAACACTTAATACTGCAATGTTAAGAGATTAATCACCACTGGCTGTGGAAACTTCACACTGGACCTCAAGAACCTTGGATTCTGTGCCTCTCCTCACTTCCTCCAGACTCTGGGACCTTGATTTCCTAATGACAGGACTTTAGGAGCCATGTCATCTCCACCGGGTGCCGCTAGGGTTTCCCGTATTCGGCTTGGCTTTCTCTCGCTATCCCTCTCAGTAGGGAGGCCACTTCTGAGTTCTCCCCTCCGGTCCTGGTGGCCAAAAGACGTGGGTCGGCCACCCGAAGGACTGCCTTGTTGGTTCGGTGACCTGGTCCGGCCGCCAGAAGTACTGTTTCTCCGGGCCTGGGACTGGGGAAGGCTGCCCGAACTGTTTCTTTTTTTCCCTGCCAGCGATCTGGAATCTGGATGCGGATAGACCTCCTGAACTGTTTTTTTTTTTTTTTCTCTCTCTCTGTGCACTACTTGCCGGCATCCCTATAGTGATGTTTTTTTCTCCTCTGTGGTTTAAAGGGATGCGCTTTTTTTTTTTTTTTTTTTTTTTGTGCCTCTGCTGGGTTGTAGTACTGGTCTATATTTGTATTGTTACTGCTCTGCTCTGTAGTTTTTGAGTTGTTTTTCCTGGTGTTATGGGGTACTATGTATTTTTGTTATGTACCTGTATTTTAGTTTTCTTGTTTCCTTGCCAGTCGGAGGGTTATGTATATTCTTTTTGTATTCAACTATGCTCTAGGATTATTTGTAGCATGTTCTGCCTTGTGTTCTTTTTGTTTATGCCTCATCATTTTGGTTATCGTTGTTGCCCTCCATTGTGTGTGTGTTTTTTTTTCTTGTTTTAGTGTTTTTCCCTTGTTGGTTCTCACCCTCCTGGCCTGTTTCCCCCTCCGCCCTCCCTGGGTTGGCCCTGGTAGCCTTCTGTTTGGGGGGAGGGGGGGGGGGCTGGGGCTTGGATTTTGCATTTGCGCCTGGAATGCGCTTTGTGAACAGGGAGTACTGTCATGATCTGAGCGCTGATTCTGATCGCGCTCGGGTTGTCCAGCATTTTCCCCGTTTCATCCCATTTCGAGCCGTGTTATTATGGCCTTCTAGGGCTTTTGTTGTGACAGTGTCACGGCAGGACTTCCGGCTGTCAGAGCCAAGCTGCGCCGTGACATCTGAATTACATTCCTTGATTACATCCTCCTTTCTGATTAGTCAGATTGCATTATTTAAGGGAGCAGCTGAGGTTTACTCCTCGCCGCGACCTCGCACAACGTTGGACCCACACAGTGTTTGGCTGGAGTCCCTAACCCCGACTCCAGTCCCCCTTTTTGATTCATCGTTTCCCAGTAATTGTTTCCTCATAGTCTGTGATCAAGTATCTAAGTGTATGTTTGTGTTTTTTCCCCACATGGCTGTTCATTTTGTCATTTGTACCTTTGTTAATAAATATGCAAAATCATCGGCTGGCCTATAGCGTCTCATTGATGTCCCGCGAGGGCCATCCATGACATTTGATTGCTTTTTGTACTTCTGATTCTATTGGAGGTCTGCCAGAGACGTGTTCACCTCTGCTTGGGGCATGCGAGTGATGGCTTCTGCATTGATGGACGAAGGTCTGTTTAAGATGCTGCTGAAATGTTCTGTCCATCTTTCCAGGGTTGCGTTCTTGTCAGTGAGGAGAGTGGACACATCAGCGCTGGGCAGTGGTGATGATCCAGAAGACTGAGGCCTGTAGATGGTCTTAAGGGTATCGTCGAAGCATTTGGAGTTGTTGCTGTCAGCGTACTGCTTTATTTCATCTGCCTTTTTGTCTTAGCCAGAAGTCCTGTATCTCTCTGAGCTTTGCCTGCACCTTTCCTTTCATGGAGTTGAAGGTTGCCTTCTTAGATGCAGATCTGCTGTCTTGCTGGCATGCTTTGCGGGCTTCATGCTTCTTGTCAAGCTGCTTTTGGATGTCCTCATCATTTTCATCTAACCAGTTTTGGTGTTTGTGCGTGTTCTGGCTCAGATGAGTGAGTGAGGTGTTGTACACCATGTCTCTGAAAGCTGCCCAGTCTTCTTCTTCTCCGTACGCCCTGAGGTTTCTCAATTTCGTTGCACTGTTTATTAACAATGGAATGACAATAAAGGCACTTGGACTATGACTTTGACTTGAGGTTGAGCTGAATAAGCTTGCTATCCAGGTCCTCACTGAGGTTCTGTTGCAAAGAGTGCTGTTCCAGCTTGCTTACACTGAGACGGTTGTTTGCCTTTTTCCGCTGTGGATGCCGTTTGGGCTAGATGTGCATGTTGAGCTTTGAGAAAAGGAGTCTTTGATCCATTCAGCAGTCTGCGCCACACATCGCCTTAGTCACTCTGACGTCATGCCTGTCTCTCCTTCTCACAATGATGTAATCGATCAGATGCCACTGATTGCTGTGTCGAAGCATCCAGGTGGTCTTGTTTCAACTTTATTTAAGATAAGATAAGATAAGCCTTTATTAGTCCCACAATGGGGAAATTCCAGGATTGCAACAGCACAGGGATAGCAACACTCAGAGCAACAATCAGAAGGCAAGAAAAAACAAGAACAGCTAGTATACATATGTACATACAGTGGGGCAAAAAAGTATTTAGTCAGCCACCAATTCGGCAAGTTCTCCCACTTAAAAGATGAGAGAGGTCTCCAATTTTCATCATAGGTATACCTCAACTATGAGAGACAAAATGAGAAAAAAAAAATCCAGAAAATCACATTGTCTGATTTTTAAAGAATTTATTTGCAAATTATGGTGGAAAATAAGTATTTGGTCATCTACAAACAAGCAAGATTTCTGGCTCTCACAGACCTGTAACAACTTTGTTCAGAGGCTCCTCTGTCCTCCACTCCTTACCTGTATTAATGGCACCTGTTTGAACTCATTATCAGCATAAAAGACACCTGTCCACAACCTCAAACAGTCAGACTCCAAACTCCACTATGGCCAAGACCAAAGAGCTGTCAAAGGACATCAGAAACAAAATTGTAGACCTGCACCAGGCTGGGAAGACTGAATCTGCAATAGGTAAGCAGCTTGGTGTGAAGAAATCAACTGTGGGAGCAATTATTAGAAAATGGAAGACATACAAGACCACTGATAATCTCCCTCGATCTGGGGCTCCACGCAAGATCTCACCCCGTGGGGTCAAAATGATCACGAGCACGGTGAGCACAAATCCCAGAACCACATGGGGAGACTTAATGAATGACCTGCAGAGAGCTGGGACCAGAGTAACAAAGGCTACCATCAGTAACACACTACGCCGCCAGGGACTCAAATCCTGCAGTGCCAGACGTGTTCCCCTGCTTAAGCCAGTACATGTCCAGGCCTGTCTGAAGTTTGCTAGAGAGCATTTGGATGATCCAGAAGAGGATTGGGAGAATGTCATATGGTCAGATGAAACCAAAATAGAACTTTTTGGTAAAAGCTCAACTTGTCGTGTTTGGAGGAGAAAGAATGCTGAGTTGCATCCAAAGAACACCATACCTACTGTGAAGCATGGGGGTGGAAACATCATGCTTTGGGGCTGTTTTTCTGCAAAGGGACCAGGACGACTGATCCGTGTAAAGGAAAGAATGAATGGGGCCATGTATCGTAAGATTTTGAGTGAAAACCTCCTTCCACCAGCAAGGGCATTGAAGATGAAATGTGGCTGGGTCTTTCAGCATGACAATGATCCCAAACACACCGCCTGGGCAACAAAGGAGTGGCTTCGTAAGAAGCATTTCAAGGTCCTGGAGTGGCCTAGCCAGTCTCCAGATCTCAACCCCATAGAAAATCTTTTAGAGGGAGTTGAAAGTCTGTGTTGCCCAGCGACAGCCCCAAAACATCACTGCTCTAGAGGAGATCTGCATGGAGGAATGGGCCAAAAAACCAGCAACAGTGTGTGATAACCTTGTGAAGACTTACAGAAAACATTTGACCTCTGTCATTGCCAACAAAGGGTATATAACAAAGTTTTGAGATGAACTTTTGTTATTGACCAAATACTTATTTTCCACCATAATTTGCAAATAAATTCCTTAAAAATCAGACAGTGTGATTTTCTGGATTTTTTTTTTTTTCCTCATTTTGTCTCTCATAGTTGAGGTATACCTACGATGGAAATTGGAGACCTCTCCCATCTTTTAAGTGGGAGAACTTGCACAATTGGCGGCTGACTAAATACTTTTTTGCCCCACTGTATTACTATATATATATACTGTATATATATATATATATATATACAGTATATATATATATATATATATATATATAGAGAGAGAGAGAGAGAGAGAGAGAAAGAGAGAGACACACACACACAGTGCGGAGCATTGTGGTTGGTGAATGTGCAGCAGAAAGTCTAAGCTCTCTCTCCACGGATGCGACGGGCCAGCTGGATGTCTTTGGGCATGATGGTGACCCTCTTGGCGTGGATAGCGCACAGGTTGGTGTTCACGAAGAGACCCACCAGGTAGGCCTCGCTGGCATCCTGCAGAGCCATGACGGCGGAGCTCTGGAAGCGCAGGTCGGTCTTGAAGTCCTGAGCGATCTCCCTCACCAGGCACTGGAAGGGCAGCTTACGGATGAGCAGCTCCGTGGATTTCTGGTAGCAACGGATCTCTCTCAGAGCCACGGTGCCGGGCCTGTAACGGTGAGGCTTCTTCACTCCGCTGGTGGCCGGAGCGCTTTTTTTGAGCAGCCTTGGTGGCTAGCTGCTTCCTGGGGGGCTTTTTCCTCCAGTAGATTTATGGGCGGTCTGCTTGGTTCTTGCCATCGCTCTTTATTATTCTGTCTTATATTTCTTGCACGCCGCCTAAACTCCAGCTCGGCACCCGTGTCGTTTTCGCTACAGTTTCCCAGTATGTCGAGTTTCTCCGTTAGCACCGGGTGGCGGTTGAGTGCTAGCTAGCTCTTCCCTACTGTATCGTCTCCTGCTGTAAACAGAGGCTCCATCCGCTGACTCGGGAGACCTTTGGGGCAATCTGTGTGTCCGTGATATATATATAGAGTGAAAGGTGTAGAAAGAAGAAGGAAGATAAAAAAAAGGCAGTTGCAAAAGGCAGCCAACTCGTGTGGCGCCGCCGGTCCGGCGGAACCGGAACCGGAAAATAACCGGAAAATAAAATCTCATAGCACTATCAACTGTAGGGGGAACCCCCACAGTTGCAGAAAGACCCCAGCAATCACGCGATCCCCTGTGAGCAAGCACTTGGCGACGGTGGAGAGGAAAATCTCCTTTTTAACAGGAAGAAACCTCCAGCAGAACCAGGCTCAAGGAGGGGCAGTCATCTGCTGCGACTGGCTGGGGGGGGGTGAGGGGATAGAGAAGATGAAGAGAACAGACATGTAGAGAGCAAACAGCACGATGGGGACTCAATCTATGGGAGAGAACAAACAAATGTTAATGACCAGCAAAAAAAATATTTCATTGAGAGTGAGGAAAGGAGTGAGGCCCAGTGCATTACTGGAGGTCCCCCGGCTGACTAAACCTATTAGCAGCATAACTAAGGGAGGGTTCAGAAACACATGATCCCTCCCTAATTGTAGGCTATATCAAAACGGTAGGTTTTAGCCCTATTCTTAAAAACAGAGATCGAGTCTGACTCCCGAATCCAGATTGGCAGCTGGTTCCACAGGAGAGGAGCTTGATAACTGAAGGCTCTGCCTCCCATTGTACTTTTGAAGATTCTAGGTATTACAAGTAATCCTGCATTTTGGGAGCGTAGTGCTCTGTTAGGATAATACGGTAGTATCAGATCTTTTAAATAAAAAGGAGCCTGATTGTTTAGAGCTTTGTAAGTAAGAAGAAGGATTTTAAACTTAATTCTAAACTCTATGGGAAGCCAATGAAGGGAGGCCAGAACCGGAGAGATATGATCTCTCTTTCTAGTACCTGTTAAAACTCTTGCTGCAGCATTTTGGATCAGCTGAAGACTTTTTAAAGATGTTTTAGGACAGCCTGATAATAAAGAATTACAATAATCTAATCTCGAGCTAACAAAAGCGTGGATCAGTTTCTCAGCATCACTCTGAGACAAGATGCTCCTAATCTTGGCAATATTACGCAAATGATAGAAGGCAGTCTTAGAAACAAATTTAATATATGAATTGAAGGACAAATCTTGATCAAAAATAATTCCAAGGTTCCTCACAGAGCTATTAAGAGAAAGAGTAACCACATCCAAACTGAAAGTTTGATTTGGAAAGGTATTTCTAAGGTTTTTTGGACCAACAAGAATGACTTCAGTCTTATCTGAATTTAATAGCAGGAAATTACAAGTCATCCAAGCTTTGATTTCCTTAAGACAGGCTTCTAACTTGGCTAATTGATTACTATCATCTGGCTTCATTGACAGGTATAATTGTGTGTCATCTGCATAACAATGAAAATGTATACAGTGCTTTCTAATAATGTTGCCTAACGGAAGCATATATAAACTAAAAAGAGTAGGGCCTAGCACAGATCCCTGTGGAACTCCATGACTAAGCTTTGAGTTGAAAGAAAACTCATTATTTACATGAACAAACTGGAGCCTATCTTGGAACCTATTGTTGCGATTAGGCAAGCAGTAGAGGGTATTAGTGATCAGAAGGTCATGAGAGGTCCACGTCTTCAACAGGAGAAGACCGTTGCTGTTGCACTTTCCACCCCCATTTCTCCCAAGGACTCCCTCCCATGTCTGGTAGTCTGTACCAACTCTGGTGTTAAAATCTCCAAGAACAATGAGTTTGTCATCCTTTGGTAGACCTTCAATGAGAGTCTCTAAGTCCTCGTAAAACTTGTCTTTGATCTCACCTGGGTTCGTCATGGTGGGGGCATATGCACTGATGAATGCAGCATGGCGTTTTCCTTGGAGGGGGAGCCGCAGGGTCGTGAGGCGATCATTGGTTCCTTTGGGGAGGCTGGTAAGCTTGCTGATCAGATTGGATCTGATCGCGAAACCGACTCCTGCTTCACGGCATTCTTCGCTGCCTCAGTTGCTCCAGAAAAAGTTGTAGCCGGCTTTGACTTCTGTCAGCTGACCATTGTCTGCAAACCTGGTCTCGCTCATGCATGTGTAGGTAGACAAGCACTACCTCACCGAGGGTTTCAAACCCATCGGCTACTCTCACCTGTTTTTTTTTTTTTTTTCCAGCCAGTCAAAGCGGTTTACCGGGGTGTGGCCGCTGTTGCATGCAAACAGCTACTTGGAGCCACAGGGGAGAGTTGAGTGCCAAGTGGGAACCAAAGTGGACCGACCACCCGGAAGTGCGACTGTTGCTCCATCAGAGGGACTATTCCTCCCTGACACTCCATACACCCTCTTAGACTTGTAGTAGACTGTCAGCTCCACTGTTACCATATTACAAAGTCTGTGACCACCATATCCGTACAGTGCCATTGGGTTTTTCTTAATTTTGTGGTTGGGGAAAAACTTCTTCTCTGTGGCTCAATTTAACATCGACCTGACCGCTCCCATGTCGAGCAGTAGTGGTAAAGCTACCCTGTCTAACTCAACCATGCTGTATGAATAACCGTTGCTGTCGGGGCTTACTGCATGAATTGTTGCTGCTGGCGGGTGGCTTGGCTTACTTGGCGGGCTCCACGGTGCCGGTGGCACACTCTGGTGAACTGGTTCAAGCATCCACACTCGTTATGCCGTTGTCCTCTTGCTGGGCAAAAATGTGCTCTCTCCTGGGCCGTCGGGGACCAACAGCTACCATAGATGGGGCCTCTCGGAGTGGTCTTTCAATTAACGGCATTCGTCTCGTACTCTTCTGCCCTGTCCTCATATTCCTCCGTGCCCACCATGTTTGCTAGTGTTGTCTGTCCGGGTAGCTTCTGTGTTTGGCACCCTCTTAGCTCCATTGCTAACCTCTCCACTGACTCAAGCTGGAATACTACCTCTATCATGGTAGCTAGTGTCATGTCATTTGGCGCTGTTAGCATTTTAGCTCTTAGCCTCAGGTTACACATGTGCTCAGCTAACTGGTCCCACACCATCTCATCTTCCAACAGTCCAAAACAGCACATGCTAGCCAAATGTCTCAGGTCAGCGACAAATTGTTGTATGGACTTACCAACTCCCTGTTGTCTCTGGCGGAATCAAATTTATCAAGCTATCATATTGTATGGTGTAGCAAAGTATCTAGCAAGTCGTTTGATAGCATCCACATATGACTCCATCAGACACAACATGTAGAAAATTCTCTGACCCGCTATGCCGTGGTTGTGGACAAGAAGTGCTCATTTCTTTACTTTATCCAGTTTTCCCAGGTCCAATGCCGCAACATAGGTTTCAAATGCACCCATCCTTTATGGCCATGGGACCGTTGGTTTACCCGGGGACTCAAGAAAGGGCCGTAGTGGTTTCAAGCACGCGTCCATGGTCCGCAGTTCTCATCATCAAATGTTTTGTCCACAAACCTGGAATGAAGAGGGATGAGGATCTTACAGTTGAACTGAACTTTAATACAAAGCTGAATGGTAAAATGCATGTACACTCAGTGTAACCTTCATGAACGGCAACCTGCTGACTCCTAGTGAGATGGTGGACTGCCCAATATATAGTAGAGGTGACGTCAGCCGCAGACTGTGTTCTACTCCAAATGTCCCCTTGTTTTGTACGCCACACTTGATACCTGCCCACACTGCCAATAGTACCAATACCTGGTTTTATCTTGTTTATGCTCTGATGTTATTGGTTTGTTTGTTTTTATAGCTTTTCTTTTGGTGATGTTTTGTTCTTTATTTTCAATCTTAATATTTTATTATAGTAGAGGTTTCCAATAATCCCTCTTGGCTTTTTGCCCCTTCCTGCACTGTTCTGTACTCTTTCTGTCTTTATTTGTGTATATATCTTTCATCTATGTTAAATAAACAACACTAATGACAATGTATCACTGTGCTTGATTGGCCAGCAAACTCTCCTGACCTAAACCCCAGAGAGAAACTATGGGGTAACATCAAGAGGAGGATTAGAAACATCAGATTCAACAATGCAGATGAGCTGAATGCCACTATCAAAGCTATCTGGGCTTCCATAACACCTCAGCAGTGCCACAGGCTGATCGCTTCCTTTCCACCAGTGGCATAGCAAGCTTTTCAAATGTGTAGGTATTATGGTTCGACCCAGCCACGGGGGATGCACAAGCCAGTGTATTCCTCATGCCAATCCCAAGCCCAGGTAAATGGGGAGGGTTGTCTCAGCAAGGGCATCCAACGTAAAACCTTTGCCAAATCAAACATGTAAATTATGACGAATGAGCTGACTCAAGTCCCGCCACCCCTACAACAAGGCAGCAAAAGAGCTGCAGTGCTCCATCCCTGAGAACCAGTCAGCAAGTGACTTGCTGGCAGCATCCTGGAGGCAGGAGTGAGAGTCATCTGGGCCCTCATGTATTCTGGGACCCGGGGGATGCCTTAGAAGGAATAGGTCTTCCTCGCCGTCAATCGACTGTTGAATCACCTACGTACAGGTGCTGGCTACTTTAAATCAACCATGAAGAAGTGGGGCCTGGCAAAGAATGCCTCATGCGAGTGTGGTGACCCCGAGCAGACTGATGATCACATCATTACCACCTGCAGGCTGTACAGACCACCTTCAGAGGCTGGCCTCTTTCAAGTGGACCCTGAGACAGTGGTGTGGCTTTACAACACAAAGCTAAAAATCTGAACGTGATAATGAGAGAAGAAGAAGAGGATGACAAATGAGACTTTCATACTGGATCAGTCGAGGCCCTGGATAAGAACGACTGCCACCAGTGCTGTTAACTGACAGGATGCCGGTGGAAATTGGGCTACTGTTGGTCAAAGATCGAGAAGGAGGAGAGAGGAAAGGCATATTAGGAGGGAGAGAGAGAAAAGGAAAGGTAGAAGTGCAGAGGTGAGAGTAGGGACATTAAATGTAGGGACTATGACTGGTAAAGGCAGAGAGTTTGCTGATGTGATGGAGAGAAGAAAGGTAGATATACTGTGTGTTCAACAAACCAGATGGAAGGGAAGCAAGGCTAGGAGCATTGGAGGGAGATTTAAACTGTTCTTCCATGGTGTAGATAGGAGTAATCTTGAAGGAAGAGTATGTGAAGAGTATTCAGGAGTCAGAGCGAGTCAGAAGAATCATGAGTTTGAAGCTAGAAGGCAAAGGTGTGATGTTGAATGTTGTCAGTGCATATGTCCCACAAGTTGGATGTCAGGTAGAAGAGAAAGAGGAATTTTGCAGTAAGTTGGATGAAGTGGTAGAGAGTGTTCCCGGGGGGGGGGGGGGGGGTGTTGATTGGAGCAGACTTTAATGGACATGTAGGTGACGGGAACAGAGGTGATGAGGAGGTCCTGGGAAGGTGTGGTCTTAAGGAGAGAAATTTGGAAGGACAGATGGTTGTAGATTTTGCTAAAATTATGGAAATGGCTGTAGTGAACACATACTTCAAGAAGAGAGAGGAGCATAGGGTGACTTACAAGCGTAGAGGAAAGTGCACACAGGTGGAGAAGAAGAAATGTGAAAGAGATAGGAGACTGCAAGGTGGCGGCAGGGGAGAATGTAGCTAGACACCATTGGGTGGTAGTTTGTAGGATGATTGCAAAGCAAGAAGAGGAAAACAGTGGAGACAGAGCCAAAGATTAAGTTGGGGAAGTTACAGACGATAGAAGGTCACACAGAGATCAGGAAGGAGTTGAGACAGGCTCTGGGTGGTAGGGAAGAATAATCAGATGAGTGAGAAAGTACTGCAAAAGTATTGAGGGAAATGGGTAGAAAGGCATGTGGTGTATCCAGTGGACAGAGGATGGATGACAAGGAGACTTGGTGGTGGAATGAGGAGGTCCAGGAAAGTATTTGGAATCTAAGTGTGTGGCAAAGAGAGAGGTAGCAAAGGCAAAGGAAAAGGCATATAGTGAGCTGGATGAGAGGCTGGACACTAAGAAAGGAGAAAAGGACTTCTATTGTCATATCCTGAGCGCTTTTTTCCACGCTCGGGTTATACCTCCTCCTTGTCAGACTTTGACAGCAGGTGTCGTCACTCGGGTTTCCCGGGCTCTGATTGGCCAGACGCTCGGGGGCTCTCCGCTGTCAGAGCCTGAGCAGCTGCGCCGCATTGTCAATCATGAGCAGCTGGCTTTAAATGTCAGCGCGAGTGAATTGGACTCTGCGGCTGTCTCGTCAAGAGTCTTATGACTTTCCCCCGTCTCCTTATCAACATGCTCCTTGGGTTCCCCGACGTATCCCGCTGCATGTAAGTCTACCTGTTATCATAGGAATGATACTTCTCCCTAGCTTACATTCCTTGCTATTGCGGCAGATGAGAGCTCCTCGTCTCAGCCGTTACCCTCTCCTTGTATCACGTTAATATTCCTTGCCTTTGCGGCGAATGAGAGCCCCTCATCTCAGCCGCTAACTCCTTTTGTGTGTTCATATTGTTGTTGGGTAACGAAGCCTACGTGGCTAGTTGTTTTGTACACCCAAGCCCTGTACGATACAAATAAAGGAACTGAATTGCAACTTACTGGACTGTGGCGTCTTATGCTGGCTCGTGAGGGCCAGCCGTGACATCTATCAATTGGCTAGACAAAGAGAACGAGCTGGCAAGGATGTGCAGCAAGTTAGGTTGATCAACTCTCTAGCTGTCCCAGTCGCCATATGGCGACTTAAAGGGTAACTTAAATGCTTAAAGGGTAGTCAAGGCCCCTAGTGGTCAAGAGTGGTAAAAAAATTTTGTCAATAAAATAGTTCAGATTTCCAAGGCCATAACTTGAAAGTTGCAAGAGATAATGGCTTACTGTCAATAAGAAAGATGTAGAATATGATCCAAAGTTTCAGATAGGAATAAATTTATGCATCTAATTTGCATATTGTTGCGGCAGCTATATAAATTACATAACTCAGTAAAAAGTGGACTTTGGACACACATACACAAAGAATGTTTTTTTTTGTTGTTGTTTTGGTTTTTTTTACACCGTTTTGTCTACAGGGGTATGTTTTTATCTAATCTTCAAAGTATATGAACCAGAAAATCAATAAAATGTAAAAAAAAACAAACCATATATTCATCCCTTACCTGGGGGGGGGGGGGGGGGGGCTCGCTCGCTCGCTCACGTGACCGGTCCGTTTTCATCCATCGTGGTCGTTGTTTTGCGTTCGCTTGGTCATTTACACTCTCTACCACATCTGTATTACGCGGCTATTTTTCCTGTTTGATGCATTTTTCCGGTGAGAATCCATGACGACGTGGGCACCGCCATCTTGGTGTTGTGAGCAGTTTTCCACCCATTGTGGTTGTTGTTTTGCATTTGGTCGGTCATTGACACCCTCTACTACATCTGCAAGCTCTTATGATTATCCCACATGAATTTTGTTTGTATTACGCAGATATTTTCCCTGTATGATGCAGTTTCAGTCAGAATCATGTAAAAAGGAAGAAGAAGAATGAGGATTTCTTCTTCTTTGCTGTATTCCATGTCAGCCATGACTTCCTGTGTTGCTGTCTGTCTGTGTGGTCTGCTCTGTGGTTAGCTCTCAATCTCCTGAGGATTATTACCTTTAATAGTATTTTAATCACTTTTTTCCATCTACTGTCAGATCTCACTTCTGTTTAACAAGCCTCTTGCACCTGTGTGCACACTCAGTGTCACCTAATCACCCTCTTTAGCCTTCTGTTCACCTTTCATCTGTGTTTTTCTTAGCTTTGGGTTAGCCTCTAGCTATGGCTACTAGCTCTCATTCTCCTCTGGTGTGCTCTCTCTGTCAGATGTTTAGCTACACCTCTGCCTCTTTTAGTGATAATGGGAAATGTAATAAATGTTGTCTTTTTGAGGCGCTCGAGGCAAGATTGTCTGATTTGGAATCCCGGCTCTGCTGCATTGAAACACCTTCTCCGCCATGGACGCCTCTGAGCTGCAGCAGAGCTCCCTAGCATAGGGCAGCCTGCTAGTGGTCCTCCGGTCCTCCTTAGCAGCCAGGAGATTGGGTGGGTGACGGTGAGAAGGAAGCCTAGCTACAAGACCCTGGTTCACCACCAACCTGTTCATGTTTCTAATCGCTTTTCCCCGCTCAGTGACACACCCGCTGAGGAAAAAACTCTGATCATTGGCGACTCTGCAGTCAGAAACGTGAACCTAGAGACTCCAGCGGCCATAGTCAAATGCACTTCTGGGGCCAGAGCAGGCGACATCGAGTCAAATTTGAAAATGATGGCTAAAAGTAACTGTAAATACTCTACAATTGTTATCCGGCATTAACGACATCCGACTCCGACAGTCGGAAGTCACAAAACTTAATGCTGGATCGGTGTGTGACTTTGCCAAAACGATGTCTGCCTATGTAGTATCCTCTGGGCCCCTCCCCAATCTGACCAGTGATGACATGTTTAGCCGCTTGTCATCCTTCATCCGCTGTCTGTCTGTGTGGTGTCCTGCAAATGATGTGGGCTACATAGACAATTGGAACTTATTTTGGGGAAAACCTGGTCTTATAAAGATGAGACAGCGTCCATCCCACTTTGGATGGTGCGTCTCTTTTATCTAACAATCTGGCATAATTTTTATCCAAATTTCCAAAACATTGACAACTTAGAGTTGGGACCAAGAAGCAGAGTCGCAGTGTTACACGCCTCTCTGCAGCTCCTCTTCATCCACCACCCCTCAACTTAGCCCCTGTCTTCCCCATCAGAGAATCATTGTCTGCTCCCTCCAAAGTAAATAAAATATTATATATAAGCATCCCAAAGTGATTAAACAAAAAGTTGGTAAAACTCAAATTAAGCATGAAGTCTCTAAATTTAATGACTTGGCCTTTGTTCCTCCTCATTATTTAAAAATTAAATGCGATTTGTTAAATATTAGGTCTCTAACTCCCAAGTCTCTGCTAGTCCATGATCTGTTAATTGATCATTAGTTTGATTTAATATCTCTTACAGAGACTTGGTTAGGGCAAGAGGATTGTGTTGGTTTAAATGAATCAACTCCCTCTAGTTATTTAAACTGTCAAAATCCCAGAAGTTCTGGTCATTCATGGTCGTTCACCATTCCAAATAACTAGTTAATGTAAAGCGAAAAACATGTTATAATTCCTTTGAGGGCCTGGACCTCAGTATTGGGCATTTTAGCAATTTTAGGCTAAACCCAATTTTATTTGCCACAGTTTATCGTCCTCCATCAGGCTGCTCAGAGTTTTTATCCGAATTTGCTGAATTCTTAGCTGATTTAGTGCTGAAATCAGAATAATTATAGTGGGGGGACTTTAATATACACGTAGATATAGATAGTGATTGTCTTAATATGGCATTTAATTCAATATTAGACTTTATGGGGTTTTCTAAGAAAGTAGGAAATTCTACTCATTATCTCCACCATACGTTGGACCTTGTTCTCACACATGGCATAGAAATAGAAAATCTGGTAGTGTCTCCTCATAACCCTGTACTGTCAGACCATTGTCTGTTAACCTTTGATTTTTACTATTTCTGACTATTTGGCTCCTAAGGAAAAATATTACTACAGCAGATGGCTCTCAGATGATGCTGTTACCAAATTTATGCAGATTGTTTCCTCTATGCTATGTGTCAACACAATGGAAATAAGCTATGGAGAGCTTGCTCCTTCTGTAATTGATAGCATGTTAGATAGTGATACAACTTCTCTGCATCAGACTCTAGACATGGTGGCTCCTTTAAAAAAGAAAAAGTCTAATCAGAGATTTCTAACTCCTTGGTTCAACACAGAAACTCGTAGCTTAAAACAAGACTCGTCAATTAGAAAGAAAATGGCACTTCACTAATTTAGATGAAATCTATTCAGCTTGGAGAAATCCTCTTTTAATTGGTAAAAAAATCTCTTAGAAAAGCTAGAACAAGTTATTATTCTGCATTAATAGAAGAGAACAAGAATAATCCCATGTTTCTTTTCAGCACTGTAGCCAGGCTGACAAAGAGTCAGGACTCTGTCAATCCTAACACTCCCTTAGAGCTTACTAGTCAGGACTTTATGAACTTTTTCAATAATAAAATTTCATATATATATAGTCTTTTTTTTTTTTAATTCCCCCCTTCTCTCGGCTTTTGGCATTCCAGCATGATGGACAGCAAAAGGCCAGTAGCAGCTTCAGCATTTCTCTTGTGTCTGTGCAGGGGTGAAGTGAGTTTTAGTCTAAAATCATATGCTTCCACCAGCATTTCAGTCAATGTTTGCCAATGGAGCTTAACTCAGGCTGACATGGGCGAGCTCTGTATAACTTAGCCCAGCCCTCAGGAACTTTTACAAACTGAGCACAACTTTCACAAATGTGTATTCCCAATTGTCGGCAAATTTTCACCATGCTGAAAATTTTCAAAGAACGCAACTTTCACCAGCCTTTGGCAACAAACACCAACTATCATTAACTTTCACCAGTTCTTGCCAGCAGAGCCAGATTTTTGCCAAAACATCAGTAAAAGTCGATGCAAACATTGTAGTGTGAATCCACTTTTATAAAAAAAACACCCCCCCCCCCCCACACACACACACAGTCAGCCATTGGTTTCCATTGTTTTTCTGTTAAGTGTAATAATCTGAGGATAATTAAATACAAGCTGTCATGATTCAGGGCAAGAGAGGCTCAAACGCAGAGCTGCCAGAATGAACACTCTGACTCAGATGTAAAAATTCACCAGTTTATTGTAAAAATAAAACTAACAGACAACTCTAAATAAAGTGCACAACTGAGGAAAATTGCAACACAAAACCACACACTTAAATAGACACAGAACCGGTGCCGGCTGAAGTGCACGTAGCCTACGGGAGCAGACCAGAGAGAGGTAATTAGGGACAGATTCTCCCAAAGAGGGGAATAACATTAGAAAAGCACTTCATGAGCAGAGGAGCCTGGCAGGGAACTCCTGCATGGACCAGGCGAACAGGGGGAAGATGGTGACCTGGGTGGATGTCCGGAATCTTCTTGGTCAGGCGAGCGTGATCAGCCCCGGAGTACACACCGGGAAGGTGGCAGCAAACCTGAAGAGACAGGAGGGTAGAGGGCATGAAAAACACAGGTCTAATCCTAGAGAAAAACGAGATAAAGACTGCAACGTTTCAGGTGGTAAACCTAACCATCCAGCGATGAGTCCTCCACATGCTGGCTCTTAAATATGCTGGGTAATTAGGACGCAGCAGGTGTGTAATCACGCAGGTGTAGTTGATACTCGGGAGCTGAGAAGACAGGAGCAGAAGGGGATGGGGAGCACGCTCGCCTGATCATCACAACAAACTATCCACATATACCCTGTAATATATGTATTACTTTCATTTCATTTATTCATTTTATTTCAAATGTGTAACATCGAGCCTTCAGTGACAGTAATGTAGAAAACATTACTGTCACATTACTGTCACTTTTTTTTTTTTTTTTTTCCGGTTCCGGTTCCGCCGGACCGGCGGCGCCACACGAGTCGGCTGCCTGTCGCAACAGCCTTTTTTTTTTATCTTCCTTCTTCTTTCTACACCTTTCACTCTGTATATATATCACGGACGCACGGATCGCCCTGGGGGTCTCCCGGGTCGGCGGACGGAGCCACGGTTTGCAGCGGGAGACGTTACAGCGGGGAGGAGCTAGTGCTAGCTAGCACTTGGCCGCCGCCCGGTGCTAATGGGAAACTCGACATACCGGGAGCTGTAGCGAAAAGGACGCGGGTGCCGGGCTGGAGTTTAGGCGGCGTGAAAGAAATATAAGACAGAATAATAAAGAGCGATGGCAAGAACCAAGCAGACCGCCCGTAAAATCTACTGGAGGAAGAAGCCCCCCAGGAGACAGCTAGCCACCAGGGCTGCTCGGAGAGGCGCTCTGGCCACCGGCAGAGTGAAGAGGCCTCGCCGTCACAGGCCCGTGGCTCTGAGAGAGATCCGTCGCTACCAGAAATCCACGGAGCTGCTCATCCGTAAGCTGCCCGTCCAGCGCCTGGTGAGGGAGATCGCGCAGGACTTCAAGACCGTCCTGCGTTTCCTGAGCTTCGCCGTCATGGCTCTGCAGGAGACCAGCGAGGCCTACCTGGTGGGTCTCTTCTTCGCTAAGGGGGTCACCATCATGCCCAAAGACTTCCAGCTGGCCCGCTGCATCCGCGGAGAGAGAGCTTAGACTTTCTACTGCACATTCACCAGCCATAATGCTCTGCACTGTGTGTCTATATATATACATTTATAGTAATATGGACATATGTTTACTAGATGTTGTTTTTTCTTGCCTTCTGATTGTTGCTCTGAGTGTTGCTATCCCTATGCTGTTGCAATCCTGGAATTTCCCCATTGTGGGACTAATAAAGGCTTATCTTATCTTATCTTATCTTAACATTAAGAAAAATAAAATAAAATATATATGAAAACCTACAGCCGTGGACAAAATTGTTGGTACCCCTCTGTTAATGAAAGAAAAACAATGCTTTTGAATTGTGGTTAAACAGAATTATTTTAAAAAAACAAACTCGTGAAACAGGCCTGGAGAAAAATGATGGTACCCCTAGAAAAGATTGAAAATAATGTGACTATAGGGACATATTCAACCAAGATGTGTCCTCTAATTAACATCACAGGTGTCTACAAACTTGTAATCAGTCAGTCGGCCTATTTAAAGGGTGACAAGTAGTCACTGTGCTGTTTGGTGACATGGTGTTTACCACACTAAACATGGACCAGAGGAAGCAAAGGAGAGAGCTGTCTCAGGAGATTAGAAAGAAAATTATAGACAAGCATGTTAAAGGTAAAGGCTATAAGACCATCTCCAAGCAGCTTGATGTTCCTGTGACTACAGTTGCACATATTATTCAGAAATTTAAGATCCACGGGACTGTAGCCAACCTCCCTGGACGTGATCGCAGGAGGAGACGGATAATACCAATGGTAACAAAAGAGCCCAGAACAACCTCTAAACAGATTCAAGGTGAACTCCAAGGTCAAGGTACATCAGTGTCAGATCGCACCATCTGTCATTGTTTGAGCCAAAGTGGACTTCATGGGAGATGACCAAGGAGGACACCACTGTTGAAAACAAATAATAAAAAGCCAGACTGGAATTTGTCAAACTGCATGTTGACAAGCCACAAAGCTTCTGGGAGAATGTCCTATGGACAGACGAGACAAAACTGGAACTTTTTGGCAAGGCGCATCAACTCTATGTTCACAGATGCAAAAATGAAGCATACCAAGAAAAGAACACTGTCCCTACTGTGAAACATGGAGGAGGTTCTGTTATGTTCTGGGGTTGCTTTGCTGCATCTGGCACAGAGTGTCTTGAATCTGTACAAGATGCAATGAAATCTCAAGACTATCAAGGTATTCTAGATAGAAATGTACTGCCCAGTGTCAGACAGCTTGGTCTCAGTGGCAGGTCATGGATCTTGCAACAGGATAATGACCCAAAACACACAGCTAAAAACACCCAAGAATGGTTAAGAGCGAAACATTGGACTATTCTAAAGTGGCCCTCTCTGAGCCCTGATCTAAATCCTATTGAACATCTGTGGAAGGAGCTGAAACATGCCTTCTGGAGAAGGCACCCTTCAAACCTGAGACAACTGGAGCAGTTTGCTCATGAAGAGTGGGCCATAATGCCTGCTGAGAGGTGCAGAAGTCTCATTGGCAGTTACAGAAGTCGTTTGATTGCAGTGATTGCCTCAAAAGGTTGTGCAACAAAATATTAAGTTAAGGGTACCATCATTTTTGTCCAGGCCTGTTTCATGATTTAAGTTAAGTTATATATACACTACCGTTCAAAAGTTTGGGGTCACCCAGACAATTATTTTGTGTTTTCCATGAAAAGTCACACTTATTTACCACCATGAGTTGTAAAATGAATAGAAAATATAGTCAAGACATTGACAAGGTTAGAAATAATGATTTGTATTTGAAATAATAATTTTTTCCAGATACTCAACCTGCTCAAAGGAAGGTCAGTTTTATAGCTTCTCTAACCAGCTAAACTGTTTTCAGCTGTGCTAACATGATTACACAAGGGTTTTCTAATCATCCATTAGCCTTCTGACGCAATGAGCAAACACATTGTACCATTAGAACACTGGAGTGATAGTTGCTGGAAATGGGCCTCTATACACCTATGTAGATATTGCACCAAAAACCAGACATTTGCAGCTAGAATAGTCATTTGCCACATTAGCAATGTATATTAGATATTAGAGTGTATTTCTGATTAGTTTAAAGTTATCTTCATTGAAAAAAACAGTGCTTTTCTTTCAAAAATAAGGAAATTTCTAAGTGACCCCAAACTTTTGAACGGTAGTGTATATATAACTTAACTTAAATCATGAAACAGGCCTGGACAACAATGATGGTACCCTTAACTTAATATTTTGTTGCATGTGTGTTTTTAATGAGTTCGGTGTGCGTCTATGTGCGCTACATTAAACCTAAATTAATTTAAATTTAGCTCAATTGAGAAGACAGGAACAGAAGGGGAGGGGAAGCATGCTCGCCTGTTCATCACAGTGCCCCCCTCCCCTTAAGGGGTGCCTCCTGGAGTTCCACTGGACTTGCGCGGATGGGCTCAATGGAATGCCGACACCATCCGCTTGTCCAGGATGTAGGACCCCGGAATCCAGGACCTCTCCTCCGGACCGCACCCTTTCCAGTTGACTAGGTACTGGCACCCATGAGCCCGTTGAACAACGTCCATGATCTTCTCCACCGTATACATGTTCTTGCCATTGATGACCCCGGAGGGAGGTGGGGGATCCGGAGGAGGGCAGAAAGGGCTGGCGGAGAGGGGCTTAATGCGGGAGACGTGGAACGTTGAATGGATCTGCATGGAAGGTGGCAGGTCCAACCGAACAGTGACATCATTGAAGATCTACTTGATGGTGAATGGGCCCAGATAGCGGGAGGAGAGCTTCTGAGACTCCATTTTGAGCGGGATCTGTTCAGTGGATAGCCAGACCTTCTGTCCCACCGTGTACTTGGGCGCTGGTGCACGTCCGCGATTAACATATTGTTGATTGCGCTTAGTAGAGCTCTCGTGGCCCTCCACAGACGGCGGCACCGGTGCGCATAGGCCTCCATTGATGGGACGGCGAAGTCCCTCTCTGCCATGGGCAGCACAAGTGGTGTGCAGCCCATCAAGGCCTCGGACGGTATAAGCCCAGTAGAGGAGGAAACAGCCAAGTTTCAGATGGTAATTTGCGAAGAGGGACCAGGTGGATGGCCTTCGAGAATCGGTCAATGGTGGTGAGGATCACAGTGCTGCCTTGGGATGGAGGGAGACCCTTCACAAAGTCCAATCCAATGTATGACCACGGAAGACTTGGCACTGGGAGGGGATGGAGGAGGCCAGCTGGAGGGGATGACTCCGACTTATTAGTGGGGCAGATGTGACAGGCCTTGTTGAACTTCCACACATCCCTACCAAGTGTGGGCCACCAAAATGCTCTCCTGAGCAGCTTGATTGTGCAGGAGATGCTGGGATGACAGGCGAAGAAGCTAGTATGTCCCCACTTCGATCACCTCACTGGGTAATGTTGAGGGGACATACAGCCGGCAAGGCGGACCTCCCTCCGAGATGGGTTCTGATGATTGATCCTGCCAAACCCTCTGCTCAGTCTCCCACGAGAGTATCCTGAGAAAGCAGGAGGAGGGGAGAACCATCTCCGACGGGAGACACAGCAGTTGCGGAGGAAGAGGTGGAGGAGAAGAAGTCGGGAGAAAACTGATGTGAGGGAGCGTCAGCCTTGACATTGCGAGACCCTGGTTGGTACGAGATGAACAGATTGAACCTATGGAAGAACAGGGCCCACCGAGCCTGCCGTGAATTCGACCGTCTGGCCGATTGAAGATGTGTCTCTACTCCTCCAATGCCAGCTTAATGGCCAACAGTTTGAGGTCCCCAATATCATAATTCTTCTTGGCCGGCATTAGCCACTGGGAGAAATATGCGCATGCATGGAGCTTCCGATCAGAGGCGGAACACTGGAAGAGGACAACGCCCATCCCCGAATCAAAAGCATCCACCTCGACCACGAACTGGGCCGAAAGATCCACCTGCGCCAGGACGTGCGCGTTGGTGAATTGCCTTTCAGAGTGACAAAAGCTCGTTCAGTGACCTCAGGCCACTTGAACGGGCTTTTGGTAGATGTGCGTAAGCGGTTGTGCCACTTTACTATAATCATGGATCAATTGGCGTTAGAAGTTGGCAAAGCCCAGGAAGCATTGGAAGTCCTTCCTGGACTGGGGAGTTGGCCAGTCTACTACCACCTTGATTTTCACCGGATCGGCCTTTACTGTGCCCTCGGCGATGATGAACCCCAGGAACGAAGTTGAGCAAGTGGAAAATTTGTACGTCTCTACTTTCACGAAAAGCTGATTCTCCAGCAGCCACTGCAAGATGAACCAAATATGGACTACGTGCTCCTCCAGCGTGCAGGAAAAAATCAAAATATTGTCCAAATACACAAAAACAAACTGGCTCACCATGTCCCATAAGACGTCATTGTGGCTTCCGCGCTGAGCGATCGACGGTAGACATGATATTCTCCATCCGCCAACTCCAGGAGAAATGCAGAGAACAGAACATGCCTCTGTAGGTCGCCTTCATCGACCTCACCAAAGCGTTCAATCTGGTCAGCAGAGAGGGCCTTTTCAAGATCCTGCCAAAGATAGGATGCCCACCAAAGTTGCAAAGCCTCATCGAATCGTTTCACACCAACATGCAGGGGATAATGCAGCACGATGGCAACGTCTCAGAGCCATTCAACATACGCAGCGGAGTGAAACAGGGCTGTGTACTTGCGCCAACCCTCTTTGGGATTTTCTTTGCTATGCTCCTGAGGCATGCCTTCAGCACAGCAACAGAGGGAATCTACCTGCACACAAGATCTGACGGCAGGCTTTTCAACCTCGCCCGCCTGAAAGCCAGAACCAAAGTACGCGAGGCTCTAATCAGAGACATGCTGTTCGCAGACGACACTGCAGTCGCAACCCACACACAGCAGGAGCTTCAGACCCTGATGGACCGCTTCTCCCAGGCATGCAAGGACTTCGGGCTTACCATCAGCCTGAAGAAGACTAACGTCTTGGCGCAAGGCACGGAAGCACCACCAACCATCACCATTGATGACTACAAGCTGGAGGTCGTGAATCAGTTCACGTACCTGGGGTCCACGATCAGCAACAACCTCTCCCTTGATACAGAGATCAACAAGAGGATTGGAAAATCATCCTTCACACTTGCTCGCCTCACCACACGAGTGTGGGAGAATCCCAAACTCTCTGTCAAGACGAAAATGGCAGTGTACAACGCCTGCGTCATCAGCACACTGCTCTATGGGAGTGAGACGTGGACAACATACGCCCGGCAGGAAAAGAGACTGAACTCCTTCCACTTGCGCTGCATTCGCCACATCCTGGACATATCCTGGCAGGACAAAGTGCCCAACACAGAAGTTCTGTCCCGCGCCGGCCTTCCCTCCATGTTCACTCTACTCAGGCAGCGCAGGCTCCGCTGGCTAGGCCACGTTCACCGTATGGAGGATGGCAGAATCCCCAAAGACGTCCTCTATGGAGAACTGGCAACTGGCAGGAGAGACGTTGGCCGCCCACAGCTGCGCTTTAGAGACGTCTGCAAGAGAGACATGAAGGCCCTGGATATCAACACAGAGCGCTGGGAGGACCTTGCAACGGACCACTCCAAATGGAGAGGCACCCTGACCAGACAGCTCAAGGCGGGTGAAGAGAGACTGACTGCTGCAGCAGATGAAAAAAGGACCCGCAGGAAGAACCGCCACAGACCCAGCAGCACGGAGACCACCCACAAGTGCGACCTGTGTGACAGGGACTGTCATTCACGCATCGGCCTGTTCAGCCACAGGCGGTGCTGTTCCAGCAGAGTAGACGTTTAGGATTCTCTTCCATGGTCATCATAGACTGACGGAGGCCGACGATGACTCAATTAACCGTTGGAAGACCGCAAGGGCATTGGTCAGCCCGGATGGCAAGACTAAATGCTCAAAATGGCCCAGCGGTGTTTTAAATGCCGTCTTCCACTCATCTCCCTCACGAATACGAACCAGGTGATATGCATTATGGAGGTCGAGCTTGGTGAAGTAATGCTTCCTTTGGAATAGCTCAAACGCTGAGTTGCGGAGCTGCACCAGAAGAAGGGGGAGCCGGCCGTGGAGCAAGCGGGGAAGTAGCAGCTTTCTGCTCCCTTGCGTGCTCCCTAAACCGGTTATCCAGAGCCACCGCCTGTGCAATAAGTTCATCCAAAGAGGAGGTGGACGCATAGATAGTCAGCTCATCGCGGAGATGCAAATTCAGACCCCAGAGAAACACTCTGCAAAGAAAAACGTCATTCCATCCAGAGTCCGCTGCAACAACCCTGAACTTGACAGAGAAATCGGCAATTGACCAGTTCCCCTGCCGACGTCCCGTCAGCTACTATGTTCCCCTCACTCTCCAAATGGTCGAAAGCCTTGGAGAACTGACACACAAATCGCTCAAACAAATAAAGGGGCCCATCCGAGCTGCTCAAGACAGACTGTGCCCACTTGAGTGCCCGGTCCCACAGCAACAAGGTCATGAAGTGAATCTTCCTCCTTATATTCCCTATATTCCCATTCCACCTGGTGGAAATATAACCGGCAGTGAAGCAGGAACCCTTTGCATCCCCCCATCCCCCCCCCCCCATAGGGGGCAGGCATAGGGATGGAAATGTTCCTGCGGATGGCAGTAGGTGCCGGGGAAGCAGGTGCAGGGTGAGTCCCCGCGTCAGGAAGCCAACACAAGTGCTTGGTTATGATCACCATTTGCTGGGTGATAGTTTGTAACTGCTCGGAAAGAAATACAACCTGGCGCTCCGTGGCATCCAAGCACAAGAGCGCTGACTGTTCGCCTGGCTGAGCACTCGCTGTGCCTTGATCCTGGCTAGATCATTCTGTCATGATTCAGGGCAAGAGAGGCTCTAATGCAGAGCTGCCAGAATGAACACTTTGACTCAGATGTAAAAATTCACCAGTTTATTGTAAAAATAAAACTAACACACAACTCCAAAGTGTGCAACTGAGGAAAATCGCAACACAAAACCACACACTTAAATAGACACAACACCAGTGCCTGCTGGATCACACGTAGCCTACGGGAGAAGAGGAGAGAGAGGTAATTAGAGACAGATTCTCCCAAAGAGGAGAATAATATAAGGCAAGCACTCTTACTCAATGAGCAGAGAAGCCCTGCAGAAAACTCTGCGTGGGCCAGGGGAACAGGGTGAAGACGGTGACCTGGGTGGATGTCCGGCGTCTTCTTGGTCAGGTGAGCGTGATCAGCCCCGGATTACACACCGCCAAGGTTGCAGCAAACCTGAAGAGACAGGAGGGCAGAGGGAGTGAAAAACACAGGTCAAACCAAGAGAAAAACGAGATAACGGCTTTGACGTTTCAGGTGGCAAACCTAACCATCCAGCGATTAGTCCTCCATTCATTCATTCATCTTCTTCTGCTTAATCCTTTTTGGGTCGCAGGGGGGCTGGAGCCTATCCCAGCATCTTTGGACGAGAGGCAGGGTACACCCTGGACAGATCGCCAGTCCATCGCAGGGCCAACACAAAGAGACGGACAACCATTCACTCTCACATTCATACCTAAGGACAATTTAGAATCCCCAGTTTTGATGCCAATTAACCTAACTTGCATGTTTTTGGCATGTGGGAGGAAACCGGAGAAATCCTGAAGTAAACCCACGCAGACACAGGGAGAACATGCAAACTCCACACAGATCACTGTTGGTAGGGGGCTGGGATCGAACCCAAGATCCCCTGGCCAAGGGTGAGTTGCTGTGCTGCCGCAGTGCTAACCACTCCGCCACCGTGCCGCCGATTAGTCCTCCACACGCTGGCTAAATATGCTGGGTAATTAGGGCATAGCAGGTGTTTAGTCATGCAGGTGTAGCTGATACTCCAGAACCGAGAAGACAGGAGCAGAAGGGTAGGGGAAGCACGCTTGCCTGATCATCACAACAAGCTATCCACATATACCCACCCTGTAATATATTATAAATCATTTGGGGTTTTAAAAAAAGAAAAAGAAGCATGTGTGTTTTTAAAGAGTTCGGTGTGCATCTGTGTGTGCTAAGTTAAACCTAAATTAATTTAAATTTAGCTCATTTGTACAGCCCAATTGTTCAATCATACCCTCCTCTTCCTTCTCCATAAAATAACTGACTTGGCATCAACTATAATTAATGCCTGAATTAATGGCAACCAGTATTGCTATCATGTCCATTTTGTCTTCGCTCACTCACATGCCCTTTGGCTAGCGTAAAACCTGTCTTCTAAACAAGCCATCATGCACCTCTGTGCATAAAAGGGAAGGACAGGAAACCTTTGGATTGGATTAATGCATGTTACACCCAAAACACACCTCTGAATAACTCGAGCAAGCCCTCCACACTTTTCACACTGCACAGAGGCTGTTTTCCCACTGCCATGATACCAATATGGACTTGGATACAATGGACTGTTGACTAGATCATTGTTTCGTGGCCCAAAGTGTGTGAGAAGCTAGCTCTGTTTCATGAGCATCAACATTTACTTCAAGGCAGAGTGGCCCAAAACTGCTCTTCACTGTTTTGGAATAACTTGATAAAAAGAAAAAAACATTTAAGAAAATTTATGACTGAAGTAACGCCTATTAGAAACCATAATACACAAAAAAGCACAGTTTATGGATAAATATTCATCCTGGACAGATTTGCAGACCACTTTGACCAACTACTGAACAACCCTGCCCACGACAGACTGCTATGATGATGATGATGATTCATGCACAAGTAGCAGAGGAGGAGAAAGGTCAAAGGATTAAAGACAGATCGTCCACAATATAGTTACTTTTAGTGCATTTCAATTTACATTTAAATCCTAAATAGCCTTTAGTGTCATTATTTTTGGTTTCTTTATGAGTCAATTCTCAGCATCAAAAGAGAAAAAGAGAAGCTCCCCCCCCCCCCCCCATTCCCTCCGGGTAAAGCTCCAATTACAGGAACCGAGTAGAAAAGCAGCTGTAGGCTGATGTGGAGCTTGCTTTACCAGTGGAGAGGAATGGAGGGCTGCCAGTTCCTCCACAACTTCTTAGCACCAGGAAAGCATCAGTGCACCGAGCTGATAACAGAATATGCAGCGTCAAGCCTTTGATAAACAAGCTGTTCTCCCTCCCTGCTGGGACAAACTGTCTTCCTGCAAGCCCAGGCTTGAGTGTTGTTCATGGTAATTCCTCCACTACGAGCACCACTACCAGTCCTCAGCACTTTCCAAAACACACTCCAAATGTTGAACGATAATCCCTCTTTGTGAAGATGTAGCGCCGGACTGCTACTTTGCATACAACAATACAGATAGACAACTTGTCTTATCTACTGCCGTCTTAGTTTGACCCACACAGTTTGGAAAAATACCAACATTTTATAGTTCTCCTATTTTCTTGTTATTTTCACTCTCTCTGTCTTATGTTTTTTTTTTTTTTTAACTTTATTTTTTTTTCCCATTAAAACACAAAATAGAACAGGTGATAACACGTAGCTCACCGGTCTTGGCATTTACAATTTTACATAAATCTAATAGGAGGACTAGAAATAAAAACAAAGGTACGATGGTGAATGTATATACCCATATAAATACAGTGGTGTGAAAAAGTGTTTGCCCCCTTTCTGATTTCTCATTTTTTTGTATGTTTGTCACACTTAAATGTTTCAGATCATCAAACAAATTTAAACATTAGACTGTGGAGCGTGTAAATGATGAGGCAGAATCATTTCAGACGATTTATTACACACTCACATCTCACAAGCAAAGAACAGACTGAACATTTAAGCAGACACTCTCCTCTTAAGTTTCATGGCATTTACATCACACACAACATGACATTTGCATCACACTGCATTCAACCCCCTTCATCCCTGACTCCTTCCTACTATTTCACCAGGAACCTCCTGCTCTTTGTTCTCCCATGTTTATCCACTGTCTCCTGTCTGAGATGCTAGATAATCTGGCTCCCCCAAGGTGCTAAACTACCCCCCAGCATCTTAGATAGAACAATAGGATAACAGTCCACATGCTGTGATAGAACAATAGATTATCAGTCCACATGCTGTTTGGGCTCTCCTCCTGTATCTGCTGTAACTGGGGTTTACCGCCTCCGTGGCGCTGCTGTGCGGGTGGGGGGCTGCTGGGAGTGTGTCTGACTGCGGGTGGGCTGTGGCTGGGGGGGGGCACTTCGGTCTGACCGTGTGGCTGCTCTGGTGAATCGTTTCCCTGGGGAGCTCTCCGTGGGGGTCTTCCACGCCGAGGGGCCCTAGCCAACAGCACTTGCTCATCCGCCACAACGAAAGTGGGTTTGGGTCTGTCTATGACAATTTTTTCCCTCCTACCCCCCAAGTCTAGCAAAAAATGCTTATCCCGTTTCCAGCACTCTGAACAGTCCATCATAGGGTGGGCGCAATGGAGGGCGGTGGGTGTCGTGTCTGACAAACACGAACTCCGCGCTCTTCAAAGTTTTAGGCACGAAAACATGCGGAAAACTGTGGTGGGCAGGGCCCGGCAGCGTGCCTGTGTTTGCACTACGCTGCAAAAGCTGAGACGGGGAGCTGTCTGGCGCGGGATTATCTGGCAGAAATTCCCCAGGCAGCTGTAGTGGCTGCGCAAAAACGAGTTCTGCTGGGGAAGCTTCCAGATCCTCTTTCGGCGTGGAGCGCAACCCCAATAAAACCCACGGCAGCCTGTCTACCCAATGTGCATCCATCAATGAAGCCCTGAGTGCTGCTTTCAGTGATCTATGAAAACGCTCGCATAACCCATTGGCCTGTGGGTTGTATGCGGTTGTGCGGTGAATTGTAACACCCAGGCTGTGGGCCATTGCGGACCAGAGTTCGGAAACAAATTGAGGGCCCCTGTCGGACGTAATGTCCGACGGGACTCCAAAACGCGCCACCCATGCTGTTAAAAAAGCGCGCGCTACGTCTGCGGACGTGGTTGCCGCCAGCGGGACCGCTTCTGGCCAGCGCATGGTGCGGTCCACCACTGTCAGGAGGTGCGTGCACCCCTGTGATGGCGGGAGGGGGCCCACGAGGTCCATGTGAACATGGTCAAACCTCTTAGCCGGAATACGAAACGGCTCCAAGGGAGCCTTCGTGTGTCTGTGTACCCTGGCTCGTTGGCACGCCACGCAGGCTGCAGCCCACTCTTTCACTTGTTTGAGTAGGCTCGGCCACACAAACTTCTCTCCCACCATTCTGACCGACGCACGCACTCTTGGGTGCGCCAGAGTGTGAACCGACTCAAACACGCGGCGGCGCCACGCGACCGGGACCACTGGACGCGGGCGACCCGTGGAGACATCGCAGATTGTTCCTGAATGTTTTAAGATTGCAGCATGATATCTTGCTTTTGAGGATTTTTTGGTCTACTTCACTTTTTCAGGCAGGTCCTATTTAATTGATTTCATGATTGAGAACAGGTGTGGCAGTAATCAGGCCTGGGTATGGCTCAAGAAATTGAACTCAGATTTCCAAAGAGGTGATAAACCACAGTTAATTTAAGTTTTAACGGCTGGGGGGGGGGATCACTTTTTCAAACAGGGCCATGTAGGTTTGGATTTTTTTTTTTACCCTTAATAATAAACACCTTCATTTAGAAACTGCATTTTGTGTTTACTTGTGTTGTCTTTGTCTAGTATTTAAATTTGTTTGATGATCTGAAACATTTAAGTGGGACTAACATACAAAAAAATGAGAAGTCAGAAAGGGGGCAAACACTTTTTCACACCACTGTATACAATATGTAGAAGCATGAACACTAGTGAAGCTGAGGGGTTCACATAAATCATACCATCAGCATAGCTGAAGAAGACAGACATTGGGGCTATTTTGCTAACACTTTACTAATACTTATTCACCCCTAGTCTTTGCAAGTTTATCAACAGTATGGTCTTCAAAATAAACTCAAGGATTCTCTCACTTTATCAAATATAATATTACAGAATCCCATCTTTTCTTGTATATGTCAGTCTTGAGTTATAAACTTCTGTAATGTGTTTTTCCATTACTCCAGGGTTGGTGAGTATGGCTGAAGCCAGTTAACAGCTTTTATTTTATGGGCTAAACCCTCACCATGTACATTTTTCCCCACTGAATTTCGCGGGAGGTTTAATATCACTCGATATGGTTGAAAAAAGAAATCAAGGTCCAGAATCATTTTTATTTCTGCTTTGATTTTGCTCCAAAAGTCTTGCACTATGGGGCAATCCCAGAAAATGTGAGCAAAGTCCCTCACCTGTCCACAGCCCCTCCAACAAAGTCCACTGCACCTTATAACTTGACATTTTTAAAGAGGTTTTCAAAAACATCATTTAAATTTTCCATGCAAACTCTCACAAAAATCTCCCAGTTCCTACGAATTCCGGAGTTTGCAGACATTCGTGGAGGGGGGGCATAGTTTCTTACGGCTGCCGTTCAATTCACAAGAGCAACTTGAGGCATTCTTAAGAAATGAGGTGCTTTTCTGTTTTACGATGGGCCTAGAGTTCTTATGTTCTCCGTAAGGATGCCTTGGGATCTTCCTACGGCATACTCACTGCCATCTTATGAAAATTGATGTAGATAGATGTACTTTATTGATCCCAAACTGGGAAATTACAGTGATGTGCAACTCACAGCACTCTCGTCCTTGGTAGGAAGATCTTACGGCTTTAGGCACATTTTGTTAGCACAAATGTCATATGAATGACGTACTTCAACCTTATGAGCACCTCACTACTGCCCTACGCACGCTGTACAACTCCTACAACCGTTGTAAGGGGACCTCAAGAACAACTTAAGGTGTTCTTGAGGCATACTCAAAGCCAACATCTTGCATAATTCTTACGTTGTTCATGTGACATTCATACAGCCACCCTATGATGAGGGGTTTTCGTGGGGCATTCATAGAAATCTTGGATAAGCCCATCAACCTGGCCACAAAGTTACGAATGGTCTACAAATGCTGGATTCTACTATGAAATGCTCCAAAATTCATTGTATGGGTATTTATGACTGTAGCTTTAGACATTTATGCCACTCCTCCCAAGATTCCCCCCCCCCCCCCAGTATCCTCTATGGGTTCTTTTTCTGTTACTCTTACTGTTATTTTGTATTTCAGTTAATAATTTAACTGTGTTTTTAGTTGCTACCAGATAGGGTAAGTGTGAAAGACACTAGTTTGTTTTAAATAAAGCCATAGATTGGGTTACATGTAATAAATCAATTAAATCCCCTCAGTGCAATCAGAGAAAAAGACAAAGTACGGGGGGTGAATAATGTTGTAGCTTCATTTTTAAATACAGTTCTTTAAAATTAGTATGTGCGGCAACAATGGTAATGCATAGAAATATGAAAGAAAAAGGTCAGAAATTCTCCCCACATCAGAGACCCAAAATCAAGGTACTGCACCCATAGGTGGTGCTGTAACAATCAGTTTGATGTTTTTGCAAATATCTACAGAACGGTTGGGCCTTGAGGGGGCTGTCCGAGCATCTATGGATGAGAGGAAGGCTACATTCTGGGCATGGACACATCGCCAGTCCATTGCAGCATGAAAGTCTTAGGGCATCAGTTATGCAAATCTTCATTTCTCATGAATTTGCATTTTGCATTTACTCAAACGGAAGTAAATGTTCCCTCTTGACATGTTGTGGTGGATTTCCTCGTTGCCCCATACATTTGCTCATCTTGGGTTTGGTTGCAAACCAACAGCTCCCAGGGCAACAACATACTGTTAAGTATCAGAGCTGTGGTGTTGGCCAGTTGGATTACACCATTCCTGTCTCTGCTCCGAGAGCCATTTATATCAGGCAAAGTTCGTTGTTTTGAATGTGACATTTAGATTTGTAATTATTGCTCACTTTTGAGAATGCAAAATGTTTGCTCTTTTTTGTGATTCAGTGCATTTCAGAGCAAAGAAATCTTTATATTTGAACTAACAGTACAGTCAGAAAGTACACACAAAAACTCAGTATGGCAGAAAGCAACTCAGACTATAAAACAAATTTGTTCTCAAAATTGAAGTGAATAAACATTTATGGGCTGATACTGTATGGAAACGCTGTAGCAGCGTTCCCTCTCTCTACCTGCCTCCTCACTCTCGCTCTCTCAGGTCAACAGTAAAAGGATCCGACCCACAGATTGACTTATCTACCTGAATCCAATTTTCATGTTCACTGACTGCAATGAGCAGCTTCATTCCAGGATGAATTATGCTTTTTCTATCAGCTTTTGATAAACAAATGGAGCTCTGCTTGAAGCGCCCAAAAGGAAAAAAAATGTTGAGCATTCAGTATGAATAAATCACAGGTTAGAAGCATACACTTCAGTGGGAGACTTTTTTTTAAATTTAGAAACCAAGCCATGATAGCAGTCACTGCCTGCATGAAGTAATGTTATTCTGAACCAAAACAACTGTGCTTTAAAATGGTTTTCACTCTCTCTAGCTGCAAGCTCAAACTTCCTTTTACAGATCACCCTGATTTTGTTAGAGAAACAAAATAATGTTTCTATTTGTAATTATCATCATTCTGCCCATAACAGCTGGTTAAAGATTATAAGTGAGTGTTATTTGTAACAATTAGATTTTTTCCTCAATAAAAGAAGCAAATAAATATAACTTTACCCTTAAAAAATGAAATCATTTAGTTCTACCAATTTAATCCTAATCAAAAATACACATTTGTAGTAGTAACTCAGTTGCAGAGAGTGTATTTGCATTTGGGAGCATTTCAGGTATTGCTACATAATTCCAGTTTGTTGCATTTACTCATTTCATCTAACGTCAATGTTGCTGTAAAAATGACTGCTGACATTTGTTTTTATTATTCGGGATTTAGGATCATCTGTCATAAATGCCCTTCGGGGCAGAGAAGTGAGACCCACGCGGTGGACTGTGAGTTTGTGAAATTTATTGCAAAACACAGCAAACATAAAGTGCAACAAAGTGCTCTGAACAGAAATTACAAACGACAGAGAAAATGCAAATCAAGACAGTGGTAATTTGAACATGAACATAACTCCCCTTAAATAGGGATCAAAACCCTTGACATAATTAATGACTGGTGTAGGTCTCTGAATGGACAGGAGAAAGCAATGATATATAATTCAGACCAGCTGGGAATAATGAGGAAGTCATCTGAGCTGACAGCTGGCAGGGCCATGCCCACACTGAACAAAACCCCAGAAGGCCATTGACAACTGTCAACCCCGAGAGAAAGAGCATAACAAAATACAAACATAACAATATGACAATAAATGGATACAGGCAACTAAAAAATACAATAAACAAACTGTAATGAATGTAAACAGGAAAATAAATCATACTAAGAAACAATATAGGATAAATGACAACTCAAAAATGACAACAAAGTACAATTATGAAAAACGGTAGACAACCTGAGCCCAGTGGAATTCCCCTGTGCTCAGAACGTGAGAGAGCCCCCCCCCCCAAGGGGTGGATTCTAGACCCTCCAGGGTAATATCAAAAGAGAAGACCCCCCCCCCAACAGAAATCCCACCCCAACAAACAAAACAACCCCACCCCGGGTGGGAGGAGGGGGATTCAGGCATGAAGGGACCGAACCAAACCTAAAGGAACAAGAAAAAACTCTCTGCAAAGCTTCCCAGCAAGGCACCGGCTAAAGGGAAACAGCAAAAGCAAAAATCCTGCTCAGGACCCACACAGAACTGGGCACCTAGGTACCACTAGACCAAAGGACAAAGCAGTTCTGGTGGTCGGCTGAAGCCCAATTCTGACAGATGATGAGGTGGTAAGAGTCAGGTAGTCTGCGGGAGAATGTGAACCACCCAACCTGACGGCAATGCCTGTCAGGTGGTCGGCCAGAGTTCTTTAGCCACCACCACAGAGATGGTGGTCCAGGGGGCAGCCGCCTAACCGGGATGACCAGAGGTCAGGAAGGCAGAGTAGGGGGAGCCCCGACGATGTCATGAAGAGGACGAGGCACCATGACGATGACAGACAGAGGAGGGGGAGCCACAACAGCATCTGGCACGGGGGGGGGGGGGACCACAATGGCGTCTGGGAAAAAAAGAAAGGACCACAATACCATCTGGGAGAAGAGAAGGGACCACGATGGTGTCTGGTGAAGGAGGGGGAACCACGGCGCCCTCGGACTGGCCAGCAGCACGCTCAGTGGTCCAGGACTGGGACATGGTAGCACCCATGGTGGCCCCGGATTGGGGCGAGGTTGCACCCTCGATGGTCCCAGACTGGAGCAAAGCTGCACCCGCTGTGGCTCAGGGCTGGGGCAAAGCTGCACTTGCGGTGGCTCCAGGCTGGAGCAAAGCTGCACCTGCAATGGCTCCAGGCTGGAGCTAAGGAGCACCCGCGGTGGCTCTGGGATTGAGCAGAACTGACCCTTGGTGGCTCCGGGCTGGGGCAAAGCTGCACCCGCAGTGACTCTGGGCTGGAGCGAAATAGCACCCACGGTGGCTCCAGGCTTGAGCGGAGCTGCACCCTCAGTGGCTCCGGGCTGGAACGGAGCTGGCCCCTCAGTGGCTTCTGGCTGGAGCAAGGCTGCACCCATGGTGATCCCGGACTGGGACATAGCTGCACCCTCGGAGGCCCCGGGCTGGGATGGAGCACCTGCGGTGACCTCAGCAGGAAAGAAGCAGCACCGTTTAGGACCTCAGCCAGAGGGGAAGCAGCACTCATGAAGGACCTGGACTGGGGTGGAGCACCTTCGACGACCTCGGCGGCAGGAGCTGGACCCACAATGATTTTGGGTGGCGAGCCTGGGCCCACAGAGACATTTGGCACAGGTGGAATCTCCTCAGTGACCCTGGGGAAAAACTCAGACAGGACAAGCAGAGAAGCAGGGTCAGGGTCACCGGCAGCAGCGGATCCTGGCGAGGTGAGCTCGCTCTCCTCACCAAAAGCCAGACAATATTTCTCCAAAACAGACAAAAGAAAAACGAAGGAGAGTACTTGCCTGAGCTCGAGCTCCACTGCCATCCAGGACTCCATCGATTCAAGCGATGGTGTCTCGGGCCCGGCCTTCTGGAGATCAAGCTCCAACTCTGCTGTGGTGGCCCCTGCAGCAGACATGGTGGTCGGTGCAGTCCTAGGACCCCTCAGTGATGTGGCCCACACAGGTGGCTCGCCCTGCATGGTGACAGGAGGTTGGCCCCCTGCTGATGCTGCATCCTGCTTAGCTGAAGCCTGGGGACTCTCCTTAGTCGGCTCAGGTGTCAGCTTGGGTTCAGCACTCTCCCTCTGTCCATAACGTGGCTGCGGGGCTGGAACCAGGTCCTCCAGAGCTGCAGGCTCCTCCATCATCCGGTGGCTCAGTTCCAGGGCCGGCGGACACTACGGGGTGATAGGAGGAGACATAGAGAGGACAGGCGACAAATTATTAGCTGCAACAGGCGGTGAGGACTCAGGGGACTGCAAACCCCGAGTGTCACTACTGGGAATCAGGCAAGGCATATCATCATAAAATGAAGTGGAATGAAATGACACTTGACTGTTTTCCCAGGGTTCGATGTTGCCTGTTGCAGTGGGTGTAGTATCATCCCTCTCCATGGCAACAGTGGAGATAGGGCCGTCAAAGGATCGTGGAAGACCAGCTCCAGTGGACACGGAAGCAGATGGAGCCTGGGAAAGCACAGTTGACCTCTTGACAGTGGAAGAGAGCACCTGGGAGAGGCAGGGAACAGCAGCTGCGGAGGTTTTTTGCGGAGATTTTTTTTGCGGAGAGTTTTTTGTCTCCTGCGGAATTCCGCAGGAGACAAAAAACACAAAGTGCACACCACACTGCTGAGGAAGGCTTCTGCCTGGGTGAGGGGGAATTTGCTGTCCGAGAGGCGGGAGTATTCCTCCGGTGGCCCAGAGCTGGATGACACATTGTTGTGGAGCTGAAGCAGCGGGAGCAGGAGCAGGCGCACTGGAGGTGAGGCAGGGCATTTTCCGTGAAAAGTGTCACCATGCAGGCTCCGGATTCTCTGGAGGTGGCCCCCACGTTAGCCTGGGCAAGGACTGTTGTAACACGGACAGTGTGGCCAACAAGTCAGCCAACTGGGCGTGCCTCCATAACCCAGGATGCACTTTGACAATGGCCTTGGCCGAATCCACCTTCTCACGGATCTTTTTTGGACTCTGGGAGGTGAGGGCTTCATCCACAAAGCCCTGGATGAATTTGGCGGCCCACTCCTCCTCCAGGCTTGGGGAACCCGCTGCCGATCTCCCCTTGGTTACCAGATGCCGAAAAGCTGGGGACATGTCAAACAACACAAAAATAGGTGAGTGAAAAAGAAAAAACAAAATACGCAAACTCACTGCAGCTGGGTCTCTACTGGCCACTGTCTTCTGTCATAAATGCCCTTCGGGGCAGAAAGGCAAGACCCATGTGGTGGACTGTGAGTTTGTGAAATTTATTGAAAAACACAAACATAAAGTGCAACAAAGTGCTCTTAACACAAAATACAAACGGGAGAGAAAACTTACAGAATTTGCACACCAGAGCAAAGCAGGGCTCTGGTGGAGACGAGGGGAATGCAAATCAAGACAGCAGCAATTTAAAAATGAACATAACTCCCCTTAAATAGGGATCAAAACCCTTGACATAATTAATGACTGGTGTGGGTCTCTGAATGGACAGGAGAAAACAATGACATACAGTATAATTCAGACCAGCTGGGAATAATGAGGAAGTCATCGGAGCTGACAGCTGGCAGGGCCACGCCCACACTGAGCAAAACCCCAGAAGGCCATTGACAACTGTCAACCCCGAGAGAAAGAACATAACAAAATACAAACATAACGATGTGACAACAAATGAAGACAGGCAACTCAAAAATACAATAAGCTGTAATGAATGTAAACAGGAAAATAAATCATACTAAGAAACAATATAGAATAAATGACAACTCAAAAATGACAACAAAGTACAACTATGAAAAACGGTAGAAAACCTGAGTCCGGTGGAATTCCCCCACGCTCAGAATGTGACATCATCAGGCTGTGCTCCAATTAACCAATAATCTACATAGATTTATGACTCCTTTAAACTGACATCCAGGCCCATTTCCTGGTTTTTGGGGGCCCTTTGCAAGATTTTGTCCCCACCATCCCTGGAAAAAACATCTCCCAATACCCCCCCCCCCCACACACACACACACCTTTGTGAGTATAGATTTGCAGACAGCACACACCACATCGAGTACATTTTGCACAATACAAAATAAATGATCAGAATATCAGATATAAAATGACTAAACACAATATGAAAAACACACAAAAAGGAAAGTTGGGCAGCCTAAGTGCTATACATTTTCCACCTTAATAAACCCGAAGAGTTTTTAAAGAGTTTTAAGTCACATAATCTCCTTAATAAACCTTAATATCCCAGTTTTTTATTTGGTTTGATATTTTTATAAGATTTTAGATTATTTTATAACAGAGGACCGTAACTTTTGTATGTTGGTTTTTTATTTGATATTGATATTATGTGTGACCTTCTGCTCCTATAAATATCAATTTAAAAAAGCATTGTTTTAAAAACCAGAGGGATATTTATAAAAACAGGAACATTTCCTTACCTTCATGCTTATTTATCCATGTATCAACCCATAGATTATTCACAGTCCTCAACTTAATTTCTCCTCGTTTTTTTCTCTGTTTTTGCTCTCATTTTTTTTTTTTTTTTTAATGTGAACTTTGTTTTCTGTGAAATGCTGCCAGCTGAGAAACTAATTGCAAAAGACCATTGGGGGAAGCGGGGGAAGCGACCTTGTTACACTGGAAGTACTCTTTGCACATAAGCTACATAATTGATTACCCTGAAAAAGCTTTGTTGTCACTGCAGTTTAGTGTTGCTTATATTTCACATTTAGTTTTTAAGCACTACGCTAAATATATGAGGAGCATAGCTGGTACAAATGAAGATAGCCACTTTTAATTCTCTCAGAAATATTGTAGCTTTCTGGGTGAATGCAGCAGCAAGGGCTGATGGGAAATGGTAAACATCAGAAAATGAACATGTTTTCCTTTGGTAGACTCAGTTTAATGTGTGTTAGTGCTGTGCATATGTCACAGCTGTTTCTATTGGGATATTTGTAACTTTTATCTTTGTCAACACCATTAGTGAATACGGAATGTTGGGGATGTATCCCACTTTGTTGGGCTCAACTCAGTCCTAAGCAAAACTATGAACATTTTAATAAGTAATAATATTTAAATAGTATAGTGCTTAATAACTCATTGTTTTTCAACCTTATTTGAGCCACTGCACACTTTTTAAATCTAAAATCCAAAATCATCAAAAATGTTACAAAATGGCACATTCAGCCTATTACATAGCATACAGCAGGGCAGCTTGGTGGAGCAGTGGTTAGTGCCGTGGCAGCACAGTAAGAGGATACGGGTTCAATCCCAACCCTTGACCACTGGTGACCCTTCTGTGTGGAGTTTGCATGTTTTCCCCTTGTCCGTGTGGGTTTACCCCAGGTACTCAGGTTTCCTCTCATAGGGGAAAAACATGCAAGTTGTGTTAACTGGAGACTCTAAAGTGGCCCTAGGTGTGAATGTGTGTGTGAATGATGAAGGGATTGGCATCATACCGTGGCTGCCTCATCCATCCAGGTGGATGCCCTGAATTTCCCTCTGGGGATTAATAAAGTATACAAAAAATATGCATTGCCAATATTTAGACTCAGTGCATAACGATAATATCTGGGTGACTTGCTCTTACTCTTCTAATTAAGCTTTTAGCTCAGGGTTGGGCAAACGTGCCATGGAGGGCCAGTCTGCTGCAGGTTTTCTCCTCCACCCAGTCTCTTCAGCAAGTGTTTTGACTCATCAGCATTCCTTGAAATGATCATGAAAACACCTGCTGAAGAGGTGGGTGGAAGAGAAAACCTGCAGTGGATTGGCCTTGACTGCCCACCCCTGCTTTAGCCCCATTTCCACAGGGACCAGGAGCCAATTTTCAGGGACAGGAACTTGATAAGGACCGGGTCTGTATCTGCCACCTCCTCCGTCATATCTCCACGCTGGGGGTAGGAACCATCAAAGGCGGCTCATCAGCGGAGGTAAGAGAGGCAAGGCCTTCTCAGAAATTTAAGAAGAAAAAAAAGAATAAATGATCTTTTTCTCTTTCAAAGCATTGCCATGTCACTGAAGTCAGCCTCTGCTGGTGTTTATTGTGATATTTTGTGTAATAATTATTCAGAAACCCATGGGTAGGGGGCTTGACACAGTGGGAGAGTTAATCGACCAATCAGAAATGAGCTCATATTTGTTGCTATGCAAACTTTTCTAACTCCTTCCGTTGAATGATGAAAAAAAAAAGAAAGAAAAGGGAGTGAGCCTTCATTTAGAAATTAATTAGCCAATCAGAAATCAGCTTGTATTTGTTGCTGCTGAAAATTCACTAACTCCTTGCATTGAAGAAAAAAAAATGAAAGGATTTGAGCCTCTTAGCCAATCACAATAAGATAAGATAAGCCTTTATTAGTCCCACAATGGGGAAATGCCAGGATTGCAACAGCACAGGGATAGCAACACTCAGAGCAACAATCAGAAGGCAAGAGAAAAAAACAAGAGCAGTGAGTATACATATGTATATATATATATATATATATATATATATATATATATATATATATATATATATATATATATATATATATATATATATATATATATATATATATATACTGTATATATATATATATATATATATATATATAGGCACAGTGCGGAGCATTGTAGCTAGATGGGATAGGTATATAAATATATAAACACAGTGCGGAGCATTGTAGCTGGATGGAATAAATATATGAGTATATATACACACAGTGCGGAGTATTGTAGCTAGATGGAATAAATACATGAATATATAAACACACAGTGCGGAGCATTGTAGCTAGATGGAATAAATATGTAGATATATAAACACAGTGCGGAGCATTGTAGCTAGATGGAATAAATATGTAAATATATAAACACACAGTGCGGAGCATTGTAGCTAGATGGAATAAATATATGAATATATAAACACACAGTGCGGAGCATTGTAGCTAGAAGGAATAAATATGTAGATTTATAAACACACACAGTGCGGAGCATTGTAGCTAGATGGAATAAATATGTAGATATATAAACACACACAGTGCGGAGCATTGTAGCTAGATGGAATAAATATGTAAATATATAAACACACAGTGCGGAGCATTGTAGCTAGATGGAATAAATATGTAAATATATAAACACAGTGCGGAGCATTGTAGCTAGATGGAATAAATATATGAATATATAAACACACAGTGCGGAGCATTGTAGCTAGATGGAATAAATATGTAAATATATAAACACACACAGTGCGGAGCATTGTAGCTAGATGGAATGAAACAGCACAACCGTCTACTTAGTTATCCTACATGGTATGATTATGTACCCATACATATTCTCACCCTCCAAAGCGACCGGTATTTTCCTAGTTGTATACCGGAGGGGACCATTGTGTAAGTTTATTGCATCTTTTGCATTCAAAACTATTAGGTTGTCACATCTTTTTGCTATCTCTGCGAGCAGCCCTGCTTAGGTTGTACAGTCTGACAGCCGTAGGTAGGAAGGACCTGCGAAACCTCTCGGTTGTGCACCTAGGATGATGTAGTCTGCTGCTAAATGAGCTCCTCAGTGCATTCAGTATGTCCTGCATAGGGTGGAACTCGGACTCCAGCAGAGATGACAGTTTAGCCACCGTCCTTCTCTCTCCCATCTCCTCCACTGTGTCAAGGTGCTGCCCCAGGACAGAGCTAGCTTTCTTGATCAGTTTGTTCAGTCTCTTCCTATCGGCTGCCGTAATGCCACTGCCCCAGCAGACCACTCCAAAAGTGATGGCTGATGCCACCACCGTGTCATAGAATGTCTTCAGCAGCGCCCCTTGTACACCAAAAGACCTGAATCTCCTCAGTAGGAACAGCCTGCGCTGTCCCTTCTTGTAGAATGCGTCAGTATTGTGTGACCACTCTAGTTTATTGTTCAGATGAACACCCAGGTACTTATAGGATGTCACCATCTCGATGTCTGTTCCCTGTATATTTACTGGTGCTGTGAGGGGTTGTCCTTGCTGCGGCAGTCCACCGCAGTCCACAATAAGTCCTTTACCAAGGTGGCTGTATTGACGCATTTCAACCCTGCAGTATTTACTTGCTAGTGAGTTTTGGAAACTACAATTTATACACAAGCTTCTGAAAAAAAAAACAACAAAAAAAAACGTCTAAGGCCTATTCCAAAATTGAAGATTACAAAGAAGTCGGGGTGGGGGGTGATGCTCTTTCAATTGGGATTCCTGTGGCTGAGTTTAGTGGCTAACTGGCTCAGCAATGCTAGCTAAACTGTTTTGCTGGCCGTGCATTTTGTTTGATGGGGTGACCTTGAGTAGCACCCCCTGGATCACAACTGGATTTAATGTCATGAAGATTTTACCAGAGCCATTGAAAGAAAGAGTAAATCCAAAAACAGAACACCATAAGACTGTGTCATTGACAACTTTGTATCTGAACAGAGAGGATGATGGGCTTCCTCTACAAGTCACCAGTGAGTTAAAAATACTTATCTCCTGTATGTTTTTTAAATTTATTTTTATATATTTTTAAAATTTCAACCCTTTTTGTGATTGTGGAAAATATATTTTTGCCCACGCTGGGATTATGATGCATAATTTTGTATTTGGTGTTTACTTTTTTGGTCAGATTTTATCACGGTAGATGGCGTTCACTTATATACTGTAGCACTTTTTCTCATCTCTAGATGACCAAAGCGCGTTACAGATCCTGTTATCCACCCATTCATTCACACACCAATGGGACTGCCATAGACACAGAGGTGCTAGCCTGACCACCAGGAGCAACTGGGGGTTCAGTGTCTTGCTCAAGGACACTTCAACATGCAGACTGCAGACAGAGCAGGAATCGAACCCCTGACCCTCTGACCAGTAGTCAGCCACACTACACCTGTGCCACAGCTGCCCCAATCATGCTGTGTTGACCCCATGAGATCTTTTTCTTGGTCAGTATACTGGTCATTGCTTTTGAGGTGCACTTGTAAGAGCTGCAAACTGTGTGTTTGAGTGCATTTATTGGTTGAGGAGCTACAGACTGCGGGTCCTCTTAAGTATAGAAAATGTGCCCAAAGGCAATTCTAGAGTCTCTGGAGTGCCCAGGCAAAAATTTGCAGGGCGCCCCTCCAACCAGCATTCATCACCCTTATATAACAGATAATCGGACAAAAAATGGGAAATGGAAGCATTTGTTTTTTATTTCAAAAGTGCACAATAGCATTAGTTCAAAAATAAAATTCTGGAGAGCAATAAAAAGTCGAACAATAAAACATAAATTAAATAACTTTAGATAACAAAAGAACTTTAAAAATCCAAGCGCAATGTACAAAGGTCACATAATATTGTATTATAAATATTATAAAAATATGAACTTCAAAAATATACACCAAATACAAAATACAGAATCTCAGCATTTCTCAAAGTTGTCTTGAGAAACTATGAAGTCAGTGCCCATCGACATCTTTTGAGCGCTGATTTTACCAGTGCTGTTTATGGTAAAAATGGTAATGGTAAATGGTAAATGGCACTCACTTATATAACGCTTTTATTCTCATCTCTTGATGACCAAAGCGCTTTACAGATCCTGCAATCTACCCATTCACACACACATTCACACACTGATGGGTTTGGCTTGTGCAAGTGCTCCAGTTATGTCCTCCAAATAAAAAAGACCTTTGCACATTTTGCTCTATGGAGATAAGTGCTAGTCCTGAAAGTCTCTCTTTGACATGGTTGACTGATTAGGGTTGCATCTAACGACTAGTTTACGGCTCGGGCAATCGCCCACACTAATCAAAGATTACTCGAGCAATCTGGTACCTTTTTTTTTTTAAAAGAAGCTTGCATTGACCAACATTTGCGAAACTTTCTTTCCTAAAGAGCAGTAGTAATTGTACCAAACACCCAATAACACAGGTACACATTTATTGCAGTACTCATTGCAGTATTTACTGCGTAGAACATAACTTTAAATGGTACATTATACCATAAAGTTCCATTCGCTAGCTGTTTGCATCTGTGAGGGACCAAGCAGATAGATGAGAGAGACACAGATGATTCTCTTTAAAAATGAAGCTTAAGTTTATTTACAAAAAATATTTTTCTAAAAATGCAAACCTTTTCTTGAGAATAATTGGGCCATAATAGAGGTCAACTTAACAAATCCAAAATAAGGCACGAACTAAGAGAACTGAACAACATAAACTGACCTTTTTAAAAAATGAAACATCAGGGGCACGTATATCGAGGCTGATCAGGTCAGTGCGACACACTAGGGAGACAAACTAAACACAACTAAAAGAAAACTAGACAGACTACAATAAACATTAACATATGGTCAGTTCAAGTTGATTGTCAACTAAAGAAAAGCAATATAGTAATATTAATGACCTAATAAAAGAAAACTAAAGCAAACTGAAAAACTTAATGTTGCCTTCACCCCTAACAAACAAGCAACTTGGTAGAGTCCAATTATCTCAGCTCTACTATTTAAGCAGAGTTGCAGCAGCTCTGACTCTTCTCTGGAGGCCTCCACTCTTCAGCAACCACCCAGGAGCTGGCACCTCAGAGAAAAAGGTATTAATAATTTGTTTCAAATACATGTGGCAAAATTGACAGATAAAACTAACTAAATGTGTGCACTCCAAATAGGTAACTCAAATGGATGGATGGAAAAAAATGTATGCAAAACTTACTCATAAAGTTATGTTCATCTGTGGGGATTTCATTATAGATCTTGTGAATTCAGAACAACATAGTTCAACAGAAGAATTTATCAACACAATGTACAGTATGGGCTTACATTCAACAATCACCAGACCTAGCAGAATCACGTCACACAGTGCTACATTAATAGATAACATATTCACAAATATTATGGAAAATAATATCATGAGTGGGCTTTTATTGAATGATATCAGTGACCACCTGCCAATTTTTGTTGTCTGTCAATGTGATTATAGGAAGAAAAAGTATACCAAAAATATTAACTATAAAAGAATAAGAACTGAAGAATCTATGTATTTACTGGCAAAGGAATTATTAATGCAAGACTGGAAGATAGTTTGTGACGAAAGTGATATAAATAAAGCATATTATAAATTTTTACAAATATTTCAATCATTGTACAATAAAAACTGTCCTATAAAACAATACAGAGACAGACAACAAAACAAAATTATTCCATGAGTCACCAAGGGGTTACTAAATGCATGTAAAAAGAAGAATACATTATATAAACAATTCATTAAGTATAGAATGGTAGAGGCTGAGATCAAATATAAAAGATATAAAAACAAGCTTACTAATATAGTGAGGACTTGTAAGAAAGAATACTACAACAGAATATTAGAGGATAATAAGAATAACTTAAGAGGAATGTGGCAAGTGCTAAATGGAATTATTAGTATCCGATCAAAGAATGCTAATTTTACAGAATATTTTACTGAAAATGACAATTTGATAAATAATATGGAGGATGTGGTTAGTGGTTTCAATAAATTTTTTGTAAACGGTCCAGAATTAGCAAAATCAGTAGTGACACCAGAAACAAACGATAGTGGTTCTTTAAATGAAATAGAAGATAGAAATCCAAACACAATCTTTTTGGGTGCAGTAACTGAAAAGGACATTATCGAGACTGTGAATAAATTTAAGAACAAAAAATCAACTGACTGGAATGAAATTGACATGACAATAGTGAAAAAAAGTAATTGAAGGAATTGTTAAACCCTCACCCACATCTGTAACCTATCATTTCAAACTGGTAAATGTCCAAACAAAATGAAAATAGCAAAAGTAATACTACTATACAAAACAGGAGACAGTCATCATTTCACAAATTACAGGCCGGTCTCTTTACTCTCACAATTCTCCAAAATACTTAAAAAAATCTTCACTAAGAGACTGGATGATTTCATTGAAAAACACAACCTTCTTACAGACAGTCGGTATGGGTTTAGAGCAGACACATCTGCATCTTTGGCACTGATTGAACTCATAGAAGAAATTACTAGTTGTATAGATAAAAAAAAAGTTTGCTGTAGGAGTATTTATAGATTAAATAAAGCTTTTGACATCATTGATCATAGAATTCTACTGAGGAAATTGGAACGGTTTGGGATAAGAGGGGTCGGACTGAGTTGGGTGGAAAGTTATTTAAGTAACAGACAGCAATTTGTACAAATAGGTGAGCACAAATCACCCTTCACGGACATCACTTGTGGTGTTCCCCAGGGGTCAGTTCTGGGATCCAAACTCTTTATCTTATATATAAATGACACATGCCAAGGATCAAAAATTCTGAAATTTATTTTGTTTGCGGATGACACAAATATCCTTTGCACTGGTTAGAATTTACAGCAGGTTTTAGAGGTGGTCACAAACGGAATTGAAAGGTTAACACTGTTATGGATGCCCCTTGCAGGGCCCCAATGAGATGGCAGAGACCAAACAGTAAGTTTGCTGATTTATTCACAAAAGACTGGGATAACAAAATAAACAGCCTCATGGGGCAAAACATGAACATGAACTCTGACACAAGAACTCTGACACTGGAGGTAGACTAAGGCAGCAAGGATGGAGCCTACGCACTGGTGAGAATTTGCAGCAGGTTTTAGAGGTGGTCACAACTGAAATGAAAAGGTTAACACTGTGGTTTAACAAAAATAAATTATCTCTAAATCTGAAAAAAAAACAAAAAAACCCCCCCAAAGATTATGTTGTTTGGAAATTATGAAATAAAGATAAAAGTAGGTGATACCAGAATAGAAACAGTACAGGAAAATAAGTTTCTGGGGGTGACGCTAGACAATAAAATCTGCTGGAAACCTCACATCAGTCACATTGGGCCAAGTTGGCAAAATGTATAGGGATACTGGGGAAGACAAGACACATTTTGGACTATAAATCATTGTTTTTACTGTACAATTCAGTTTCTACCATATCTTGACTACTGTGTAAAGGTCTGGGGAAACACCTACAAAGCCAACCTACAGCCAGTATGCACATTACAAAAAAAAAAGCTATAAGGATAATAAATAATGTAGGATATAGAGACCATACCAACTTGTTGTTTTTAAAGTCAGAGACCATAAAGTTCATGGATTTAGTTAAATATAAGATAGCACAAGTAATGTACAGGGCAATTAATAATCAACTCCCAACTAATATACAAAAAATATTTAAAAAAAGAGACAATGATTATAATTTGAGAGGAGACTCAAACTTTACAAAACCTAAGGTACGAATAACTAAGAAAAGTATGTGCATATCTGTCTGTGGGGTGGATTTGTGGAACAGCCTGGAGCTGGAACTGAAACTATGTACAAACAGAAATCAATTCAAAAATAGGTATAAACATTATTTGCTGAAAGGATATATGCTAGAAGGGTAGTATTAATATGTACGATTCACTATGCTCACTCTGGGACACTATGGTATGGTAGGTGGGACAGTACTGTGCATATCTGTGTATAGCTGCGTTGTTTGGGGCTGGGTTTAGATGTATGGACTGTATGTACGTTGGGATGGATGGGTGTCAGTGTTGATGTTTATAAAATATAGTTAATTGTCTACTTGGGGTCTTAATTGAGATAATATGTATATATTTCACATGGGTTGTATTTAGGGACAAGAGGAGTTGGAGTAAATAAGTGTTCACTTCTTTCTTCTCCCTTTCGAGCACTATATACTGTCACTTTTATTGCACTTGTCATTTGTTTTGTTTTTTGCTTTTTTGTTCGAAATAAAGTATCTATCTATCTATCTATCTATCTATCTATCTATCTATCTATCTATCTATCTATCTATCTATCTATCTATCTATCTAAATGCCAACTAACTGCCACCCAAATTAAATATATATTTAACATAAATGTGTGTGTCTATTTTATATAAAAATGTGCTATAAAATAAATGAAAAGTTAGCGGGCGTGTTAGCATCTGGATACTAACAGTGATGGCTATGTGTTTTTTGGTCATATAAGCATAATTAGCGTAACTGATTACATTCTATTCATCTTAATTTAAAATCTCAATCACGTACCTTGTCTTGGATGCACTGGCTGTGCATGATGTGGGACCAAAGACATGGAGTTGCTAGCTGTTAGCATGTGGCCTACATATCTCCCGAGGGAATACTCACACGTGATGTGCATTGTTATTTATGTAAATCCGATGGCGAACGCTGGGACAGCACGTGACGTCATCCACTCAGTAACTGGCAGTCTGCAGACAGAACACCCAGATGCTCTTCTCTTCATCTCAGGCGATTTCAACCATAATTCACTGTCCCCCATTCTACCCACATTCTCACATGATGAAGACCCTGGAGAGACTGCTCCTTGCTCACCTCCGCCCCCTGGTGGGACCAGCGATGGATCCACTCCAGTTCGCCTACCAGCATGGCATTGGGGTGGAGGATGCAGTAATCTTCCTCTTCACCATTCTTTGTCCCACCTGGAGAAGCCCGGGAATGCGGTGAGGATCATGTTCTTTGACTTCTCCAGTGCTTTCAACACCATCCAACCGGTGATCCCGAAGGACAAGCTGCTGTGTGCAGGGGTGGACCAGCACCTGTCATCATGGATCCTGGACTACCTCACTAACCGGCCACAGTTTGTGAGAACCCGGGACTGTGTGTCCGACACGATCATTGGTAGCACAGGGGCCCCCCAGAGAACAGTTTTGGCTCCCTTCCTGTTCACCCTTAATAGTGCGGACTTCTCACACAACAAAACACATTGCTATCTACAGAAGTTCTCTGACGACTCTGCGATTGTCGGCCTCATCTCCAACGGAGATGAAGCTGAGTACAGAGGACTTATGCAGGACTTGGTGGACTGGTGCCATTGGAACTGCCTCCAGATCAACACAAGGAAAACTATGGAGCTGGTGGTGGACTGCCGCAGGAAAGGACAACCCCTCACAGCACCAGTAAACATACAGGGAGCAGACATTGAGATGGTGACATCCTACTTGCCATCTACAGAAGTTCTCTGACAACTCTGCGATCGTCGGCCTCATCTCCAACGGAGATGAAGCTGAGTACAGAGGACTTATGCAGGACTTGGTGGACTGGTGCCATCGGAACTGCCTCCAAATCAACACAAGGAAAACTAAGGAGCTGGTGGTGGACTGCCGCAGGAAAGGACAACCCCTCACAGCACCAGTAAACATACAGGGAGCAGACATTGAGATGGTGACATCCTACAAGTACCTGGGTGTTCATCTGAACAATAAACTAGACTGGTCACACAATACCGATGCACTCTACAAGAAGGGACAGCACAGGCTGTTCCTGCTGAGGAGACTCAGGTCTTTTGGTGTACAAGGGGCGCTGCTGAAGACATTCTACGACACGGTGGTAGCATCAGCCATCACTTTTGGAGTGGTTTGCTGAGGCAGTGGCATTACAGCAGCCGATAGGAAGAGACTGAACAAACTGATCAAGAAAGCTAGCTCTGTCCTGGGGAAACGCCTTGACCCAGTGGAGGAGATAAGAGAGAGAAGGATGGTGGCTAAACTGTCATCTCTGCTGGAGTCCGAGTCCCACCCTATGCAGGACATACTGAACGCACTTAGGAGCTCATTTAGCAGCAGACTACATCATTCTAGGTGCGCAACCGAGAGGTTTCGCAGGTCCTTCCTACCTACGGCTGTCAGACTGTACAACCTAAGCAGGGCTGCTCGCAGAGATAGCAAAAAAACGTCACGACCTAATAGCATTGAATGCAAAAGACGCAATAGACTTACACAATGGTCCCCTCCAGTATACAACTAAGACAATATCAGTCGCTACGGAGGGTGACAATATGTATTGGTACATATTCATACTATGTAGGATAACTAAGTAGACGGTTATGCTGTTTATTCCATCTAGCTACAATGCTCCGCACTGTGTGTATATATATTTATATATTTATGTGTACATACTGTATGTATATTAGCTGCTCTTGTTTTGCTTGTCTTCTTGATTGTTGCTCTGAGTGTTGCTGTCCCTGTGCTGTTGCAATCCTGGAATTTCCCCATTGTGGGACTAGTAAAGGCTTATCTTATCCCTTATCTTATCTTATGCTTTCATCCCACATCATTACACTGTAACATCTGATGTTGTGGCATGTTAGCTTGCCACTCTGCTTTACCATGTACACACTGTACAATGTTTTCCTTCAATCTGAGCTTGAAATGGTTCCAGACTAGAGATACTTTTGTCATTTTTAAGAAAAATTTTCTTTTTCTTTGCCAGTCTGTCACTATGCCGCTCTGACATTGCGCCGTTAAACAAATCTGTGTTTTGTTTAAATAGCATGACCGGAAGAAGGTCACACCGGAAGAAGATCATATAGACCGAAATGCTACATTAAATGACACATCGACGCATAAATTTTGACTTGAGAATTTTTTGTAATCAAATTATTCAAATTATTCAAGTAATTATTGCAGCCCTAGCTGAGATAGGATTTGATGAGTTCTAAAGCTTAGAAGTTTCTCTCCCCAGAGGCAACAGTGACTGGAAGACTGCCAGATGGATAGCTTCATTTTGATACAGCCGCTCTCATTTGTTTGTTTACATAGGTTACACACCAATACTTGTGCTATATGGCCACATATGCCAAATAAACCCTGAGACCTTATCTTATCTTATCTTATCAAGTTTGGCACTTCTAATTTCATTGTGTTTTGTTTCACAAAGTGCTCTACTCATGATGCTGACTTTTATCCGGTCAGCACAGAATCAATCCTAAACCCCACACAACAGTCTGAAGTACCTAACTTTCATTAGAGAAGAAGAAGGTCATCCTTTTTGCATTCATATTGCCACCCACTGACATATGGAAGAGCCACTACAGGCAGTGATGCTCACCAATGGCAAATTATTTACAATTTTTTGGACCAACTAAGTGAAATTAGACAATTTCCTGTGGCACACCTCACAATCTCTCACATCTCACTGGTGTGCCGTGGCACAGTGGTTGAACATCACTGGAACAACCATTTATGTCACTGGTGGAATACATTGCACTTTCAAAGATGATGAAAAGAGCTCTCCACAGAAGCCAGTAGATTAATTATTTGCAAAGCTGTAATGTCAGGGCTTTGTAACATTTAGGACAAGTCCCATCAGTGCATCGTGAGTGAATACATCCCCCTCACCAGGACGTTCTAATGCCATTAGTGATGGAGAGAAGACATTAGAAAGAGAAGGCAAGCGGAGCTCTTAGAGACGTGCGAAACAGCGGGGGACATGACAAGTGAGAGAAGGCTGGATAATTGACTTTATAGACTCCTGATGGATGAGGCGATTCAAAGCAGGTGATAAGATATTCAGATTGTAATTCGATGTGAGGAGCACAGGATTGTTTTCTTGATTTCATTGAGGAAAAAGCCTGCACCATATATATATATATATATATATATATATATATATATATATATATATACAATTACTGAGATAATACAAAGTAATATTTTCATATAGAATACGTCTTATACATTAGTTTGGCTAGGATTACTCCCCTTTTGATACCGAGGTCCACCTATTGTCCTTGTACAAACATTTTGCTTCATGTTTTTGATGTAGTGAGTGACTTGTTTTGTCTTATACATTACACAGGGTTACAAAAATATTTTTTTTGTAAGTTGTCTGTGTTTTTTCAACTGATTTAAGACAATTTTGCACCACTGACAAATGGCATCCATTTCTCTTGATCAGGTGCTAATTAAAAACCTGTACTTACTAAGTACTTACTTAGTAATGTGCATGTACTTACTTTTATATAAAGGTAAGTACATGTAACTTGAATGTTATGTCATCATTGTTCAAAATTCAGAGAATTTCAAGACATAAAAAAGTATTCTGAATCATATAAAGCAAAATAATAATTCAAAAAGTTGACCTGATGGATCAAAACCAATGTGATTTTTTAATTCAGCACATCAAAATTGTCCTAAATCAGCTAAAAAAAACTTTGACAATAAATTTGGTGTTGACCAGTGTTAAGTTAAAGTTAAAGATGTTAAAGTTTATTGCCATTTGTACAAGTAAAAAACAGGTACATTGGAATTCTTGTGCGTGTCTCAGTGTTATTGTCCAAGGGTAATGTGTAGATGCTCTGATGACATATCCTATCAATAACTTGCCATTAAATCACATAAATCTATATATTTTATCATTAATACTGTATAATAAAGTCCAGTGCAATAACAACAAAAAGGCTTTTGACTGTCTGGTACATCATTCAAAGACTATTGCATTGGAGCGTTGGTATGCATGCAGACCTTCCAATATTGGTGTACTGAGTGAAAAGCTCTCTCTCTTTTACCATCACAGAAAAAAAAAAAATATTTTGGGGAGTTATTTCATGCAGACTCTACCCTACAAGCTCAGCCAAAGGCACAACTGTATATTTAAACAGCCTATTGTTTTATTGTTGTCTCAACAGGGAGATCTGTCAGGTGGAAAGAATATTTCAGCAAACGAACTGTTCTTTTACTACTGCGGACACATGAAACAGTTTTGGGATATAAGGGATAAAGGATAAGGACCTGTACTTATATAACACTTTTTCTAGTCTCACTCACAGCACTTCACTAGTGCCAGCCCTCTGTTCTAATGGCCTAAAGGAGACAGATACCTAGGGACAACTTGGAATCACCAATTAACCTAACATGTATGTCTTTGGATTGTGGGAGGAAACCAGAGCTCCCAGAGTAAACCCAAGCAGCACAGGAAGAACATGCAAACGCCACACAGCAAGGATCTGACCCCTGCCAGAATTTTTACAACAAAATATGGTTTTTGATATTTCAGCATGACAATTTGCTCAAATGTTTCAGATCTATTATTTTTCTATTTTCTGTCAGTATTCACTTAATTCATGGATATAACCCACCCAGTAATTAAACCTTAATTTTTTTTTTCTGAAAAAAAAAAATCCTAAGTGATATACAGTGGTGTGAAAAAATGTTTGCCCCTTCCTGATTTCTCATCTTTTTCTG